>JANHMN010000016.1:21124827-21232581 GCA_030674055.1 Rhabdomys pumilio
GTGTGTGTGTGTGTGTGTGTGTGTGTGTGTGTGTGTGTGTGTGTTTGTGTAAGGAGAGAGAGATATCCTGAAATCCTTTGCTACAACAATTCATTCTAATACAGAGACAGATCTAGTGAACTACAATTAAGTATTTCTCAACCAACTTTTTTCTGTGTTTTGTTCTGTTTATCATAAACAACACCAACTTTTCAAATAAAACAGCTTTATGCTGCATCATTCTGTGAAAATGTATTATTTTTATAAAACATATTTCTATACAGAAAAATATGAAGACTTATTCACTTGGTTTCCAGCATTTCATAAGAGGCTCCTATGAAACACCAGGTTAAGCACATCTCTATATCTCATCAACAAAAAAGGGCATTACATGCTTATGACTGAATACATTTTACATCAAGGTGTTTTATTTTCTTAAAGTTAGCAAACACACAATGGGCTTCATTTTGTTTTTTCATGTGTATGTCATTATACACTATTCTAGTTCATACCCTTCCCCTACAGACTTTCACTTCCTCTTTGCCACAAACACATTTGCTGGTGCCCGACTCTTCCTTCTCTAAACTACTTATTCTTTTGTTTTCATAATATATATATATATATATATATATATATATATATATATATATATAACATACACATTTCATAAATCCATATACACACACATGCACACATGCATGCACACATGTGCACGTATTTAAATATAGCATAAATTTTATATATGAAAGGCAATATATACATTTGTCTTTCTGAATCTGGCTCACATTTCTTAACTTAATCATTTCCAGTTCGACTATTTTTTTAAATGTCATTATTTTCATTTGCCTTTATTGCGCGATAAAATTTCATTGAGTTTGGCTATATTTCATAATATGTTCATAGGCTGATGAACATCTTAGCTACTTCCATTATACTTATTCCATTATACTTATTTTTTAGGATGTGGAAATAATGTGACAATATCATGATGTGCAACTATTTTTTTGTATGTTAACATCAAATCCAGATAAGAGCAAAAATAGAAAGAAAACTATTAACCAAAATTTCCCTTATAAGCATACATGAACATGTTCTCAATAAAACACTTGAAGAGAAATCAAGGAAACCAAGTTACTTTCTTTCCAGAGACATTAAGTTTGTTCAAAGTATGCAAATAAATAAATATAACATATTTATTGACATAACAGAAAAGGACAAAAATTACATGATTAATCTCATGGACAAAAATATCTTTTAGAAATATTTAACATTCTTTCATAGTGAAATATTATAATCTCAAAATTAAAGAAGAATAAAATTAAATTCTTGAAGAAACTAGGAACAGAAAAAACTTTTCCCTATATCAGATAGGCTCTCTGTGACAGATCTACAATGAAAATTATATTAAATGAACATAAGTGAACTAAATTAGTATGAAATTAAGAATGAGCTGATGTTGCCTTCTTTCTAATCTCCTATTCACTATACTGCATATATCTTACCTACAGTAATACTTTGTATTATTTCTTTATTTATTTTACATTCCCATCCTAGCTTTCCTTGCCTCCTCTCCTTCCAGTCCCTTACTTACATTTCCCTCCCTGCACATCCACCCATCCTCTACTTCTCCTCCTAAAAGGGGAGGCCTCCCATAAATATCAACCAGTCTTTGCATATCAAGTTTCAGTAAGATTAAACACTTCATCTTTTACTGAGGCTGAACAAGGTATCACTGTTAGCGGAAGGGGATCCAATGGTAGTCAATGTAGTCACAGACAGTTCCTACTCCCACTTAGGGATTCCCACATGAAGCCCTAGCTGCACAACAGTTATATACACAAAGCCAAGATCTGTCCCATACATGTTCTCTGCATATTTATATTCTGTATGTTATCCTTTGGTGTTCATGACCCCACGGCTCCTTCAATTCTTCTTTGCCCTCAGGATTCCCCAAGCTCAACTTACTGTTTGAATGTGAGTCTCAACATCAGTTTCTATCAGTTGCTGAATGAAGTCTCTCTGAGGATACTTATGCTAGGCTCCTGTCTGTAAGCACAGCAGAATAACATTAATAGTGTCAGGGGTGGGCTTCCTCTCATGACATGGGTCTCAAGCACAGTCATTGGTTGACCCTTTCCTAAAATTGTTCCATCTTTTAGTCCTGCACATCTTGTAGGCAGGAAAAATTATGAGTCTAAGCTTATGTGGCTGGGTTGGTGTTCCAATCACTAGATTGTAAGTCTTGCCTGGTTATGGGGAAATGGCCAGTTCAGGTTCCATATCTCTCACTGATAAGAGTCTAAGCAAGGGTCACCTTCATAGATTCCTGAGAGTTTCCATTGTCCTGGCTTTCTATCTCATTCAAGAGATGCCCCACCAAGACAGTTGCTTGTTCCAGGACTCTTTCCCTCTATCTTCCCCCACACACACCTGATCCCTCCTCTTCCCATTCCTATCCCTCCCCCATTCAATCTTCTCCCATCCATCCACCTTTGATTTCTAATCTATTTACCTTAGCAGTGAGATTCAAGCATACTCCCTTGACTAATCGTTGTTACTATGATCCTGATGCTACCTGTAGTTGCCATAGTCTGTATTCAAGCTGAATTCCATTGTAAAAACCATCATCTTAGTAATGGTGTTAATGCTAAGAAGGTGACTGTAACAAAAGACCGCAGACAACACATGATAACAACAGATTTTTATTTGCTCTCAGGTCTTACTGATTTTGAGTCAAGGTGTCACAGATACATTTTTCTTAGGTCTGTCTCTTTGGTTTCTCTGTAGCTCTTTCTCTCTGTGAATTAACATTACCTTGAGTGACTCTTTCCAAATTTCCTCTTCTCATAACAGTAGAACTTACCTTAACAGTTTTTTTCAGACTGAAATTTTCTGTATTTCAAAATATAAACAGATATTGAAGCATTAAGATTTAGAGATATCCCTTCTTGGTGAGAGTTGCATGCCTCCCACGTTGGCCCTTGGAGCTTCTTTCTTACTTAACTTCTTTGGTACTATAGTTCCTAGCATGATGATCTTGTATTTCATAACTAATATTCAATTATAAGTGAGTACATAACATGTTTGTGTTTCTGAGACTGGGTTACCTCACACAGAAAAATCTTTCTAGTTTCAACCATTTGTCTGCAAATTTCATGATGTTATTTTCAATAGTTGAGTAATACTTCATTGTGTAAATATACCATACTTTCTTTATCAGTTCTTTAGTTGAAGGGCATCTAGGTTGTTTTCAGTTTCTGGCTATTATGGATAAAGCTGCTATAAACATAGTTGAACAAGTGTCCTTGTGGTATGGTGAAGCATCTTTTGGGTATATGCCCAGGGAAGATATACCTGAATCTTGAGGTAGATTTATTCCCAATTTTCTGAGGTACCACCAACTTGATTTCCAAAGAGATTATACAAGTTTGTACTCCCACCAGCAGTGGAGGATTGTTCCCTTTGCTCTTCATCCTGCCTAGCATGTGCTATGACTTGAGTTTTTAAACTTAGCCATTCTGATGGGTATAAGCTGCAATCTCAGAATTGTTTTGATTTGCATTTTCCTGATGACTGAAGATGTTGAAAATACAGATAGAGTAGATAGCCTTATCTTGTTCCTGATTTTAGTAGAATTGCTTTCAGTTTCTCTCTATTCAATTTAATATTTGCTAATGGCTTGCTGCATATTGCCTTTATTGTATTTAAGTATGGGTCTTGTACCTCTAATCACTCTCACTTTTATAATGAGGAGATGGTGGATTTTGTCAAAGGCTTTTTCTGCATCTAATGAGATGATCATGTGTTTTTTTCCCTTAGGTTTATTTATATGGTGGATTACATTGATGGGTTTTCATATGTTGAGCTATATCTGCATCTCTGGAAGTCTATTGGATCATGTTGAATGATATTTCTGACGTCTTCTTTGATCCAGTTTGTGAGTAGTTTGTCTCATATCAATCAAATTTCATATCAGTGTTCATAAGGGAGACTGGTGTGAAATTTTCTTCCTTTGTTGATTGAGTTTCTGTGTAACTTAGGTATTAGGATGACTGTGGCCTCCTAAAATGATTTTTCAATGTTTCTTCTGTTTTCATTTTGTGGAATAGTTTGAGGAGTGTTGGCATTACCTCTTCTTTGTGGGTCTAGTAGAATTCAGCACTAAAACCATCTGAACCTGGGCTTTCTTTGGTTGGAAGATTTTTATAACTCCTTCTATTCCCTTAAGGTTTGTAGATCTATTTCAAATATTGATTGGATCTTGATTTAACTTTGGTAAGTCCTATCTATCAAGAAAATCATCTATATCATTAAGATTTTCCAATTTTATGGCATTCAAGTTCTTGAAATAACACTGAATGATTCTTTGGATTGTTTCAGTATCTATTGTTATGTCCCTCTTTTCATTTCTGATTTTATTAATTTTGATATACTCTCTCTGCTTTTTAAATATTTAGAATATGGACTTGTCTATCTCGTTGATTTTTCTCAAAGTACCATCTCTTCCTTTTACGATGCTTTGTTTCTTCCATTTGTTTCTAATTTATTGGTTTCAGCCATGACCTTATTTCCTACTGTTTACTCCTATTGGGTGTGTTTGCTTCATTTTTGTTCTAATGCCTTTAGGTGTAAATATATGGATAAATGATATTCAGTAGACAAATGGTGAATTGATTTAATAAAATTAAAGAAAGGGTTGATGGTTCCTACTTCCCAATTTATATTGTATAAGTCTTAGCTAGAGTAATTTTTGAATTTTAGAATTATTTTTGAAATAAAGAAATAAAAATTAAAACAATAGTTGATAAAATCTAGATTAATGGATTACTTACAGATGTCATGGTTCAGTTCTATACCTTAAAGATCCCCAGTACCCTATCCACCAGAAAACTCATCAACATATGGTAAGTAACAGCAGCAAAGTATCAAGGTACAAGATCTAAATACAAATTAAGTATCTTTTCCTAAAATAATAACAAAGTCACAGAGATAGAAATTACCAAAAACATCCTAAGTTTCTAAGTCATCTTCCCATGGAAATAAATATGGTATGATAAACAATATGAATAAATTAAACACCTAAAATGTAGAACTAAACCACATACCATTTTAAAGATTTTTGTAAGTTAAAATTGTCTAAAACATTAAAATATTAATTTTTTCTTACATACTCTTGGCTAGATGCAAATTAAGATCCTTTAACAGTTGTCTGCTTAGTATCAAAAACAAAAGGAAAAATTTGAAAAATCTGCTGTCCATTATTATAGGATTATTGCTGGAACTTTCATATAAATGACTACAGGTTTATTTGTAAAAGTAAAATGGTCCATATCTGATGACACCCTGTATCAAATGCCAATTGTGTAGGATCAGTTCAAATCTTATCTCTCACTAACATAGCTCATGTTTTGACTGAAATATTTGTACTTCAATATATATTTTTAATGTAGAAGGGAAGAAAAATCTCAGGTCTCAAAAACACACCTCCAAACTCCAAGCTTGTGATGGCAAGAGAGTTTACAAAACTGTGCCTCAATGGTCTTTGAACACTTTAAGAGTAGAAAATCTTTCCTTAGTGGCATTTATGTATTGATGACTATACTTCACCATCATGCTGCTTACTTCTAAACATATTAATTTCAGCTTGGCATTTGCTTTATGAGCATTTGATTCTCCGAGTTAAGAAAACAGATTAACTAGGAGAACTGATATGCAAAATTAAAGGTTATTCATAAAATCATAAACGCAGTGATGGTTAAGATGCGTAAACGTGCTATGAAATTTTAAGGGTCTGGTATGTTGCCATGTAATTTCAAAAGTGAATTCAAATTAGTTTAGAAATGATCACCTTTAGACACACTAATAGTTTATTAACCAAAGAAATGTGGGATTATGAGCAAAGACATGGCAGAATGCTTAAAGATGTCTATAGAGGATAAAATTGGGTTTGTCATTTCAACATCTTCATTAGATCTAAAACTAATAATGGAAAGATTATTCAAATGTACAAGTATTAAGAAGGAATAGTAATAAAGTCATTAAAAAGGAATGTAAGTGCTTAAAAATTAAATATCAAAATTAGATTAATTTTAAATGGCAAGTACCTAAAAATAGATTTAGATATTAGAAAAAGCCAAAGGATAAAGGATGTTAAAGGTCATACTGTAAATAAGAAAATCCACTGTATTATGTGAACATCTCAATAGTATATGAAAGTGTACTCTATTACAGCAATAGATTTGAGGCTTTCTGTGTCTATCAAGATTTGCAACATAGTTGGAGAATAATGTAAAATAGCAACTTTTCTTTTTGATTCTCTGGTACTAAAACCGTTACATGTGATTTTTGAGGTCTGTTAACACATCCAATTTTCAGTACTCCTCTGAGGCAAATTATCTATAATTTCTATTCCATATGTTTTCCCAACCCTCTCAACCCACAAAAATATCTCCTATAATTAACCTACTTTGTGCTTATTGCTAGGTTTCCTCTGTAAAGCGGGTCTATAAGGCTGTTTTATCCCCATCTCCCAATTAATTGTGGCAATATCAGGAGCTGAGGTCATAATCTTCACAGTCCCTTAAATGAAAAACACAAGGACATTAGAAATATTAAGGACGTTTGCTTCCCTGTTGATCCTATATTACTGTTGCCAGTATGAAGACATCTATAGTCTTTAGATATTACAAACCTAATATTCCCTAGAGAAGTACCCATGCTAGACCACTACTGTTCAGGGTACTCTTCCAGGTACAGTACTTCAGTATGGTGATCACCAACTAATTATAATGTTGAGTTTGATAAACTCTGACATCAGTAAAACCTACAGGCTTGATATGGCTGAGAAGACTCTTGGTGAGATTTGCTGAAGTCCACTGAACCAAGAATTGTTTGAAATTCTTGAAGAAAGAAGCAAAAATGTTTTAATGAATGGCCTTGGACTAAGAAGTGGTGCGTCCTGGAGGAGAAGCTCATGAGGTCTTACCCTCCCTGAGGAGTCATTGGCAGCTAGTGGTTTCTGATGTGGGGTATGTAGGAGTCATCATTTTCTTAGGTGGTATTACTGCCAGTATTACGTTCATCCAGGCTCAGCAAGTAACCCTACTAAAAGTCCGTGCATAAAACACAAACAAGAGATGTGGAAACAGGAGGGAAAGGTGGGTTTTGAAGGAAGAAGAGGTTCAGCATTATTGGGATGAGAGAAGGCAATGAAGAATAAAATGACCAAAATATATTCTATACCTGTATAAAATGAATGTGTGTTTTGTTAATTTCTCTTTTTTTCCAAAGAGAAATTATGCATCCTGTTAAGTAGATCAAGGACTTTTAAAGTCTTTACATATTTAATCTTTAATTTATCTTAATTCCTACTGGACTTGGAAGAAGCAAAGAAAATCCCCAATCTCAACCTAAGATGTCCATCTGAAAGTAGACCTGACCATATCTCCACCATCAATAAAGGTAAGACTCATGCATGATAAGGTCAAGAGAGCAAAACTGCAATTCTGCCTAGATAAAATTTTTCCTCGCTCTTCCAAATATCAGGAGCAGACAATCTAAAAAGGTTAATGCTAATGACACTGACCACTGAAAAATGAGTTCAGATGCCCCTTCTCCCCACACTCCAGACTTGGCCATAATCATAATAAATGACTGCTCCCGATGGCTAAACAACTGGGAAATATCAAAAGTAACTTGCAATAATAGACATTTGTAATAGAAGGTAAGAAATAAAGTGGAATTTCAAAGGCCTACTGCATGGGAAATCTTGAAGATTTCAATCAAAAGGTGTTTGAGGAAAACAACCAGAAGTGCAATGATAGTCTAAAAAATATTCAGATATCATCTGAGAATGATATTTCAGTATGTCTTTGTTTTCACCTATTCATCCTGGATTTATATCTAAATATTTCCAATGTGCTAATACCAAATCAGTTTGATAGCCCTCATATAAAAAGAGCAGCAAACAGAAGGTATTAATAAATATTATTTAAAGACCCACACAAGAGCCAGGACGATAATTATCAAAAATTTTCCCAAGGTTCCACACAACTTCTCAAACTTGTTCTTTACTTTCAGTTTTTTGATTTTATACAAGGTTGGTCACTTTGAGAAAGAATTTCATTGCATATCCAATGCAATTTATTCTGGAACTTCCAATATTACATTAACTAAATCTGCATTCTTAATGAAAAACTGTCAAAGAACTGATGATCCAACATGTATTTTTCTTTTCAAGGAATTTTTACTTTCATATCATTAGACTGCTCTTTCTTTTGTCATCAACTTCTTTCTTCAAATGTTGCATTAATTTAATCTGTCTTCAGCTCCTCAAAACCACATCTTGACTCTGCATATTTGAATCTTTGCTTTGTATTTGTATTTCTTGTCACATCAGAACATCTCTAAGAAATTTATTACCAGTTACTGTGATGACTTGTCACCTATTTATTCATGTCTACTCAGATATGCCTCCTCTACCATTACACAGATAGATGGCTTGATTGTATGCAGGTCTTTTATAAGTAATCACAGCTGCTATGATGGTAGACATTCCAGAGACTTCCAGCTAAGACTAACTAACCTCTCATCCTCATACTGTGCTGAATGTCTGGGTTAGGTAAAAAGGTGTCCATCTATGTTAGCACTGCCCACCAGATCTCAGCTTTGCTGTATGTGTCTCTGTTGTTTCTTTAGTGTGTCATTTCTTCATTTCCTCTTTGCCCTGGTCCTGTTTCCTGCCTCCTATCCCCCCCCCCTCTCACCTGCTTCCTCCTTTCAGTGTTCATTGTCTAAATAACCTCATTTTTCAAAGCATAAGTTACTATCTAGAAACTGAGAACTTTCAGATTTATATCTCTGGCCCTGAATTTCTCACATTTGGTTTCCTTACTCCTCTTTTTCAGGAAACAGGACCACTATTTAAATAGCTTTTCTGTTTTGTTTTGTTTTTAAGGTAAACACTGAACTATTTAACTTTTACTTCTCATTTCCCTAAATTACCTTCATAAAATTTCAAAGCAAATAGTCAATTACCTTTTCAAAATAACTTCAACCCTAACAATTTTGTTGATTATTGTCATTAAAGGCATCTTCATTTAAAGAATCACTTCTGCAATGGTGGCCTAGATTCTGTGTTCTCATTCCTGCTCTTGTCACACCCAAATTATTTACCCAACATCTGATGAAAAAAAAACAAACAAACAATCCTCAACAACTATTATTTTTCTTCCTGAAAGTCCTGGAAGCTTCCAGAGGCAGTTGGGGGAAAATTCAAAATCCTTCCTAAAATCTACAAGATGCACTCATGGTCTTGCCATGTATCTCTTTTCTGTTTCTTGGATATCTTCCACTCTCTCTTTTCATTTCTTGAGAACAGTGACTTTCTTTCAAGTAAAGAACATTTGGACTTGTCTCTCTGAGAGTTCTTCTCTTGGCTGACTACAAATTAAGTCCTTGTCATTTAGGGGGCCCATGTGCAAATAGCATATCTCTGAGCAATTTCCCATGAGTGCCACAGCTAAAGCAGTTATTTACAACTAAAGCTCCAATTCCCTTATATTGCACTACTTATATCTGCCAAGGCATTTATCATAGTCTCAAATATAGTCTTCTTTATGTGTTATTTTCTTTTGATACTCAATAAAATATGAATACAAGATATCTTATTCAACTTCATCATTACTGCTTTATTCTAAAAATCCCAAAATAGTGGCTGGTATATAATGAATATCTTCCTAATATATTAAAATGATGGTTGAGTAGATACATGAGAAGTGGAGTAACAGAGACATGTGCCTTTAGACATCATGACCACTGTGCCTCAGAGTTTGCTCAGTTGTTAAAACCATGTATTGCTCTTGCAAAGGATCCAGGTTCAATTCCCAGTCATGTGGTCAATCACAACTGTCTGTAACAACCGTCACACTAAATCTTCTGACCCTTGTGGGTAGCATACATAGTATCCACACACAAACATGCAGACAAAATATTTATAAATATAGATAATAAAATAAATAACTCTTAGAACTTTTTAATCTTGACCACTATTATTTCTTTTATTTGGTAATGATAAATAGAAAAAGGAGTGCATGTAGATTTATTTATCAAATGTTTTAATAGAAGGTTTTATTTTCTATTGTTGGTGGTGGTGATGGTGGTGATAGTGGTGGTAATGATCTCTGGAGTAGTGGGTACCAACAACACCTAAATAACTATACCTAGAATGCCTGTCCCATCCTTGCTTTGAAAACCAGGTGCAGTTTTCAATTACACAAGAAACTGAGCTATTGAGGTTCAAAGACTTCACTCTATATTAAATTCAACTTTTCTTCTGTGCTTTGGTTATGTTCTTGTAACTGTCCCTAACACCAGATTATCTCCTTTTCAGGATCATTGATTATCTATGGACATACATGGAAATTGTACATATTCCAGAACTGGACACATTTTGTTGGCACTTTTCCTTCTACACCATCCATCTCATGCAAGATATATCAGGTTTTGATGCCTTTAAACTACTTTAGTAGGGCAGTCTCTAATAAAAGTCATTCCAAAGTTTTTTGACAGATTCGATAAATAAAAAATGTAAGATTTCTAGTTAACTTTGAATTATAGATAGAAAATAAATAATCAGTTAACATATGTTTAAATATCATGTGATGCTGGTCAATTGTGATATTAAAGAAATATGAACAGTATTAGTTTTTTTTTTATATAAGACATATATTTTTTGGGATATCCTGGATTTTATCTGCTAACTATACTTTTTTCAGATCTTTACACTAACAATGTATCTTTATGGATCTAAAAATAAAGAATTTAATCAAGACAATCCTAAAATTTAGTATTTTTGATCAAACATTATGTTCTTAGCACTCAGAATTATTGATATTCAGTAGTGAACATAATAGACATGGATTGAATCCAGGTGCATCATCAAGCAGAACAGAAAAAAATATGTTTTAGCATAATTGAGTAGGCTCAGATCTACTAATCTTCTTTTTGTAGTTTCTCCTCAGATTGTTTTTTTCTGTGATCGTGCCTGTCTTTCTTTCTGTCCATCTGTCTCTCTTCCTCTCTTTCTGTCTCTGTCTCTATCTCTCTTTGTCTCTGTCTCTCTGTCTCTCTCATGACCCCCCCTCACATACACACACACACAAACACATAAACACACACACAATATATTGCATGGAAATTTGACATAGTATTCCCTTTCTTGAAATAAAGCAACATTTTTTTTAGAAGAGACAAAAAGCATTCTAATAGTAATATCAAAAAGAAATGAAATGCTATTGATGTTTTCATATGCCTTATAGAACTCTTGAACTAGTTATTTGAATTTTATTTCTTAAAGCAGTGTTTTACATTAGCTACCAGTGAGCTTATTATGAATGCAAGGTCTGAAGAAAATTCAGAGCTATACTCAACCATCCACATCCAACTTGCCATTTTACTTTTAATATCTTTTGCAGCTATATTCCTGTTTTTTGAAACATAGTACCCTAGCTATAAGCATGAATTTGTAGTTACATAAAATCAGATCAAGTATGAAGTGCGAACTTTATTGACTTGATACAATGAAAGGTAGAACGCTTTTCTGCATATATATATATATATATATATATATATATATATATATATATGTGTGTGTGTGTGTGTATGCATATATATACATATATATACATAATGTATATGTCTTAAAACATACATACATAAACATATATATGTCTGAAAATAGATTATTTTTCATACACAATATCCTGATTACAGAGCAAACCTCTTCCTCCCAGTTTCTCCACACCTTTCCTTTCATCTAGATCCACTCATTTTCTGTCTCTCATTAGAAAAGAACAGGCTTCTAAGAGAAAACAACATAACATAAGAAAATAAAATATGAGATAAAACAAAAAATGTCTTATTGAATTTGGACAAGGCAAACCATCAGAAAAATAAAGGAGCCCTAAGAGAAAGTACAAGAACCAGCGACCCAGTCATTCATACACTTAAAAGTCCCATAAACTGAAAGCTATAATATATTTATAGATGACCTGGTGTAGACCTATGAAGGCCCTGTGCTTCTTGCTTCAGTCTCTGTGAATTTATTTTAGTTTTGCTCACTAATTTACAAATTAGTTCTCCTGTTCTTTTTTCCCTCTGGCTTTTACATTCTTTCTGTCACCTCTTCCTTGGTGTTCCCTGAGCTCTGAAGTAAAAGATTTGGTGGAGACAACTCATTTATAACAGTGTATTCCAGTCTCTCTCTCTCTCTCTCTCTCTCTCTCTCTCTCCCTCCCACTCTCCACCTCTCATCTGCTTGTGTGCCTGTAGGTCTCTGT
The DNA here is from genome assembly GCA_030674055.1 of Rhabdomys pumilio. Taxonomy (NCBI): domain Eukaryota; kingdom Metazoa; phylum Chordata; class Mammalia; order Rodentia; family Muridae; genus Rhabdomys; species Rhabdomys pumilio. Next base: position 21,137,145 of record JANHMN010000016.1, read on the forward strand.
GTTTGTTCTCATCTGCTTCAGGAGGAACTTTTTCTGATGATGGCTAAATGAGACACTAATCTATGACTATAGCAGAATATCATCAAACATCATTTTATCACTAATATATTTTAAGAACCTAGACTATCTAGCTTCTGGTTCTTGTTTACCTAAGCAGTATCAAGTATGGGTTTTATCTCATGCAAGGGGCCTTAAGTCGTGTCAGACACTGATTGGTTATTCTCACAAGCTTTCTCCCACCATTGCTGTATCACATTTTGCAGGCAGTACAGAATTTTAGAACAAAGAATTTGTGACTTGGTTTTTGTTTACATTTCTCATTTGATAGCCCACAATAATACCTTCCCAAACGAAAATCACTAGAATGTAGGTGTGAAAGTTCTATATAAACACAAGCTTGATCTCTTCACTTTTAAGTGGTCATGTGGGTGAATGCTTTTTTCAGCAATTGGGCTTTCCTGTCAGTTTGTGGAGAGCATCCTGTTGTCTTGGCAACAGCCTCAGTTGTTTTGGAATTTCCATGGGTCCCCTTTGGCCAACAACTCAATTGAATGTTACCCAATCCCAGTACTGAAAGTTTTTTCTTGATGACAAAAGATGTCTTGTTGAGACTCCATCTGCCCCATTATTTGGAGAATTCATTAGTATTGCCCTCATATATTTTAGAGTTTCTACTGTACTAGGTTTTCTTTATACATACTTAATAATGTTTTCTTTGAAAATATAGGGTTAAAGAAATTCTAACAATAAAGACTATGACTTTTTCTCAGACTACCATCTTTGGTGCATAAGCCATGGAATATAAACACCATGTCTAAAATTGTCAACCACCTAAGGCTTCTCAGAAACAGACATCAGAATATAAAAATTCCCTTTCAATAGCAAAGGCAAAACTTCTGTTTAGCTAGCCTTCAAAATCTCAGACAACTTGCTTAATTTTCTTATTCATACATACAAATACATATTCTACTATCATCTATCTATCAATCAATCTATATTTCTTTATTTATAATCTAGTTATCACAGACAAAGACACAGACACAGATACACACAAACACACACACAGACACAGACACTGGATAGGCTTTGAAGATCAAGCTCAGTAAAAAAAAAAAAGAAAGAAAAAAATTACCTTCAATAACTTTCCAAATGAAGAAGTTATTTGAACCTGAAGTATGACAGCCTCAGAATTCAACAGTAGAGTAAAAGAAAAAAGAAAAATATGTTTCATGCTCTGGTCACTGAGTTCATATTTATGCAATTCCATAAGTCCAGATATCATAAATTCTTCATTTAATCAACCTCATGTAGGCTATATTAAAATTCTGCTAAAGAGCTCTCAAATGCAGCCTGAAGGAATTTGAAGAATCAGGTTTAACTTGTGATTTGCTATTAAAATTGAATTGCACTACTTTATGCATGTTAAGTATATGAAATTAAGCCAACTCACCTGACAGTGAGCTTATTAATGAGTATATCTGTATGCAGATATGTGTGCATATTAATATTATATTCATTTGTTCACTAAAAGTTGTGTCTAGTTACTATTATGTTTTGATCAATGTAAGAGGTAATTAAGAATAGAAGTTATTTTTATGGTTTATTGTCTACAATATGGAATATATGTATGCTTGTGTGTATGTGATGCTTTACAAGTATTTTTTATACATTTGAAATTATTATTTAAGCTGATGTATGTTCAATTACTCACACCCTGAGAACTTTTATTTATCTCAGATTAAGTAGGTAAGAGTCATAGAGCCTCAAATTGTTTACAGTCTGCTAAGCAAAAATAATATAAACAACTTAATATTGTTATAAACTTGGACAGTAAGAGTATACTGCATCACCAATCCTTTAACATAGTACTAGTGAAGGATCTAAATACAGGACCTAATCAAAATTTCGGATTAACCATTATCCCAGCTTCTGTTGTCTCCACTCCCTTCAGTTGCACACTGATCAGAATTTTCCAAGGAATTTAAAATGGACATCACTTATTGATAACTACTAAGACTAACATGTCGACAAGACAAGCATGTACCTATACACTTGTAACTGACATACTACTGCAACAGAGGAATCGACTCACCATGTATTCATCTGAATAAACATTAAACTAAAAGTCATCCTACAGTGTTGCTACTTTACAAAGATTCTCATATTAATAATTAACCTAATTTAACATCAAGGCATCCATGGACTTTAAGGCAATATTAATAAATTCTACATTTAAACAGAAAACTCTAATTCTCCATTCAATGAGGTCACATTGTTAGGAGAGGTGCCAAAGGGTCTATTTAAGATAGAAGGTATCTTGAAGTTGTGTTCAAAAGAGAATGAGATACAGTAACTATGGATATGGTATGTTCACTCAAGAGGTGTAGGTCAGCCTAAAATATGTTCATAGGAAAAAGATCATGCAGCTTTAACACTCACCAATTTCCTTTGTTTCTCAAATAATCCTACACAGTGATAAGATGGATTTCTTCCATGCTGAATGTATCTTATACTTTTAACAGTAAATGTTGTTTACATGAGATATCTTTCTTATAATAACCAAGAGTCAAGTGTACAAAATGCTTTGAATTTAGAAGTCTAGCTAAATCATTGTGCAAATACAAAAGATATCTTAAAATGTACAGGGAAAGTAAAGATTATACATTTGCACATCAGGTCAATAATGCTACTAAATGGTTTTAGTGGTACCTTTAGCTTTATTCAATTTTAAACAAACTTCTGACCCTAAACTATAATCTTTTTTTAGTGTTTGCTTTAGAAATCTTGGAATTTTAAATTCTCTCTCCACCTCTTAGAGACACAAATCTTTTATAAGTTTTCTTGAAAAATTTACAGCAAAGCAGATCTTTCCCAAGGGCCTGAAAATCATGTCTTTAGATCTTGTCTCAAATGATACAACACACTACATGTGTCTTCTACTTTCTGTGGAGGTTATGACTCCTAACTTCAGTGATGCTTTTTTCCAAACTCTAAAAATGTCTTTCCTAAGCTTATATGAGCTGAAATTTTCCTTTGGTTAGAACCAGCTAGAAAACACAAATGGTTTTTGACTCACAATTCTGTGTTGGTACTTTCCAAATAGCACATTTTGTCCTCCGGAAAACTTGTCTTTTTAAACAGAGATATCCTTGACTTATTTTGCAATATCTTAAGTCATGTTTTTTTTTTTTTTTTTTTTTTTCCTGATAAAGAATAAAAAAAATTGATATTTGTTAGAAAAAAAGTCATGTATTTAAAAAGTCAGAGATCACATTTATATCAAATGACTAACTTTAGGATATTTTTTTTTAAAAAATGGCAGTGTCAAGATTATAAACTTCCATCTGAGATACATGTGCCTTACAAATGTCTCACATGTAAATGATTATATTCACAAACAAGAAAGATGTGGAAGTTTCTTATATTAAATACATTAAGTTGAAGCTATTGTCATTAGTCTAAGGAACTCCATAATTAAAAAACAGACCAGGTTTAGAAGCACAATTAATATTTATAATTAACTAATTTCACCAGAAGAATCTGTCACAAAGAAGCTTGGTAGGCAGTGTGAGCAACTAAACTTAATGCTATCCACTCTTCTGATTCCCACTATTGCAATCAAAGTAAGAAGAGAGAAAAATCAAGACACTTGTTATAGGAAAATGTAAATGAGGGAGGGAAAAAAAAACTCAAGGAAATTGAATACAACAGGCAGTAGAGCATGCAGTTAAAGGAAGAAAAAGTCAATACGACTGCTGGAAACAAAACACAATTTAAATTAACATCTTCAAGCTTGAACACTATATGTAAGTTGGTACTGTTTGAATGCAGATGTGGATTGAAATATAAGCTCAAAGTTTTAATAGCAAAATTGGTTTGTTATTACAGTTTATAAAAGACCATAAATTCATTTTGAATATCTCATCAATAGTAAATTTATGAGTAAGATAGATTAAAATACAATGTAAATCCTTATAAGCTTAGAAGATGATAGATCACTAGGTAAAATAGCACTTGACCTAGTAAAGAAAAATAGTGATAAACTATATGTGTTTGAGAGACGTATGAAGATACAGAACACAAGCAACTCTGTCTTCTGCTGAACTGAAAGATACAATCTTTTCTAAGTCAGGTAGTCTGGATACAAATGGATATATGAATTGTGAAAGAAAATACAACAGTATGATTTTTAAGTAATGTTTGCATTACTAAATATTGCAGCACATATTAGGCCTTTAAGGTAGTGACTGTGAAAGTTGGACTTTCTTTCTAAATTCCATCCACATGCTACTATGAACAGAGAATTAACCAACTTCGATGAGCAAGTGTCTCCAGAATAGGATTTGAAATGCTCTGGGTATACCTAGGATTGGTGTAGCTGGCTCTTATATTAGTTCCCATTTTAAGATTTGAGAAGCCTCCACACTAATTTCCATAATGACTGCTCTAGTTTGCCTTACTACTTACAGTAGATAAATGTTTCTCTTTTCTCACATCTAGTTTTATTTTCAGGTTTAAATATCATAAATGAATGTCCATGCTTTAGTTACAAGATTGTTTTCTTTGAGAAGGCCAGTAAACTTCTTTCTTTTTCTCTCTATGGGATCTGAGAAAAGCTGATACTCAGAAAAGCCAAGTAAGTCAAGCAGAGACAACTGGAGCATCCCATTATTCTGTACCCAGTTGTTGTTTTGCAATTACATATATGAGCCAAATATGGAGAAAAGCTGGAATGTTGATTAGTATTTTTGAGTGACCATCATTATTTATTTCCTGTGATTTAAGCATGTAGCAGAGTATACATACATCAGAGTGCCAATCATGAAGCTTAAGCAACACATCAACTAGGAAGTAATGAAGCCCTGAGATAATAGGAATACTACATCTCCAATGATGCCATGTGTAGTCTCTGAAGCCAGCATTGATTAATATCAAGAGACTATTAGAAGCTCTACCAGTTCCATTGATCCCTACCCACCCACATTCAAACTGTAAAATCAATTGTATTTCCCCTTCCCTGGGAGCTCCATCTTTCCCCACTAGAGCATTCTTTTTACCTAACCAGAGTCTCTGTGGGTTGTAGCTTGATAATCATGCACTTGATTATTTTAAGTGGATAACTAATGTCTACATATTAGTGAGTACTTACAGTATTTGTCTTTCTGGGTCAGAGTAACTTCACTCAGGATGGTTTTTTTTTCCTAGTTTCATTCATTTGCCTGCAGATTTGTTAATGCCATTGCTTTTAACTGCTGAGTAATGATCCACTGTGTAAATGTACTCTTTTTTGCCATTCTTCAGCTAAGGGACATCTAGGTCTTTTCCAGTTTCTGGCTACTATTAATAATCCTGCAAACTTGCAATGAAAAGACTAATTAGTATTTTTTTTAAAAAAAACTATTATCAGTTTATCATCTAAAAAGCTACAAGCTATCTTTCTTTGGCAGAAACACGGATTTTTTTCAGTAGTGTGTGTACTAAAATACCTCAATCAAAACTAAAGATGGTTGAAGAAATTGTAGTATCTGTGTTATTGCAAAACCCAAGGGGCATCAACATTGCTAATATTTAGCACACCTAAAATCTGCTCCTGACTTCACATTTGTGTTTTATATATGTGTTCTTTAGAACAGACTACATGTTAGAGTAAAATACACGTCTTAGCAAATTTAAGAAGTTGAAAACAATACATAAAATTTAAGATGACATTGCAATGAAATTTGAAGTTAAATAATGAAAACTGAAAAGAATATTCATAAACATATGGAAACTGAAAAACACATGAAGACAAAGGAACAGTATAAGGTTGTCTTGGAAATCCGATTACAAAACAGAGAAGCCACAAAAGAAACTAGAAAATGCCATGAGAGGGCTATGGATGTAGTTCTTTAGAGTGCTTGCCTAGCATAATCCCATGCTGAAGGACCACTGAAAAAAGAAATGGAAGAAGGATGCTGAATTTACACTCATGATACTCTCAGCAAAGAAAAACAAATAGTTCAGAAAGATTTTTTCCTAAAACTTAAATGAAAGTCAATATACAATCATAAAAATTCTTCAAAAAATTAAAAAGAAGAGAAGACCCTATAGTCTTTGTAAGAAGCCATCACCATACTCATATCAAAGGTAAATATTGTCATTTAATTGAGGATTTATGGGGCCCAGTCATAACTGATAGACACAACTGCAATATACCTGCACCTGAGGCTCAGGGATCATTGAAAATTAGTGGAAAAAAGAGGAAATCAGAAGGTTTCTGTGGCATTGAATCTTCTGGTACACCCATAAAGTTTCACCAACACAATTTTCTAAACATGATTTGAACAAAGATGACACTAGTAGACATGTAAAGTAAGCAGTAGAAATATCAAGAGGCCTCAAGACAGCACAAAGAATTACAGGCAACTAAAGAAGGCTGAGAATGGGTTATCCAACACTGAATGGTTAGCCCTTGACAACATTCATACATACAAGTAACATTATACAAACTGAGAAGTTTATGTTGATGCATTTAGAAATACACACACAAACTCACACATACATATGTATGTATGTATGTATGTATGCATGCATGCATGTATGCATGTATGTCTGTGTGCATGCAATAATAATAATAAAGAGGCCATGAACTTGAAAGAGCTAGGAAAAGCACATTGGAAGGCTTGGGTTGAGGAAAGAAAAAAGAAAAGAATGTGATTATAATCTCAAAAATAAAAAAATAATTAAAACTAAAGGAAGAATAACAATGAATAAAATATTGAAATCAGTTGTATCTGATGACAGATGCTGGTTAAATAAACTGGAGGTTCAACATGCAATAGCTTTAAAATTGATATCTCTCTTTTTCATTCAGAACTGGAAATATATAGCTTCTCTGCTAATGCTTTCTCACTTATTAACAATAGCAATGCATCTACAGGTATGTGTACATACACATACCCACACAGCGTGATCAGAGATCCTAGAAGGTACATTTGGATCTTTAGTCTAGAATCACCTCTGTGGCTACCAAATCTCACCCTGTAGATAGGGGTACGGGGATATGACTTTCTGTATGTGATTCTCTCTCTCTCTCTCTCTCTCTCTCTCTCTCTCTCTCTCTCTCTCTGTGTGTGTGTGTGTGTGTGTGTGTGATTTTGTGAGCATCATACTCTTTTCTATTCACACTATAAATGTGACTACTTTTTAGTGTTACGGGGCAAGCAATATGTTAATACATTGACTGATTAACACACAGATTAATTTTTAAACTAATAATGAATTTGCCTCTATAACATAAATGGATGTCATAGTTTATAGGGAGAAGGTTAAGGCAGATGTACAACTTTGAAAACTCTGACCAACTACATTACACAATATGAGAGAAAATGTGGTCAACCAAAACAACACTGACTCTCTGAATCTCTTTTCTTCAACATTAGTTTATTAAATAATTAAATGGCATTATAGTTATTTTCAAGTGTGTCAAGATATCTTTTAAAATATGACTTTTTAATTTTTTGTTAATATTTTTTATTTATGTAACATCCCTATTTCTTTTTTTATTTACTAATAAATATTTTTTACCATTTAGCTGTTGTCCACTCCTCCCGCTCTCCCACTCCATGGTTCCTCGTCTCATTCCTCCTACCCCCTGTCTCCAATATGATGATCATCCTTCACCAGGATTCCTGCCTTGCCTTCCCTGGGGTCTCAGGTCTCAATTAGGTGCATTTTCTCCCACTGAGGATAGACCAGGCAGTCCTTTACTATATATGGGCTAGGGGCCTCAGACCACTCCATGTATGCTCCTGGTTGTTGTCTCAATATCTGGGAGCTCTTAGGGGTCTGAGTTAGTTGAGACTGATGGTTTTCCCATGGAGTCATCCTCCTTTGCAGCTTCTTCAGTCCTTCTGCTAATTCAACCATAGAAGTTCCTGACTTAAGTCCAATAGTTGAGTGTAAATATCTGTGTCTGTCTCAGTCAGCAGCTGGTAGGTTCTCCCAGTGGACAGTCATCCTAGCTTCCTGTCTATAAGCAGATCACAGCATCAGTAATACTGTCAGTCCTTGGTGCCCCCTATGAGATGGATCCCTAGTTTGGTCAATCACTGGACTGCCTTTCCTTCACTCTCTTTTCCATTTTTGTCTCTGCAGTTCTTTTAGACAAGCAACATTCTGGGTCAGAAATTTTGACTGTGAGTTGGTAACCCGTCCCTCCACTTGAGGCACTGTCTATCTACTGGAGGTGGACTCTTTGAGTTCCCTCTCCTTACTGTTGGGTTTTTCAGCTATGGTCATCCCCATTGAGTCTTAAAGGTCTCTCACCTCCTGGATCTCTAGTACTTTCTAGAGGGTCTCCCCACCTCCCACACACGCCGAGGTTGCACGTTTCCATTTATTCTGCTGTCCCTCTGCACTTCTCTTCTGTCTCCCACCACCATCATACCTGATCCTGTTCCTCGTGTCTCCTCCCATCTGCCACAAAAAATCACTCCTTCTCTTTGCCTCTTGTGATTATTTTCTTCCCCTCTTCTAAGTGGGATTGAAGCATCCTCATTTGTGCCTTTCTGTTTGTTAAACTTCTTGCAGACTGTGGGTTGAATCCTAGGTATTCTGTATGTTTTGACTAATATCCACTTATTAGTGAGTACATATTGTGCATGTCTTTTGGGGTCTGGGTTACTCCCTCAGGATAATATTTTTTAGTTCCATACATTTAATATCCCTATTTCAATTTCCCCTTTCTCCTCTCTTCACAGTCCTTCCTTCTTATCTCTTCTCCTCTCCTTCTCCTCAGAAATGAGCAGCCATTCAATGGATATCAACCAGCCTTGGCATATCAAGTTGCAGTAAGACTAGGCACATCATCTTCTATTGAAGCTAGACAAGTCATTCCAGTTACGAAAGGGATCCAAAGGCAGTACATGTAGTCAAAGACAGCCAGTGCTCCCAATTTAGTTGTTCCTCATGAAGACCCAGCTGTACAACTGTTGCATATGAGCAGAGGGCCAAGGTTTGTTCCATGAATGCTCTCTGGTTGGCTGTTCAGTCTCTATGGTCTTCTATGGGCCCAAGTTAGTTGATTCTATAAGTTTTCTTTTGATGTCTTTGATCACTCTGGCTCCTTCAATCCTCCTGCAATCTTCCATGGAATCCCCCAAGTTATATTTAATGTTTGGCTGTGGGTCTCTACGTCAGTTGCTGGACGAAGCCTCTCTGATGACAGCTATGGCTGGCTTCTGTGTGCAAATATAGCAGATTATCACTAGGAGTGTCAGGGGTGGGTTTCCTTTTATGGCATAGACTCAAGATGGCATGGGTCTCAAATGTTTCGGGTCAGTGTCCAAATATCTCCATTGCTAGTCATGCCTGGTTATAGAAGATAGCAGGTTCAGGTTTCATGTCTCTCATTGCTATGAGTCTTAGATAAGGTCTTCCTCAGATTCCAGGGTATTTCCATTGTCCTAGGATTACCCCCAAATCTAGTTGTTTCTCCCAGTACTCTCTACCTCCATCCTCTCCTGACCTCACCCTTCCTGTTCCCTTTCTCACATCCTTTCCCACCCAGTCTCCTTCCTCCATCCACCCTTGATGTCTAATCAAGATATCCCTCAACAGAGGAATGGATAAAGAAATGGGGTACATAGACACAATGTAGAAATACTTGGCCATTAAAAACAATGACATCATGAAATTTGCAGGTAAATGCATGGAACTAGGAAACACCATCTTGAGTGAGGTAACCAGATCCAGAAAGAAAAATATGGTACATACACACTTATAAGTGGACATTAGTCATGAAGTACAAGATACCCATGCTACAAACCACAGATCAAAAGTAGCTAAGTATGTCAGGTCTATCGCTTATTTTAGGCTTATGACTGATTTTAGGCCTTCAGTGTATAAGCAGGGCTGCCCCTGACATCTCCTCCCTTCTCCAAGTATAGAAGGGCAGTGATTCTAATCTTGCCAAGGAGAGAATATAGGCCTGACCTCCAGTAATTAAAGGGGACCTTGTAATGGCTCTGATCCTCCTGTCATTGTCCACTGAGGCATGAGGGCCATACCCATCCTGATATCTTTTTCCTGGAGAGGGGATACTTTTGACATCAACCCCTATGCAGTTAGGCTTCATGCCTGCTAACACAAAGTCTTGGGTCTCTGTGTAAAAACACTGAAACAAATGGCTATAAGCTATTTAAACAGGCAGCTTTTGTGGAAATTTACCAGCCTGAGTAGTCATAGACCTTGTAAATAGGCAGCCTTGGTGGATAGTACCAACTTTGATAAGGACAAGTGAATCATAGGCAGAGTCATAGTGACCTGTCTCCTGAACCATCACCCAGCTGATACTCTGTTCTGGAAGATATCTGTATTCCCCCTGAATACCTATGCTCCTGTGTCATCCCCTTCCCCACATCCTGCATTTTTGTGTTTATAACCCCTGTGTTAAAAAGTAAAAATTATCATTTGATAATAATAAAAAAAGAAGAAAAAGTAGTTAAGTACAAGGAGGAACACTTGAATCTCATTGAAAAGAAATTTCTAAACATTAATTCCTCAATATCTGTTAATGTTTTGAAATTAAAAAAAAAATCAGTTAAAAAACATTAAGGTAGATTCCACTTTTATGAGAAGAGAAATTTATGAAAAAGCCAGCCAGCCAGGTCATTTGAAAGCACCAAGAGAAAAGAGCTCCATAGAAGCCAAAGAGACAAAGCTAAGAAAATGTATTTGCTGACATTTGACTCAAGATCGATAAGACCTGTGAGAAAATAAATATCTGTTGTTAAAACTTTTATTATGTGGACTTTTACCACAGTCACATTCTTAGCATTAACACAATTACTAAAATGATGGCTTCTATAAAGGAATTCAGCTTTGAAACAGACTTTGGCAACTAAGGTTAGCATCAGGATCCTGCGAGTACTGTGTTGGCTAATTTCATAATCAGTTTGACAGGGTAAAATTGAGAACAGGTGCAGCACTTTCTGTTTGTATTTCTGAGTGACAAAGACTCAGGAGAATAAAAGAAGATCTGAAGGACAAAATTGTCACGAGCAATAGAGAAGATAACAAAAAATTGGAATGCAAATGGGAATACAAACCAGACTATAAACATATATCCATTGTATTAAATTTGAAAAAAATCAAAGAATCTAATCAAAAAGCAGAGAATAAGAGATTACAGTTAAAATTATGATTTAACTGTATGCAATCCACGACAATTAGTATTCAGCAACTTAAAAAGACAGAATGGTCAAAAATGGGTAAATAAATATTATTTATTTACCAATCACAAGAATGAAAAAGACTATATAAATGTCAAGAATAAAACTTAGGACAGAAAAAGAATGTTAGTATAAATAAATAGGAACTTTTTATAATTTCAAATAGGTTAATCTAGCAAGAAGATATAATTATAATCATTCATAGACTGAATAACATAGCTCTTAATACATGAAGCCAAAACTGGTAAATAAATAGAGAAATGGTTATGAATTTTTACCACCTCCCTTTTAATAATGGTAACAATATTTAGACAGAAGATAAATAAATATAATAAATATACAGTGCCTTAAATGAACTAGACCTAACAAACATTTGTGCATTCTCCTCTGAAACACACATAGAACATGCTCCTCTATAGACCATAGAGTAAATAATAAAAAACTTCCCAATAAATATATAAAGATAGAAAAATTATAAAAAATATTCACTGATTCATAAGAAATGAAGTTTAAAATCAATACCAGACAAACATGAAAAGACTCAAATGTGGAGAAGTAGAATAATAATTTTCTAAATGACAAATAAAGATAAAAGAGAAAAGTCAAAAGAATATAACAGGGTGATTAAAAATGAAATTATAACATATTAAAATGCATTTGAGAACTAAAGATGTCCTTAATGAGAAATTTAAAGTTGTTAAGGGCACTTGTTAAAAGAAAATGTGTGTGTATATAATAACAGTCAAAGAAAAAGTAGCTATCAACTTAAGAAGGGAGAACACCTGATCATTTGTTCAGGAGAGCTGAAAGGAACAGGATGGAGAAAAGGGAAGGGGCAAAATGATGTAACTATTTCAATCAAAAATTAAAATTTGAAATCAATACTCTAATAGAACACACTAAGACACTAGAGAAGGAAAAAATGTTAAACCTAATTCATGGAGATGACAGGAACATCTAAAGATTATAGGAAAAATTAATGAAATAAGACTAGAAAAACAACTATCAATGAGTGAAAATAAAAACTGGTTCTTTAACAAGCTCCAAACAATAATAAAAGAGGATAAGATACATACAGATAAACTCAATATATGTACTTAACTATTCTGCTTTTCAGGGACACAGGAATACCTGGCCATTTCCAATATAACACTATTTTGAATAAAGCTGGTATAGCAATTTTTACAAATAAAATAAAATATTCAAACAATGAAAAATTTTCTTCTATACTCATCAAGTGGGAAGGGAAAAGTGCTTTATAATAGTAATGTCTGTCTGCTTATCCAGTGTGTCCATACAGTTATCAAGTGACTCAACAATTAGCTCAAGGTTTTACCTAATTAAAGTAAAAATGCATGCCCACACAAAAAGTGTTTGTGGATATTTACATCACTAATATTCATAATACCCCAAAGCTTGGAACAGCTTAATTGTTTATCGTCAATAGATAAACCCCTCAGTATTATATCCATTCTATAGAATATTTTCAATCCACATAGAAAACTGAAGTGTTGATACAGATATATACTACATGACTGGATCTTGAAATATTTTCCATACCAACCGCCACGTTTCCATAGATGTGAAATCCCAGAGTACGGAAGAAGTCACAGAAAGTCAATGAGCTTTTTTCTTAGCTGGGGATGAGAATGAGAAGTGGGGTGAGTAGAGCGGTGAGAGCTAGAGGATGCAGAGCAGAGCTTCTTTCTGATGTGATGGGGTGTCATCACAAATTGATGGGTGAATTATTCATCACAAAGTAACGACTATTTCTATTTCATCATGTGGCTCTACTTCAGAGCCATTCTTCAGTACTGGACTGCTAAAAACCATGACTCCATTTTCCTGAGATGTGTGACAATGGTTAAAAAAAAAAAAAAAACAGTTCAATATTTATTCTCTTACGTTAGGTAGCAGTTGTCACTTAGGATACAGCCAAAATAAAAGATAAAAATCAGTGAATAGATTGGAAATTATTTGTTGCCTTCACTCTTGGATTTTAATAGAAAAAAATAAGGAAAAATAGTAAATGCAATGAATGTGTCAGTGGGGTCACTTTGATTGTCATGAGTACTATGAAAAATGGAACTATTGTGATGAAAAGGTTATTGAGGTAAAGATTTCTTTAAAGGGCAGTTTGAGAAGCACTCTCTAAAACAGGGTTTTAAGACATTAGTCCTATGAAGGACACAAGAACACTTGCTTTAAGTCAAGTAGAACAGACTAAAGAAAAACACATGTCCATTTGTACTGACTCCATTGCTCCCTTGGTTTCTCCTGCACACAGCTTCCTACATGGGTCACTGATCTTTTCAATTCCATCTTCATTTCAACTTGAGTTCCCATCAATATTTCCATCTCTTTAATGAATTCAGTTTTTAAGTCCTGAATTGTCTTCATCAAATAAGCCAGCCATATATACTTGTCCTTCTTTTACATTAATCAAACATTTATTGTTATCTTTTCTATGTGTACTCTGATGTTCATTCATGCCTTCTTTAAATTCCTTGGGTGCTTTGAGAGGCTGTAAGTTGGAGTGCCCCTGAGAGACCTACTATGGAGACACACAGTACCAACTATTAACAGGTAATTTTAAAAGCTCTATAACTTGCCAGGTGCAATTCTGTGTGGGTAGTTATTGTTATCATTTGTATCTTCAGAAAAACTCATAAGTTGGTGGAGTTTCCTCACATCTCAGAGAACTAAGAGTGACCCAGATAAGCCAGGTCATTAGCAGCACTCTGTTTATAAGGTCCAACTACTTTCTGTCAGTTGCAAAAAGGTCGATTTCCCATATATCTGTTCAAATCAAAACCTCTCAGAGATAAATCCTAAAAGGCATACCTATTTAAGGATACAAATTCCCAATATCACTTCTATAATTAATTGTGCATCAAATTTCACCTAGACTTCTAGTCAAATAAAAAGTTTCTTTTTGGTCATTAAATTCTTTGATACGAACTTGATTTCCCAGATACAACATTCCTCCTGTGTAGCTCAACCTTAAGTGGATACAAGAAAGAAATGTACCCTGTAGCTACAGAAGTTCTCCTGTCTGGCTCAGACACACCATAAAACGGTTTAAAAAGCTTCTAGCCAATACCATCATTTCATATCTTCCTTTCCCACATCCTCTCGTGCTATTCCTTTCCCTTTCTCCTCTCAAGTTGATGAACTATAACTTGAAAAGTACATTCATTTCTGCATTTTTTTTTGGCATCTTCAGCTGAGAAATGGCCACCAGTAAATTTAGCTCTTGCTCTACTCACTTTTTGTTATGAGCAAGAGTAACTTGATGGAGTGGGGGTAAACTTACCATTTGCAGTTCAACACTGAAGAAAATCAAAACAGAAGAGCAAAGCAGGAAACTCAAGAAAGGAACTGAAACAGAAATGATAGGCAAATGCTACTCACTGGCTAACTCCAGGTCCCTGATCAGCTACCTTTCTTATCTTACCCATGACTGCCTGCCCAGGTGTGCCACTGCTCCATGCCCTGGACACTCCCAACTCAATCAACAATCAAGAAAATACAAGAGATATTCCCACAGGTCAATCTGATGGAGGTAATTTCTCATTCGATAGTCTGCTTTCTATGTCAATCAAATAACAATCTAACCTAGCATTCACAACTTTGTATCTTTGTACCATCACTCTTTATTATTTGTATAGGCATATTTGCTATAGTTGTAAACGTTTAAATCCCTAGTTTTTGACCCATCAGCTACTAACTTCTGCCATATAAACACTGGACATATTGGAAAATACTTTGAGCATGTTGTCTTTCTCTAAGAATATTCTTAACTGATGATAATGAAAAGATTTTTGAAATTCTACTAAAATGTAACACTATAGCTAATAAGTAAAATTAAGAGCATTTTGAATAAATTTTTATTTTTTGTCTTCTATAAAACTATTTGTTTTCCCATTATAAAATGTTAACACTTCCTGACATCCACAGGAGCCTGATATAGCTGTCTCCTTAGAGATCTGCAAGAGTCTGACATATTCAGAGATAGATGGTCACAGCTAACTATTGATCTGATCAAGGGGTTCCCAATGGAGGAGTTAGAAAGAATGAAGGATCTGAAAAGGTTTGGGGCCCCATGGAGAGAGCAACAAAACCAACCCACCAGAGCTTCCAGGGTCTAAACCACCAGCCTGGGAGCACATAGGGAGAGACCCATGGCTCTAGCTGTATATGTAGGGGAGGATGGCCTTTTCAGGCATAGATGAGAGAGGAGATTCTTGGTCCAATGTAGGCTGGACACCAAGTGTGGGAGAATTCGAGGGTGGGTAGATGGGAGTAGGGGGGTAGGTGGGAGAATATCCTCATAGAAGCAGGAGGAGGAGGAATGGGATAGAGGATTCCTGGGTAGTACGGGGAGAAATGGGGTAAGGGGATAATATCTGAAATGTAAATAAAATATTCATTAAAAATAATAAAATGTCAACACAAAAATATTTTATAATGAGTTACTTTTTAATGTTCATATTCGGGCAGCCTACCATAATCTTGTAGACAAACTATGTAACCTGTGAAAAAAAATTTTGCCACACCTATGACTTCACTTCCCTAACAGTGCTAAATGTTAGTGCCCTCTCTTGCTGATACAGGCTTTAGTAGTGGAGAATAAAGTATGGAACGAAATGCTAAAGTACAGTATCATAAATAGGAAGCTGACAGAAGAACTAAGTGAAATGCCACATGCCAGCAAAGGCATGAATTTCTTAACAACTTGATGAACTCTCATACTTTTTTGTTGTTGCTGTTCAAAGTATTTTGCACATGGACTTTAATTTGATATTCAGAATGTGAATAAACTCAAGCATATAGCAAAAGGAAGAATCTCTTTACCAACAATATTTTCATTTTTATGGCAAAACACATCTAGGAGTCATTCTCTGTCATGCATTTTATGAAGAAAAATAGTGATTTTTCTTCCTATAGTCAAGAGGGTCATAGAGAGCACATGCTTAACATTTAGCTAGTATAGTTTTATGCCTCACCTAGGCTATTATAAATGTATGAACTTCTCCTAAAAAGCAATTTCTATTTGCAGTTAATCAAATGAGTTATTTCTTTAAGATAGTATCCTAGCAACTTCAAACAGGAGAGAAAGTCCCTGCTGATATTAGAACAAGATTTGTTTATCAGGTTTCCAGATCTAACTTGTAAGTGTGCTTCAAACTGTCACTTTGCTCAAACAATGATCAAACATTTTTGTTATAAGGTCATAAGAATCATCTTTCCACAATTTTTAATTTCAGATTTTCCATTGAAAAAGAATGAAAATAAATAGTCTTTTAAATAAATCAGCTCCTTTAAGGATAATTTTAATAAAACTTCTCTCACATCCAAATTGATTATCAATAACAAATATTTAGATAGAGTTTTTACAATCATATTGGGTTGACAATAGAATAATCAGAAATTTTCTATTCAGTCTTAAAGCACAAACTAATCTACAGCCCAACAGCAATATTCAACGAAAGAAATATGAATCAATTCTGTTACCTTCCTACAAGAGTCTAGTTCATTTTGGATATACCATAAATGTAAGTGTCTACTAACTTTTATAGACAGTCTTCAAAACAATTCATGAACTATAGAGGAGGTCTTCATTCTACTACCTCCAATAAAGGGATGCAATTCAAATCCAGAGACTTGATTAGACCAGTAAAGGGAAGAGGAAGCCTCTTGATTAAACACAAATTTGAGTGTTGACCTCTCATGAAATTATTCAACACATACTATAAAATAAAACAACTGAATGAGAGTGCTTTTAATATGGTCTCTGGAGAACTCATCAAGATCTCCAAAGGAAAGGGTCTCATTTATTTTATGTTTTGTAATTTGCAACAATGCAGAGTTGTTTTTTTTTTTTTTTTACTTTTGAAGTAAATCTTATAGTTCATAATTGAAATGTTACAACCAAGGCAAGGTGCATACATGGAATACTTGTAAAGCTTTATACCTATAAATCTCTGCTGTCAATTCTTATAGGGGATTATTACCCTATAGCTTTTTCTTATAAGCAATGTCTTACTCAGAAACTGATGCTAGCCTGAAAATTACCAAGCTGTACTTGAATTCATGGTCTTCCTGCCTCAGGCTCTCAAACACTGGAATTACGAGTACAATCTATGGTGCCATTTTCTTATAGCTAGTGTATATAGCCTGATGATTTTCTACCTTCTTCCTTATCTCACTTCACTTGGATTAATTACCATAGAAAAAATAGGTTAGCTTAAGAACAACGCTGAACCTCACAGACACTGGGAATAAGAACAAACTGTGAGGAAACTCAGTTCAGAATAAAAATAAGAGGAATCATCTACCTGTAGTCAGAACTAAAAACAATAACATAAATAACAAATAACCTAAAAAGCTAGTTCACAATAAGGGCTAGACTTGGCTGAACTCCTTAGACACATCTACTCATAGAAGTTTCCCCCAACAGTCTGCTAAGTAAAAGCTATTGTTCCCAATTTACACAAATAAAATGAAGTTTATGCAGTCTATGCAATTTTTCCAGTGTTAGCCAGATAAGCAAAAAAGGTCGAGCACATGTCATGACTCCATTCTCGTAAGTTTGTGGACTTAGGCCTGATGTTACATTACCTTTCATCTAGCCAATTCCTTCAGCAATTTCTGGTTCTGGGAGCCAGAAATTCTTAGAATGTTATATTTTTACAAACAAGAGCAATGATTCTATGTATATAAAATGCTTTATCACATGTATACAAAGAGTAATGATTACACCACACCATATTTTATATAAACATCATTTCAAAAAAATCAGAAGCAAAAGTAAGTTCCCATATTCAAATGTCTTATCAACTTGAGGGCACATCAGACACATCAGATAGGATTAGCTTTCACTGTCTACAGCAGAACTCTACCACCATTAACAACCAAACCTCTGTTTAGCTTAAGAGTAAGGTAGCTGTTCTATTAATTCTCCTCAGTTTACATAAAGTTTAGGTGTACAGAGTTCAGATTGATGCAGTAGTTTTGCACGAAGTAGAAAGACCAGCTTATTCTAACTTTGTTTGTTTTGTTTGTTTTGTTTTGTTTTGTTTTGTTTTGTTTTTGTAACTATAGTTCCAGACTCTTTTGAGTCTACACATGGGAACCTGCACAAACATGACATATAGGCAAGTGTACACACATACAAGTACATAAATATATACTATAGAGCAAAGACTAAAGGAAAGGGCATCCAAAGACTGCCCCACCTTGGGATCCACCTCATGCACAGGCATCAAACCCCGACACTATGACACTATTGCTGTTGCCAAGATGTGCTTGCAAACAGGAGCCTGGCATGGCTGTTCTATGAGAGGTTCTACCAGCACCTGACTGAGACAGATACAGATACTTACAGCCAACTATTGGACTAAGCTGGTGACCCCAATTGAAGAGTTAGAGGAAGAACTGAGGGAGCTCAGGAGGATTGCAAACCCATAAGAAGAACAATAGTATCAACTAACAGGACCTCTCAGAGAGCCCAGGGACTTGGCCACCAAGCAAAGAGAATACATGGGCTGCTCTGTTCCCTCACCCCTACCCTCAGCTACATATGTAGCAGAGGACTGCCTTGTTTGGCCTCAGTGAGAACGATACCCTTGTTTGGGTGGAGGCTTCATGCCCCAGAAAAAGGGGATGCTAGAGTGGTGTGTCCCAACTGGATGGGCAGGTAGGGGAGCACCATCTTAGGGGCAAAGAGGAGGGGGCCTCATGGAAGGGGAACCAAGAAGGAGGGATAACATTTGGAATGTAACTGAATAACCTTATAAAATAAAATAAAATAAAATAAAATAAAATAAAATAAAATAAAATAAAATAAAATAAAGAAAAAAGAAGAAACCTCCGAATACACATCTGTACACATGGATGTCTATCCTCAAGAGTATTCTAGTGTGAACTATGAATTGAACTTTGATGCATATAAATCCCAGCTGTGTTTATATAGTCGTGTGTCATGATGTTCCAAGCCTTACTTCTATGACTACGCACCTAGATTCCTTGGAGATTGGTGTGATGGTCTCAACATTGATGACTGTCAGTCAGCCACGCCTCCGCAGAGGTTTCTGCGTAGATAGAGAAAACAACTACAACTATAGCTTCACAGGTAGTGGAACACCTGTGAAGAACACACATACATAAGAACACACCCTGAGACTTCAGTGCCTCTTTGTTGGGTAAAGCCATGTCAAAATGATGCACGTGAAGACACTGTTGACAGCTATATTTGTCACTGCTGTCCTGCATACACAGGTGCCTTGTGTGAGATGGACATAAAGGAATGCAGTAGCAACCCCTGACAACTTGGTGGAGGGACCTGTGCCTAGCTCTTCTCAGAGGATCAATAGAGACACATCACAGGCCTTCCTTTCTCCTTCAACTACCTTTGAACCTCAGGCTATATTTTTATTGTTCAGCCAGGATTTACAGACAAGAGCCTAGCATAATTGTTCTGTGAGATACTCCAAGCAGCTGACATAAACAAGCACAGAAACGCCAGACAAATGTTAGAGGAAGCTCAGAAAGTCTTGTGGAAGATTTGGGGGAAAGATTGGAAAGCCCAGAGGGGATAGGGACTCCCTGAGAAGCCCAACAGAGTCAACTAACCTGAACCCTTGGGGAATCTCCCAGAGAATGAATCAGCAACTAGAGGTCATAGATGGTTTGGACCTATGCCCCTCACATATGCAGCAGATATACAATTTGGTCTTCATGCAGGTCCCTCAAGAACTGGAGCAGGGCCTTACCTTGACTCTATTACCAGCCTATGGAGCCTGTTCCTCTTAACTCCGCTATCTTGTCTGGCTTCAATGGCAGAGCATGTGGCTAACCCTGCAGTGACTTGAAGTACCAGAGTAGGTTGGTACCAAGGGGTGAATCTCCCTCTTCTCAGAAATAAGTGAGTGGGGGAAAGGGGTTGTGCAAAAGGGAACTAGGAGGGGAAGGGACTACAACAGGGATGTGAAGTTAATTAATGGAAAGGACAAAAAGAATTAAAATCTGGTTACCCAATAACAAGAAAAAACATGCCCCTACTAGACACCAGCAACTAACAAACAGAAAGCCCAGACTCAGGAATGGGCTACCTCTTTTGGAATTTTTGGCCATTGAAGTCTCAAAACCACCCAGACATTACAGAATATTATCAGTGTCCCTGGTAACTTATTAGAACTTATCAGGAAGATCATATTGCTGAAGATATCACATAATTGAATCTTATACAATGCAAAAATATTGTTGTTCTGACCTGGAAGCTTCAGTCTAACTAACTCATTTTACTGAAAAGTGAATGCATGTTACTAGAGGAGAAAGAAAACATTAATAACACCTAGTTGCAAACCACCTGAGCTATAATAATGATTATAAGACAGACCCAGTGCTGATAGTGGCATTGACACCATAAAAGTAATTGATTACTTATATTGTAATCAATGCCTGCTCCACAATATGAAAATCATACAATTACAAGGCAGAAATTATAGCTAGAAAAGGTCATAGGGACTAGGAGAGAACCTAATATTGTTATTCTGCTAAAGAGGCATAATAGTAAGTCAACGTGTTTTAACACATCATTATACTTACAGATAAAGGCACCTCTCGCCCCCGTCTGAGAAACTCCTATTTGCAGTAGATAATGATCTACACAAAGATTCACAAAGTGAACAAGGTACAGAGAAAAAGAGACTGTGGGATGGTTCAGCCATAATGCAACATATGTACTTCTCTCTGTTCCAAAGACTCAGTGACCTTTGAAAGGGGGTACAATAAATAGTGTTAGAGTCAAAAACAGTAGATGAATACAAAACAACAAATTTTTGTAGATACATCAGGACAGCTACACATATGAATTCACAGCACATGTGACAGCATCTTCACGTCCTGTCCATCCTCAGAGTGGACCAAATCCCTGTATGGAGAGGTAGTTGGGCATGAAACTACTCCCCTAACCAAGGTTCTATGTGCAGGTGATGGCTGCTAGGAAAGAAAAGGTCAGTTTTCTCTAAAAAGTGCAGTTCCTGATAGGATTATCATGGTTCAGATGATAATCTGAAATATCTGGGAATATCTGGGCAGTATAAACTGGCCTTGACATGACAAAAAAGGTATAGCGTTAGACACAAAGGAAAACAGGGAGGATCTGAAAATGGAAGCATGGAAGATAAATATGGTTGAAATTTAATGTGCAAAATTTCATAAAAACTAACAAGTAAATTTTTTAAAATTGTATCCTTTGTTAAGAGCTATAAAAGTTAGGTCCAGTTCTTCCTCCCAGCCCCATGCCAGAAACAAGACTCATACTCAAAATATATTTACAAATACCTTGGCCATATAACTAGGTTCTTTTCTGACTAGATGTAACTTAAAATATCCCATTTATTTTAACCTACATTCTGCCACATGGTTGGTTACCTCTGCTTAAGAACCATGCTTCAGTCTTCTCACATTTTACTGGGCAAACCTTTCCACTCCTGGCTCTATCTCAGAATTCTTTCTGCCTCCTGGATGTCCCACCTTCTATTTTCTGACTAGGCCATAGGTTTTTTAGTTGACAGATGATACCATAAAATACATAAGATATTCTCTCAAAAAATAACAGATGCGAATTTTATCTTTTGTTTCTTTTGATTGTATTGTTTGCTAATTTTTACATAAACAGATAAACCTTGGCTGTATATTTGTTAAAACAAGCTACTTAACCTCTTCAATATTTTACAGAGCTGATTTTATATATATAATATATATATGTATATATATATTATCATTATGTATACATTGTCATTATGTGTAAATACATATTTTAAAACTGCACTACCTATACTTTTAGATTTTAAATTTTTAATGTGAATTTATATATGAGCAGTAGATATACATCACTCCTCTGTCCATTTTCTTCCATGCTCTACCCCACCCTTCCAAATCTTCTGCAATTAATATTGTTACATATGTACCCATACACATACTTACATATATCTGTACTTACCAAATCCCTTAAGAAACATAAATAAGCACAAATCTCCTAATTGGCATTAAATTGTTAGTTTAATACATAGATATCCCTCTAGTATAGTAATTTATAACTTTAAAATATTTATTTAATGTATTCCTTTGTGTGTGTGTATATGTATGTTGTTCACCAGTTTCCTTCACTGTTTTCTTAGATATTGAAACATGTTATCCTGAAGACAAGTTTTATACTCAAAATAGCCTTAGGAAGTCCCTGATACTGACAAGATCCTCTAGTGCCCTCATTATTACTTACTTCCAGAGTAAATAATAGAATCTGAGATTCCGTCTCAGAAACAAAGAGCTAAGCTATAAAGAATTCGAGATCAGACCAGCTTCTTGGAAGAAACAGAAACCAACAGAGCTTCCTGGAAGAGGTTTAGACTGTCTGAATTACTTGGACAAGACATTGTCCAACCTTTTGAGCTGCCTGAAAGTTGTACACTTTACTCCAGGTTTCAACCTTTATGTAACCTATGTTGGGGAGGGCTTTGGTAATACAACTGTCTATGCATCATTTCTGCTCCTATGTGGAACCTCTCACCCATACTTCTGTAAGTAACTTTCAATATATCTTATTGGTTCACCAAGTTGGATTTGGTGGTATCCATACTTTGGTCTGTTGACAGTTCCCTATCTGTTTTGAGTAGATGTGTGTGTTGTGTTTCTCTAGGAAAAGTTTTGTGACACAGCATGCACACATACACGGGGGGGGGGGGGGGAGGGAGGAAGGAGAGAGAGCATGCAAATGTGCAGGTAAACAAATGCCACTTCATACACATGAAAGTCATGAGAAAACTGATGAAATTGAGCTGTAAAGCTCATTGTATTTATATGCCTTTGTTCTCTGTTTGTCATAAGTATATAGAACTTCACTTCAACGACAAAATCCGTAATTAGTGTTCCCATCTCACGGCTTATGTCTTCTTTGCTTTCTTCATTAACATATTCTCTGTGACATAACACCCTATCTTCTACCTCTACTAACTAAAATATGTCAGAAATACATTTTTGTGAACTACATTTAATCTAGCTATCATAAGATATTCTCTCTCTCCTTCCCCCTCTCCATCTGCATCTCCCTGTCCCTCCTTCTCCATCCTTCTTTTTTTTTCTTCTGACACTCTTTTGAGAGGAAATCACATATCCACTGTTGGTACTCCTCTTCCACGAGTGTGCTATCTTCATGTTTGTTCAATAATCACCTATGGTTTTTGTTCACTCTTTCATCTTATCATAATTTTCACATTATTAAAACATGCTTAAGTAAACATTTAGTGAGATATCATGACATACAAAAGTATAAATCTGTATATTTACTATATTTAGACTAAGCTTTTTCTAACATTTAATTGTTACATACTTGAAAGACCTGTCTCAAAAGAGAGGCATAAACCTTAAGGTCACAGAACAGCTGAAGCCACCTAGAAAAAAATGTAACAAATGATTGTTAAGTATAAGGTCAATTGATTTCCTAACATTTTTTTCTCACTAAAATACTTGTAGAAGTAGAACGAAAACTGACATAGACAACAACCCCATTACCATAAAGCTATGTAAACCTCACATTTTTTATTGGATGCTAGGCTATTTCGTGAAATTATCCTAGACTCTCTTGTGAATGTTCCTCTGTAAAATATTTAATACTAATTAGACATTAATTTTCATGGACACAGGGAGGAGAAGCTGAGTGCTGTTAAACAAAGACGATAATCACACTGACTTTTATTGCTTTTGAAAGAATTTAACATTTAATCAACATTTCATGGGTCTCATTATGTACACTGATGACAAAAGATTAAAAACTTGTCTATTTTTATGAACTAGTTAAGTCTAGTTAAGTAGTACAGGAAAACAAGGTAAAGACTGTGAAATATTTTAAATGAACACATTGTTCATACTTACAGAAAAATTGGTGTAATACAATTTAAAGCACTGTCAGGTTTTCTAAATCTACCTTTGCTTAAACTAATTTTCTGTGTAAGTTTAATGAAGTTTTATATTATTATTATAATCACAAGACATGCTAAGACTGGGGGCTCAATTTTTTTTAAACATCACTACTTTTGAACCAAAGATATAATGAAAAAAATTTTGGAGACCATTTAAAATTAAATATTCACAAAATATACCAAAGTTTGTGAATGGAAAAAGAGACTCATGTCACAGGTGTATGCTATATGAAACATTTCCCTTTAGTTCTCTCTGCCAGTAGCATGTCGCTTTAATAAGGAGTGAGATATTTCTGGTATGATAGTTGACATTTCAGGGAAGCAAAATAGAAGAGTTAAGGCTAAGGGAAGTACAGTTACAGCTTTGAATGTCTAAAAACACCACTGAGAAAGTGAGACACTAGTAATGAAATTAGGTAAATTCAATTTATGGAGAGACTTAGGAGAGCACACAAAACAAGCTGTTGCCTCAATTTCATCTTTAAATTGGAAAACAACAACATTAACATGGTTATTAAGAGAAAAAATAGCTTGCTGATATTATTGCAAAGCTCTCTAACAAGCTGGAATTTTTAATATTAAAATAATGGTTTGGGATGAAATCATATATTAATTGATCTCTAAAATGCTTTTATCTTAACTGCATCAATTTTTATGGAAATATCTAATGCTTTGAGAGATTGTGTAATTGTGCTGCAATTACATGCACAATAAACCAAAACAGTAAAGATTTAGTCTAGGCTTTTAACACTGTTTGATGTGAGAACAGTATTAGATTGTAGAAAACAGGGAATTCAGGAGTTAAGACAGGAATCATGTGTAGACTATATGAACTTAGGTAATTCATCTCTTAAAACTTCATAAAACTGATAAGGAAAATTAAGATAGTAACATTGAGCCTGGCTATATATTACCTACATCTCATATATAATAAAATTCATACAATAAAGTGGAAAGTACTTAAATTCATGTTTCCTTCTTCCTTTCTGTTGCCGTCCCACAGATATCGTTTAAATACTCACATAATTGAGACAACCTATGTCTACTTGTTTCCCAGGAAAGTGATGCACTGAGAGCAACCCGCAACCCAGTCAAGATGAGGAGGAGGAGGAAGGAAAGGAGCTAGAGGAGGAGGAGGAGGAGGAGGAGGAGGAGGAGGAGGAGAACTGTGCAATATCACTCTTGCTCAAGATGCCAATGAATTGCTCAAGATGCAAGGTCTTCAGATCATTTCAGTGAATGCCATGTCTATGATGCTGGATAAAACACTGGATAGTTATGTAGAGAGAACAAGAAGTCATACTATAGGACCTGTGGGGAAGAAAACAGCTGACATGTTATTCAGAAACAGAGATGTTCTCTAAGAAATGTAATAGTGAGTCCTAAGTCACACTAAGGAAGTAGTGATAATTTAAATTTTGATATGAAACAATTCATCACCTTAAGTCTATCAGTTTAATCAGACAATAAAAGATAGTCAGATGTTAAGACAGGATGAAAAATTACTCTTTAAAGGAATTCAGCCACCTAAAGGGGCATAAAACCAAGTGGAATCAATGTCATTTAAGCTACTACCATGAAAATGATAACCTCTGGTCTACTTATCTCAAAGTTAACCTGACAATTAACAAAGTTACATGTAATTAATACCTAGATCTTCTCCAGGATCATTTCAAAATATAATCAAACATCAAATTGCTGTGAGTTATAGATATAATCTAATCCAGAATGAAAACAATATTTTTTAAAAAGAATATGGATTTATTTACTCAGAAAAAAATGTATATAGCAATGGCATCCATAAACTATGAATAAATGGATTCTTTAAAAGGAACAAGTAGATCATAAGGATTTATGGATAATAAGAATAAAAATATGATTACTGGGCAAGCATAGCTGAAAGTACTTGAGAGAAGACAAAACATGGTCCCTGCTTCTCTGGCACTGCATTTACATTGATTACTCGGTCTCTAATTGGCAGAAGACCTCACACCTTCATGAGTTCACCCTAAGTTAGATGAACTCAAATTCCAAATAGAAGCTTGTAGGACTATTGATTTTTGACCCTCCTGTCTAGCTTTCCATCAACAATACTGAAGCAAAAGAATTCCACAAAGGCCATAGGTAGTAACACCTTCAAAAGAGTGATAAAAGTGACAGGTACACCAAGAGATTTTGACTGAGAAGCAATAGAAGGCTTAATAAGAAAACATAATAAATAAATTCTAGTGATTACTGGCTGGTTCTGCAGAGTAAAAGTGACTATTGTTAGTTCATACGCCCTGTCTAGATGGCAGATAGCAGTTCCTACCAGTTGGCCCAGTATCACTAACCTCATATGCTGGAGATTAAGTGGTTCATTGTAAGTATAACACTAGTGAGACATGGCAGGGCTGAATTTTCCTATAAAGGAATTTGGTTATATAATAAGCAATAGAAGCTCACAAACAGAAGGGAACTGGTCCTTAATAATAGAAGAAGCACCAAGAATGAGCAGCTTTGCTTTTGGAGACACATGAGCCAAGGCTTTATTCAACTCATCTACTGAAAACAGCTTAATGTTTCATAATTTCATTTATTATTGCTGAAAAATATTATAGTGTATATGTATGTCACATATTCATGGAAGAAATAAAAATAACTATCCTGCGTGAGATAATCCAGACCCAGAATGACAAATGCTTTATGTTCTGTCTCACGTGTGGATAGTAGTTTAGAGTCTTTAGACATGTGAGGTTAAGGAGCACCCATACATGTCAGGAAAACATTATGGAATGCTAGACAGAGTGCATTTCAAGGGAAGGAGTTAGAATTTAGGTGTCCAGAGGTACAAAAGGAGATAATGAAACAGAAAAGGTTAAATGAGGTTATATATTAGAGACCAGAACAATAGAGGAAGTGAGAGAAGGATAACCAATGGTAAAGATCACTGAACATTCCATTCAGAGACCAAATATTGTAAAAAGCTTATATATATATATATTTGGAAAGTTTGAACAAAATTACTCTATATCAAAGAGGTGATGTCTGTCCTAAATTCGACAGCAAGTCAACACCCAGTGTAAGGCTTGAGTTATCTCTTTTGGAGTTGTTAATCAGTGAAATGTAATAGATACCTGAAACAGTACAGGTTATAGTGATTGGTCTTTGTTACTCTCCAGATCTTGATGATAGGACACTGTTGCTGAAGACACCACCTACTTAAGACATAGGATAAGAAGGAATCAAACTGTCATTGACAAACTTCATCCTTACTGGCTAGAAGTCATAGTCCTATCTATTTATGCTAGCAGAGCAAAAACTATCAACAATCTTACCTAGCTGCGAACCTTGTGAGTTCCTAAATGAGTGGCCTGGCAAGGTATGACAGGAATGTTATGAAACTGACCAATCACTCTCTAACTGGATTTCAAATCTTCTCCCTAAGTTATAACTCATGCTTGATACCTCTAATGGAGGCAAAACATATATCTAGCTAACTAGTGAGCCCTAAGGAAGAATATAATGCTATTTTTTATGCTAAAAAGACTTATTTAAACCACTCTCTAAATTTTTATTACATCCACTGATTAATGCACCTCCGAGTTCTCATCAGGGAAGCTTCCTCTTTTAGTAAATGACAATTCAGAGACTCACACCTAGTCAACATGTAGACAATAAAAGATTGTTGCATGCTCAACCAAAGTGAAACATTTATATCATATCTCCTTAGCCAACTTTCATTGGATCATTGGAAAAGAAGAAATAGAATACTCTATAAAAGTGAGAGGGAGTGCGTGCCTGTAGCTAAATAGTATTTGCTGTATTTGCTGGACACGAATGCCATAAAAACCACAGCAGCAATGATTCCATTCATAAAACCTGAACAAGATCAAGCCAACCAAGTCTGAATGTAGATAGAATGGGGCTCATTACCTTGTTTCTCTGTCAAAACGAAATGTCAGCTCATACATTAAGTTTATCACATGGTAGAAATTGTGAAATACAAAAAGCTATACTTGTTTGCTGAGCATTCTATCAAGATTAATGTAGATTTTTAATTCTTTCCATGTCCTCATAGATCTTGTACATTTTACTGTCAGTGGTTTCACAGCGGATTCTCATTTGTTTTATCAGTTTCAAGAACATATTCTGATGAATGTAAAATGCGAAAGGTGTGCGTTAAAATGTAAATCCAAGCATAATGCCATTTTTGGTTCCATCAATGGGAATTTCAGAATGAGAAAATATAGTAGAAAATGTATTAAAGAAAGATGCAAGTAAATTTCCATAGGTAAAAGAACACTTCTACTGTGACACTGAAGGGCCATGGATAGTGAATATGTCTAATCATTCCTACAGCATAGTGAAAAATATTAATGCAACAATGGGTTAAAAAATTCTGAAGAACTCTAGAAGAAGGGTAAAACCACATAGTTTGTCCTCTAACTGATGAAAAAAAACAGTGAAGTGTTATAATTAAGAGGAAAGTCTGGGTAATATAGTGATGGTGTGTGACTCAACTGCATCTCAATAGTCTTCAAAGCAGTTTGTGAACAAGAGGAAAATTTTCTCTAAAAGGAAGTCAATGTGTTCCCTTCTTCAATATCTGAGCCAATATTAAAGAAGCAAAACACTTTTATTCCAGTAAAAAGTAGAGGTGAAGAAAGTGCTTTAATTGTGCCTTAACATGATACTCTCTGACTATTCACCCAGGAATGAGAATACCAGGACCATTGGCTTTGAGGGACCAGTTAGATCAGTGTGGTAAGGTCCACAGGAGAAATTTTATTTGACTACAAATCAATTTTCAAACAAGAGAAAGAAATAGAAAGCAAACTCAGATTCTTATCTAGCTCATCAATGAACTCACTCTACTTCTCTTGGGAGAAACAAAGGATAGGTAGAGGGTTGACACACTTAGGAAGAAAAAAATCTAACTTTGTAAGACCTTTAGTAGAAAGATTAACATTTAAATTTTTAGCTATTATTTATTTTCTAGTTTCTTAGATAATTACTGGCTATCAAATTGGTACTACCACATCATAATCTCTGATACCTGAGCAGTGTCTATCACAGTAAATCATGCTAGTTTATGTATCTTTGACCTTGGAAAAGTAAAAATGGCATCAGATCATGCTAAATCAAATTCATAACAATCACCTAATTCAGTTCTTGTGTCCAGTTTCAGAGAAAATTTCTGGTCTTAAGAAAGAATTTATTGATTAAACAAATTTCAGTTTATCAATGTATTTCTCATTGTGTTCTAGGTCTTAATGTACTTGATTATCTTTATGGGAAAAAAGTCCTGCCCTCTGGAAGCCAGTGTGGTTCAGCAAAGATAGTATAAACAATTAATGTGACATGATTGGTTTTAGTAAGTTAAAATAAAGGGAAGATGGGCAACATGAGGGTACTGAGTCAGTGTTTGCAGAATCTGATAATACAAGGCCTTCTAGACTGTTGCAGAATTTTCTGTGAATGAGTTGAGAGCAGTTTATGACATAATTTGGTTTGAATTTAAAACAGACACTCAGAACCTTTTGTTTCAGCAATAATATGCAAGATCTAAGAGACTCCCTTGCTTACAATGAGAAAAATAATAAACTAAATGAAAATCCACAACTTTTCTTGAAACCATCAGGGAATAAATTTGCTGTTCTGAATCTATACAAAAAGGTAAATTTAGAGCAACAATG
The DNA here is from genome assembly GCA_030674055.1 of Rhabdomys pumilio. Classification (NCBI taxonomy): domain Eukaryota; kingdom Metazoa; phylum Chordata; class Mammalia; order Rodentia; family Muridae; genus Rhabdomys; species Rhabdomys pumilio. The sequence continues at coordinate 21,167,022 of JANHMN010000016.1, forward strand.
AGGTATGGCTTTTCCCTAGGAGAAATCTCTGGAACTGTAAGACTAAATTTAAAATGCTTTTAAAGAGCTTATCTGCAAACTAAGTACAGCTAAAGAGAGAATCAATGAACTTAAAGATATGCCAACAAAAATTTCCCAGATTGTAATGAAATAATAATAAGAGTCCAAAACTTTGATAATATGTTTTAAGGTCTAACACATTCCCTTTAAAACTCACCTTAACTAATATAGAATAAAGACTATAAACAGATGAGACAAGACAAGAAGCCATTTTGGAGCACACGGCAGTATGATCATCCTCATCAGGATGGGAACAGAGCTGGTGAGAACTGGTCTAAAGATGTTTTCAAATCCTGTAATACTTTCCATATAACTTAATGTATAGTTTGATTTTATGTTATGATGTAATGAGCTGTAATTCACATTCGTTGTTGGGCTTAAAAGTCCCTAATAATATCAAGAATACTTTATAATTAGCAAAACTACCCTGATTTTCATGAAATGACGTATCAAATTTGACATAAACTGTTGACTTTTGACTGCATCATTTTGAATGATTCAGAAGGCATTACTATTTACAACAGTGTGTTTGTGTGAGAGAGAGAGAGAGAGAAAGAGAGAGAGACAGAGAGAGAGACAGAGACAGAGAATGAGAGAAGTAGGATGGGAGAGAAAAAGAAAGATATTCTTACAACCTCAAGAGTAAACTATACATATTAATTCAGGAACATTCTTAACCAAACTGAAAGGTCATTTGGGGAGCCATGGTTTCCACAAATATACAAATGCCAATGTTGTCATTGATTTTGTCCATTAATGACCACAGAACATCCATTCAGGAAAAAGGTTCTGTTCTTAAAGGTCATCCATGTGGTAGTCTGATTATTTTGCATGTAAACATGACCAATGACAAAATTTGCTTCTGGAGATTCATTAAGATTTAAAATGTTAAGGTTGCTAATAGCATTAGATAATAGATCTGTTGTGTGCATCATTTATTGTGAAATAATACATGTTATTGTCACATTCACAGAACACAAGGCAATATACAGTCACCTATTACAGTAACATTGCCTCTTCATTGCCTAATTCTTTTTCACATCTCTTACCTAGTATTATGAGCATTAATTAAGGCTTGTACTTGCATGAGTCTGGAAACTGTTACTGTCATCGTCTTGACATGAGACTAGAGACTGATTCATTTTATGAGAAAAGGAAAAGTGGTTCTGGCATCAAATCTTATGGCAACCTCACTTCAAGCTGTACTTGTAACCAACCTAAGCAATCGGGCTCTGCTGCCCTTCATTCCCTGCAAATCCCACACTTTAATATTTCTGTAGAGGAATCTAAGATTTTTTTATTCACACAACTGCAAAAGTCTTAAAGTTAACATGCACTTATTTTACATACCTCCATTTTAACATTTTTTAATACTTGAACACATAATAGTTTCTCTTCACCAGGATCAGTTGGTACAGCCTTTGAAGACTGTTTTGAGAAGTCTACTAGGCTTCCAGAAAGTTCTTCTAAATTTCCCGCATCATATAGCACTTTTATTATAAGGTCTGAGATCAAACATCTAATCCCCCTGTTCCATGTGACTTGCACTACTGAGTCACGCACATTGCACTAAAAGCATTGGCTGAAATTTGAATTCATTTCAGAGAATCAGCTGTGTTAGAAGGCAAAAAAGTCATGTTATGCTCTGGCCTCCACACTCAAATCGAAAACCAACTATCTTCTGTTGCTGTTATCTGATCAAACAGAAAGAGCTTTCAATTTTCTTATAAGCAATTTATTTTTCTCTTCATTAAAAAAAAAAATGCCCTCTGAATTGTACACTCAGCTTTTTTATCCTAATTTTTTATTTATTCCAAAATTTCAGCATTTTATCTAAAATCATTTTGATTGTTATGTACAGTAGATGATTATTCATCTTTATTGATTATATTTCTATACTCCTAAATACACATATATGTTACATATACATATGTAATTATAATGCATTACATAATATAGTATATTATATAGTGATATTTTCAGTAAAAGTTTCATATTTGGAATAATATAAAATTAAATAAATATAGATCATATGTTTCTATATCATATCCTTAAATATATTAGGTTTTCAAAAATATGTGAAGTAAAACAGAAAAACTTTTATTACTCTAAAGTTGTTTGGAATATATAGAGATATCTTTCACTAAACTTTTAAGAATTCTGGTTAATCCCTGGATAGTTGTATTTAAAAAATTATCTGTCTTACAGTAGAAGATAATTTTAATATAATTCTTATAATTATATATATGTGTGTGTATATGTGTGTGCGTATGTATGTATGCCTTTTTATAAACATAATAAACTAGAGGGTCTTTGTTGGTTTTGATACTTTTACATTTCCATAATCAAAAATAATATTCCTTAATGGGAGAAGGCTTTATTTAGGCTCCTGGCTTTACAAGGTCCAGCCCATAGCTGCTTAGCTCCAAAAGCTTAGGCAGACATTTTATCAGTGAGACTAGTCAGAGCTGTTTCTTACTCTTGTTGATTGAATGGAAGCAGAGAAAGGGCATAAAAGAAGAGGTAGAGCATCAGAGACAACATGCCATGCTCTGCCTCCTCTAACATGGCCTTACCTCTTGTCATTCTCTACACAGCCCCCAATAAGAGTGTCATGTTGTAAATCTATCAAGGAATAATCCATTCATTATGTCTAAGCCCTTATGCTTACATCAGTACACTCTCACCCAGTGCACATTCAGAGACATTTCTTAGTCCGACCAGGCTCAGATGCAAAATCAACTATCATAGCATCCATATTTTATATTTTGTGTCATGTTTAGACTCTGAATTTTTGAAATCACAAAATATTCTCAAACATGATAGTAAATATTTATAGCATTTGTACAACAATAAATTTGTGTCGTAAACTATTACATTATTGGAGTGGTTTGAAAGTCACAAAAACTAAGACCTTAATTTATTTAAGTATATATTGATTTTGCTCATATAAAAAGAGCCTCTTATTTGATGTGACAAATTAATACATTAAACTATACTAATGTCTGATTATCTACATGGACACAAATAAAAACGCAGAATTATAACTCATCAATAAACTTAATAAGTGGCAAGCCTCTGTGTTAGAGCACATGTTTCTAAAGCAGTTATTGACTGTGGTCATGTTTAAGGTTGTATTAAGGCTGTGACTCATGGCAGGGATGTTTTACATTTAACTGGATTTCCAAAAGATGTTAGTTTCAGGAGTAGAATAAAGAGATTAAGATATCCTCTGGAGTTGACTCCATAAGCAACTAGAAATATTGAGATTATGTTGGCATCATTTGACTACAGCTAAGGTTAGAATCTGCACTTTGGTTTTCAAATGTACATAAGAAAGATTAGTTCAGAAGACACAGCCAGTACATATAGCAGATGTGCAAAAACAGTGAGTGACACTGATCTCAACTGCAACTGTCACTAAAACTTCAAATCTGCTACAAAAAAGAAATAAATTCTAACCCCATATAAAATTCAGATGCTTTGCATGTCTATATTTTCTGTAACATCACTCTGACTCCAAGAAGCTGCACAACCAATATTCACAGAGGCTAAGAGTTTATTCTTCAATCCATACTTTATTTGTAAAGTCATTCTTTCAAAGGTCACAAGTGCTTTCAAAAAAAAAAAACATAAAACAGGGCACAGAATGATGAAGTATATGGTTTCAGATTCGCATCTTAGGTCAGGTTCAAATTATCCTTATGATGGCATCAGCAGAAGCAGGGTCAGGATCATGTGAATGAGGAATTCCCTCAGAACCAAGTTCAAGGGGAAAACAAAAGCAGCAGTTGATAATAATAACAATAAATAACTTTGAAACCCAATATCTTTGAATAATCAAAATTACTGTAAAACTTCATGATGAATAAGGGACAGAATTTAAAAAGCAACTTAGTGTTTGTCTCAGTCCTTTTTAGCATCATGAAAAAAAAAATTGTTCTTCCATGATGTCTCTGCTTCCTCCTCGTAGATGTAGAAAGCCTTGGTGAATGAGTTGATGAGGGCTGAAAGTGGCCAGCAAACCAACTGTGCAACACTGAGCTTTGTATGTAGTCATTGCTGGAAAAATTACAGTGTTTATTCTTATGCTGTAGGAAAAAATAACACATCTTCATGGCATGGTTCCTAAGGAATGTATAAAAGAACAATTATAGATGTTGAAATTGTTCCATTTAGTAATAAAATGAAGTGCTATTTTCAGTGAACGTTTCTTATAGTAAAATTATATTTGTGAAGTACGGCCCTCAAAACTGCCACTTAATTATATTGTAATCTAATCAGGTCACTTATTTAAGGAAAGAGACTATAGGTTCCATTAAATATGAAGCCAAGAAACAATTGGATTCTGGAGTTTATTTATTCTTCTATCTGTGGAGATATTGCCTAGAAATATTACTTCAATTAGAGTTCTTTGTATTAGCTTTTTCATCCTTTCACTGTTAAAATAATATTTTGATATCTGAATAACTTTAACAATTCTTTCCTAAGGCTGGATAACTGGTATTTTTTATGTGGTTTATTTGTCTTTCTTGGGTGAAAAATTTTGTTAGGTCCACTATGAATAAAATTCCAATAAGGAGATAAACATAGCAGAAAGACAACATGTTCTATACATTACAAATATTAGATACAAATTAACTCAGGGGGTATTCCAGTCTTTTCACATTACCTCTTTCTCACCATACCTAGGAAAGAACCTTTTTGCAAATGTCCTTATAAGCAACATGTTTGGTTTTAGTAGGCAAGAGTTCCCTTTAAGGAAGCCAATGAAGCCTTTTCTTAATTGTGATTTCTCCTCCTGGCACGATTAGATCATGTAGAAAGAACATGTCAAGCTTGTTTAAAATAGTACCCTTCAAATCTTGTCCCATCAGTTATGTGGCAGTTTGATCAATATTAGATAGCATCAAAAATCCATTTCCTGTCTCTGACAAGAAAAGGAGTCCTATAAGATTATCTGCACTGAATGGCAAATGTAAACCATGCTATCTCAAGTGGCTAACTATACTTCTTTCTTTCCAGTTTTTTTTTCTTTTTTTAACTGCCAATATATATTGGACCTACAGCCAAAGCCAGGAAGTTTTAATTAAATAAACCTTAATTTTTAATTATGATTTAAAGATAGTGAGAAAGCAACCCATCACAGCATGTCAATGTCACTGAAATAGTGAGATTGTACTCCACCAGATATTTCATTTGTATTAACCATTCACAGCTGTACCTTTTAAGATTTATTTTATCCAAATGACAATGGAATGTGAGACAGGGTGCAAGGGATTCCCAGGATGACAGTGTATGCAAGACATTTTCATATATAAGTCATTAGGAAAGTAGATTTGAAATTTTAATACCTTTCTAACTCCTTATCCAGAAAAATAATAAAATATAACATTTGTCACTTTCCTTTACTGAACTATCGGAAACAAATGTCTAAAAGATATCATAGATGAAGAGTCTGGAAGAGAAAGTTTAGAAAAGCAACAACCAAGACTAGAATTTAACTATGTTTTGGGCAATACCTTCAGAATTTGAACTTCATTTAATATTTATAGTGTGTGACTGCTGACACAATCACAGTTAAATTGCAGAAACTGAAAGGGAGGAAAAAACAGCATGTAAAGGATCTAAACTCATGGTCACATTCAAAGATCAATGGGGAAAGGCACTTGAAAATGCATTTTGGCCTTTTGGCTGGGGCAGACACCCAGCTGGTCTGCTCCAGTAAAGACACCATATCCTGAACCTTACTAGAGTAGCAGGGAAGAACCATCCCCCACAATCCTATGCCCCAGAGATGCAACTGGGAGCCTGAGGCACTCTGAACAGATCACCCACCTAAACCCTGCCCCTCTGGAATACCACTCCCCTTCCACCCCTTGCTTGGTCCTTTTGGCTCGGGCAGACACTTGGCTGTTCTGCTCCTGTGAAGAAACCTTGTCCTGAACAATCTTAGAACATCAGAGGAACCACTGCACTCAGAGACGCTGAGAAAACACAACACTAGTTGCAGCGGAGCACTGTACCCAGAGCAGCAGGATTTTAAGATCCCAGAGGTGACCTGAGTCACAGGAGTCTTACACCCAGGAGCACAGGATCTCAGGAACACAGAGACATCTGGAATCTGAGGGACTCTGACCAAAGTAAGATAACTGGAAAGAAAGGGCCCAGTCAGAGACAGTGAGTGCAGGTAGCACTAGAGATAATCAGATGGCAAAAGGCAAGGACAAGAACATAAGCAACAAAAACCAAGGTTACCTGGCATCATCAGAACCCAGTGCTCCCACCATAGCTAGTCCTGGACACCCCATCACACCAGAAAAGCAGGATTTGGATTTAAAATCACTTCTCATGATGATGATAGAGGACTTTAAGAAAGACATAAATTCTCCTTAATGAAATACAGGAGAAGTAGAAGTACTTAAAGAGGAAACACAAAAATCCCTTAAAGAATTACAAAAAATACAACCAAACAGCTGAAGGAATTAAACCAAACCATCAAGGATCTAAAAACGAAAATAGAAAGAATAAAGAAATCTCAAAGGGAAACTACCGTGGAGATAGAAAACCTAAGAAAGAAATTAGAAGTCATAGACGCAAGCATCACCAACAGAATTCAAGAGATGGAAGAGAGAATCTCATGTGCAGAAGATATCATGGAAAACATTGACACAATTGTCAAAGAAAATGTTTCTGTCAAAGAAACTACAACCTAAAAAGCTTCCAACCCAAAACATCCAGGAATTCCAGGACAAATGAGAAGACCAAACCTAAAGGTAATGGGTATAGAAGTGAGTGAAGATTCCCAACTTAAAGGGTCAATAAGTATCTTCAACAAAATTATAGACGAAAACTTTCCTAACCTAAAGACAGAGATGCCCATGAACATACAAGAAGCCTACACAACTCTAAATAGACTAGACCAGAAAAGAAATTTTTCCTGTCACATAATAATCAAAACATCAAATTCACAAAACAAAGAAAAATACTAAAAGCAGTAAGGGAAAAAGGTTAAGTAACATATAAAGGCAGACCTATAAGAATTACACCAGACTTCTCACCAGAGTCTACAAAAGCCAGATTATCTTGGACTGATATCATATAGACCCTAAGAGAACACAAATGCCAGCCCAGACTACTATACCCAGCAAAACTCTTAATAACTATAGATGGAGAAACCAAGATATTCCATGACAAAACCAAATTTGCACAGTATCTTCATAGAAATAGAGCTCTACAAAGGATAATAGATGGAAATCTCCAACACAAGGAGGGAAACTACAACCTAAAAAAAGCAAGAAAGTAATCTTCCAACAAACCCAAAGAAGATAGTGACACAAACATAATTCCACGACTAATAACAAAAGTAACAGGAAGAAACAATCACTTTTCCTTAATATCTCCTAATATCAATGGACTCAATTCCCCAATAAAAAGACACAAACTAACAAACTGGATACATAAACAGGACTCAGAATTTTGCTGCATACAGAAAACCCACCTTAGTGACAAAGTGAGGTAGTGACACTACCTCAGAGTAAAAGGATGAAAAGCAATTTTCCAAGCAAATGATCCCAAGAAACAAGTTGGAGTAGCCATTCTAATTTCTAATAAAATTGACTTTTAACCAAAAGTTATCAAAAAAGATAAGGAAGGACACTTCATACTCATTAAAGAAAAAATCTACCAAGGTGAACTCTCAACTCTGAACATCTATGCTCCAAATGCAAGGGCACCCACATTCATAAAAGAAACATTACTAAAGCTCAAAGCACACATTGCACATCACACCGTGATCACCCTAAAACAAAAGAATTTACCTTTTTCTCAGCATCTCATGGTACCTTCTCCAAAACAGACCATATAATTGGTCACAAAGCAGGCCCCAACAGATGCAAAAATATTGAGACAATTCCTTGCATCCTATTGGGTCAGCACAGACTAAGGCTGGGCTTCAATAATAACAAAAACAACGGAAAGCCCACATACATGTGGAAACTGAACAACACTCTACTCAATGATGACTTGGTCAATGAAGAAATAAAAAAAAAAGAAATTAAAGACGTTTTAGAATTTAATGAAAATGAAGGCTTGTCATATCAAAATTATGGGACACAATGAAAGCAGTGCTAAGGGGAAAACTCACGGCTCTAAGTGTCTGAAAAAAGAAACTGGAGAGGGCATACACTAGCAATTTGACAGCACTCCTGAAAGCTCTAGAACAAAAAGAAACAAATACACCGAAGAGGAGTAAAAGGTGGGAAATAATCAAACTCAGGGCTGAAATCAACCAAGTAGAAACAAAAAGAACTACACAAAATATCAACAAAACCAGAAGATGATTCTTTGAGAAAATCAACAATATAAATAAACACTTAGCCCTACTAACCAGAGGGCACAGAGACAGTATCCAAATTAATAAAATTAGAACTGAAAAGGGAGACATAAGAACAGAAACTGAGAAAATTCAAAAAATCATCAGATCCTACTACAAAAGCCTATACTCAACAAAACTGGAAAATCCGGAAGAAATGGACAATTTTCTAGACAGATACCAGGTAACAATGTTAAATCAGGAGCAGAAAAACTATCTAAACATTCCCATAACCCCTAAAGAAATAGCAGCAGTCATTAAAAGTCTTCCCACTGGAAAAAAAAAAAAAACAGAACCAGATGATTTTCGTGCAGAATTCTATCACACTTTAAGAAAGACATACCGGTTCTCTTCAAACTGTTCCACAAACAGAAGAATCACTACCCAATTCATTCTATGACACCACAATCATGCTCATACCAAAGCCTAACAAAGACCCAACAAAGAAAGAGAACTACAGACCAATCTCCCGTATGAATATTGATGCAAAAATACTCAATAAATTTCTCACAAACTGAATCCAATAACACATCAAAACAATCATCTGTCATGATCAAGTAGGCATTATATTTGTAAATCCATCAATGTAATACACTATATAAACAAACTCTAAGAAAAAAATCCACATGATCATCTCACTAGATGTTGACAAAGCATTTGACAAAATTCAACATCCCTTCATTGTAAAAGTCTTGGAAAGATCAGGAATTCAAGGCCCATACCCAAACATAGTAAAAGCAGTATACAGCAAACCAGAAGCCAACATCAAACTAAATGGAGAGAAACTTGAAGCAATTCCACTAAAATCAGGGACTAGATAAGGCTGCCCACTCTCTCCCTACCTATTCAACATAGTACTGGAAGTCCTAGCCAGAGAAATTAGACAACAAAAGGAAGTCAAAGGGATACAAATAGGAAAGGAAGAAGTCAAAATATTATTATTTGCAGATGATATGATAGTGTACTTAAATGACCCCAAAACTTCCACCAAAGAACTCCTAAACCTGATACCAACTTCAGCAAAGTGGCTGGTTATAAAATCAACTCAAACAAATGAATAGCCTTCCTCTAGTCAAAAGATAAACAGGCTGAGAAAGAAATTAGGGAAATGACACCCTTTGCAATAGTCACAAAATAATATAAAATACCTTGGTGTGAATCTAACCAAACAAGTGAAAGATGTGTATGAAAAGAACTTCAAGTCTCTGAAGAAAAAAAAAATCGAAGAAGATCACAGAAGATGGAAAGATCTCCCATGCTTGTGGATTAGCAGGATTAATACAGTAAAAATGGCCATCTTGCTGAAAGCAATCTCCAGATTCAGTGCAATCCCCATTAAAATCCCAACTCAATTCTTCACAGAGTTAGAAAGAGAAATTCTAAAATTCCTTTGTAATAACAAAAATCCAAGATAGCAAAAACTATTTTCAATAATAAAAGATCTTCTGGAGGAATCACTGTCTCTAACCTCAAGCTGTACTACAGAGCAATAGTGATAAAAACTGCATGGTATTGGTACACAGACAGACAGGAAGATCAATGGAATAGAACTGAAAACCCAGAAATGAACTCACACACCTACTAAAACCGTCCAGTGATAAAAGGACATTTTCAACAAATGGTGCTGGTTCAACTGGAGGACAACGTGTAGAAGAATGCAAATTGATCCATTCTCATCTTCTTGTACAAAACTCAAGTCCAAGTGAATAAAGTACCTTCACATAAAACCATATACTTTGAAACTAATAGAAGAGAAGGTCGGGAAGAACCTTGAACAGTTGGGCACAGGGGAAAAGTTCCTGAACAGAACACCAATGGCTTTTGCTATAAGATCAAGAATTGACAAATGGGACCTCATAAAATTGCACAGTTTCTGTAAGGTAAAGGACACTGTCAATAGGACAAAATGGCAATCAATAGATTGCGAAAAGAGCTTTACCAATCCCACATCCAATATAGAGCTAATATCCAATATATGCAAAGAACTCAAGAAGTTAGACTCCAGACAATCAAATAACCCTATTAAAAAAATGAGTACAGAGCTAAACAATTCTCAACTGAGGAAACTCGAATGGCCGAGAAGCAGCTAAATAAATGTTCAGCATCTTTAGTCATCAGCGAAATGCAAATCCAAACAACCCTGAGATTCCACCTCACACCAGTCTGAATGGTTAAGATCAAAAACTCAGGTGATAGCAGATGCTGGTGAGGATGTGGAGAAAGAGGAACACTCCTCCATTGTTGGTGGGATTGCAAGATGGTACAACCGCTCTGGAAATCAGTCTGGTGGTTTCTCAGAAAATTGGACATAGCATTATCTGAGGATGCAGCTATACCACACCTTGGTATATACACAGAAAATGCTCCAACATATAACAAATACATATGCTCCACTAAGTTCATAGCAGCCTTATTTATAATAGTCAGAAGCTGGAAACAACTCAGATGTCCTTCAACAGAGGAATTGATACAGAGAATATCATACATTTACACAATGGAATATTACTCAGCTATTAAAAACAATGAATTCAAGAAGATTTTAGGCAAATGGATGGAACTAGAAAATATCATACTGAGTAAAGTAACCCAATCACAAAAGAACAAACTTGGTATGCACTCATTGATAATTGGATATTAGCCCAGAAGCTTTAAATACCCAAGATTCAACTCACAGACCACATGAACCTCATGAAGAAAGAAGACCAAAGTGTGGGTATTTTGGTTCTTCTTAGAAGGAGTAACAAAATACTCAAGGGAGCAGGTATTGGAACAAAGTGTGGGACAAAAACTGAAGGAGAGGCCATATAGAGACCTGTGTATCCATCCCATGTGCAGTCACCAAAGGTAGACTCTGATGTGGATGTCAGAAAGTCCATGTTGACAGGATGCTGATATAGCTGTGTCCTTAGAGGTCTGCCAGAGTCTGAAATATTTAAAGGTGGATGCTCATATCTAATGACTGAACTGATCATGTCATTCCCAATGGAGGAGTTAGAGAAAAGACTGAAGGAGCTGGAAGCCTTTGTGGCCCCATGCAGAGAGCAATAATACCAACCAGCCAGAGCTTCCAGGGTCTAAACCACCAGCTTGGGAGCACAAAATGAGGAACCCATGTCTTCAGCTGTATATGTAGGGGAGGATGGTCTTGTTGGGCATAGGTGGGAGAGGAGATCCTTGGTCTCATGAAGGCTGGATGCCCAGTGTGGGGCAATGTGAGAGTGGGGATGTGTGCGTCAGTAGTAGGTGGGGGCACATCCTCATAGAACATAGAATGAGGAGGAGAGGGAAATAGGATCAGGGTTCCTGGGCTGGGGGAATATAGGGTAAGGAGATAATATCTGAAATGCAAGTAAAATATCCAATAAAAATAAAAATTAAAATTATAAAAAAAGAAAATGCACTTTGTTCCTCAGAACTTACTTCATGTCATCTTATTCATTTGTTAGGTAATGAATTGCAAGTCAGATATTCATGGTCAAATAAAAAAGATATTACACAAATTTTGTTGTTAAAATTGTGCAAAACATTAAAAGAAGCACTTTTTGTTCACTTCATGAGTTGATAAGTTGATAGTATTGCAGTTACTCCATCATATATAATTACTAGGGTTAAAATTTGCACTTACCAAATATATAAAACTATGGAAGCTTTATTTAAACTCTCCAAACTCAAAGAAAATATGAACAAAAACTAACACATCTTTTTTAAAATTAATTTATTATATATATATATATATATATATATATATATATATATATATATATATATATATATATATATATTCATATATGTATGTGTGTGTGTATATATATTCAGTTTTGAGAACTCCTTGAATGGGTTTGAGTTGACTGGTTATCTTTTCAGCTTTTTTTTTCTCTTTTTCCTAGGTTGTTCATTCCACAGGGCATTCTGTATTCCTGATCATAAGGATTCTGAGCAGCCCAGAGAAAAAGAGTGTCTTCCTGAGCTCTTCCCATAGGAACTCCATCTTGGAGCTGGTGACTATTCCTTCACTGTCTGGAATAACTAAGTGTTCTTGAATTTCACACATAATGGTGGTTCCTGAAGATCTCAGCTGTCACAAATGACCATGGCCATATCTCAGTACACACTCAGCAGCCTTGGTTCCTACTATGTCCTTAATTGGAAAGCTGGGTATATTTGGTGACCTCTGGGATCCAGGGAGAAACTAAAATGTATTAGACCATTGCCAAGTCACTTCGCATGTTGGGTTTCTGGAAAGCAGATTACAGATTCTCTGTGAAGCACAAAAAATAAAAGTTTCTCTGACACCCGTTTGGTATTACTTAAGTCTACAACCCACTGACTGCTCACACTCATATTCAGACTTTAAAAAAAAAAAGAACATCTCAAAATATTACACATTATTGAGTCTAAAATTAGTTCGGTTCCAATGTACATGGGTCTAAGGCTATTCACTGAAGCAAGTCTACTTACCAGGGACCACACCCCAAAGCAAATAATCTCTCTTACAATCAACAGTCAGTACTCTGTATTTCGATGTTGAGTACCACAAACTTCTTCATTCATGGTGGAAGGATGACTGGGTGATCTTTAGCAACTCTTGTGCAGGGAATCACAGCTATTGTGAGTTCACGTGTACAACAGCTCTGACACCGTTTCACAGCATAGCTTGAATATTGCCTTTTCATTCATCTTATTACTATCTTTTATTTATATTTATATTTTTTTATTTATTATAAATGCAATTAATTTTAAATGCAGTTGTTTCTGTTTCTTTCCTTCACTTTTGAGATGATGTGTATACTTTCTCTGGTAGAAATGTTAAATCCATCCATACTGCTTGTACATACTTTTCCTCGTCCTTTACTTTTACACATTCTGTTTAGTTGGTTTTACATATGATCAAAGTGTTGTAAACACTGATGGGAGTGTCTTTTGTGGTTGGTCAATCTGAGATTTCCTAAAGCATTTATGATTAGTTTTTAGTTAACTAAATGTTCTATCAAAGCTTTTGACAATATGTAATAGTGTGTTGTTGTTGTCCATGTTATGCAGAAACCATGAACCAAAGTCCTTAACAGTCTAGAATTAATGCAGAAATACCCTTTCTTTTCCACTTTCCTTCTCCTACAAGTATTAAACCAACATATATTAAGCCAATTATTTTCAAAATTTCACTAGGTCAAGACCTTTCATCCCAACAACTGAGAGGTTGAGAAAAGAAGATTAAACTTAAAGAACAAGTGGGCCATAGGAAAATATATCTCAAAATAAATAAAATAAATACCTAATATAATTACATAAATACTTACATTATTTATTATTACTTCAATACTTTTCCAATCTTTGAAAAAAGATGATTTAATCTCTGAAAGTTCATAATATTAAAAATTGATTTTTGTATTTTATATAGTAAAGCTGTTGCATGGAAGGCAAACACTTATTTTTTTTTTTTGCTCAAAGTCAAGCATTTCGTACTTTTTCTATCAGTTACAATGGACTCCTTCACGACCTGCTAGTACATGTTTCCATTTGCTGCCGATTTTCAGTTTCCATATCCAGTGTGAAAAACAGTAACTTCTATTGCTGATTATATGTAAAGAAAATGTTTTCCAAGTCTTTTTTCCAAGTCTTTTGATGAGCCCTGCCTGCCTTCTGTATTATTTCAAAGTAAAGTCAGCAAAAAGGAGCTATTAATGTATCCTCACAAATTTCTTTTTTCTTACGTTAACAAAATATATTACAAATATTACAAATATATTACAAAATATATAACAAAAATATCAGAGACAAAGTGACTTAGATAGTATCTTTTTAACAGGCAGAAAACCTGGGAAGTTGGTGTGTCTGGTATAGGCTTACTTCCTGGCTTAGCGATAGTCACTTTCTTGCTTTCAGTCTATAGGAAATTCTTTGGATTAGCAACAGTATGAATCCCCTTAACCCAGTTATCTCTGTCAATTTGCTACAACCTGGAATCAACTGAGAAAGAGAGTTTCAATTAAGGGATTTCTCAGATCCGATTGGCCTATGATTATGACTGTGGGGATTTTGAAAATGAGTAATTAATATGGAAAGACCCAATCCACCATGGGTCTCACCATTCCCTAGGCAGGTTATTCTTGACTATATTAAAAGAAAGCTAGATAAGCATATTCCTGCAAGGAAATTATCAGGCAGCAAAAACCCTCCATGATTTTTGCTCAAACTCCTTCCTGAGTTCCTGAACTGACTGTGTTCAGTGATAGATGATAAGCCAGAAGCTGAAACAAACCATTTTCTCACGCTCCTAAATTTCTTCTAGCCATGGTATATATACTAACAACAGAACAAAAACTGAAGTCACCTTTAATGACAATATTTTTTAACTGAACACAAAGATCCAACATTATTATTTGTGTTTGAAACAGTAAGAAGAAATAGATATGCCATTCAGAACAAATCCCCCAGCTCTCCTCTGGCAAAGATTATTCAGTTTAACTAAGCCTTTGGATTTTTTTTCTAGAAAATCCTTGATAATGGGATAAATACAATACAAAACAAAACCAGCAAAAGGACAAGTTTGGCTTATATTTTAATAGTACATATCATTTTAATTAAAATATAATTACATCACTTCTTTCTTCCATGTCTTCCCTTTCTTCTCTCTCATCCATTTTATGTACCTTCCTTCACTTCCCACTTCAAAATCATCACGTCTATTCTTTAATTAATCTTTTATGTGTATATAGATGAATAGATACATAAAGAAAACCTGTTGTATACATTTAGAGTTGCTTGTAGGTATTTGAACTCAGGTCCAGAAACCTGGAACTGGATAAGCAGGCAAATGTCTCATATCCTACGATAATAATTCTCTCTCTCAGTAATCTTTAGTTGCCTATAGTTTTGAGCTTTCCACCTTCTACCTTTGAGTGGCTTTTGATGTTGTCATGTTCACGTCTTGTTTAGGCAGCCATATTTTTTAGGTATCATGAGTATCGCTTCCCTGCCATTTCTAGAAGTCATAATCTTATAGAAGACCTAATGGTCCTCTGACTTTTACAGTGTTTCTACCCCTCTTCCTTGGTGTTTACTGAGCCTTTAACGCAGAAGTTATAATATGGATATAGTCACTGGATTTCAGCTAGCCGGGATCAGTTGTTCTTTATATTTTGACAAGTGGTGGTGCTCTGTAATGGTCTCCTGCTGCTTCATGGTGAACCACTTTAAGAGAGACAATATTGGCTCAAAAATCAGAAACGAGACATAAGACTTGAATGTTAAGGAAATTTCCAGGACTAGAAATTGAGACTGTAGAAGTAAGCTTTCAGGAGTGATTCGTATTATGAAGGATGATATAAAAATTGACAGTTATAAGGAAGAGAAATTTTACATTAAAAGTTACAGTGAATAAGACTGTTAAATGAATTCCCTTTAAGTGCAGCACCTGTGAACCTTAACAATTACTAGCATGTCATGATATGCATAAGTGTACAGTAACTAGCACTCATATGCTGGCAGCAAGCAGCAGCTTCTACCTTAAGGTCCACTTAACAAGAGGAAAATCATCTTTGATACAGGAAAACTGTCAGCTTCTTAGGGCATGTGAGGTAATATACCTTAGAAAAGGAACTCTTCTATTGCCATTTTGCTAGACCAGTTTAATTCCTTGCTACATCCTAAAGCTTATCCTTATACCCACAGAAATGTGTAGCTAACACCCTGTAACAAAGAATCCTCTCTCTACAGCAAATGGTGGCTAGCACAGAAAATCTCAACTTGACATAATGAAAACAGAGAACTATTGTGGGGAACTCAACCACAAAAAAAAATACATTTATATATAAGCCAGTGCATCTGTGACATCACAGAAAGTGGATAGAAAAAATTGTGAGGGGAACATCAGGAAGTCTGCTGTGAAATAGTATTTCCTAGAAATGGCCCTTACTGTTTGCGTAATGCAGTGGCCAGCCTTGAATTCATATATGCACAAACAACAAAATCAGACTCAGTAGGTTGTATTTGTATGTCTGTGCATACATGTACATGCATATGGGCATATATATGAATACAACAAAAATGATCAAAGAAGAAGCAGCCATCAATTTGAGAATTGGTGCTCACTAATGGAGTACTTGAGAGAAGGTTTTTGGGATGGGCTGGTATGAGAAAATGGAGGAAATGTAATTATATTTCAATCAAAATATATTTAAAAAATAAAATCCTTAAAAATACAACCACTGATGACATGAAAAAGAAGTTATAATAGTTTCAGTGTTATTTCTCCAAATTAACCAATCACCCTGATCACTGTGAATATTGCCTGGTTTAGGAAAATAATCTTTCCAGATATAATTAAGGATTTTGGAGTGAGAAAATATCTTAGTTTCTTTCCTTTTGTTGTGATAACATATCTTAACAAAAACAACTTAAAGGACAAAAAGTTCATTTTGTCACATAGTGTAAGTAAGAAGATTTGACATAGCGGAGGAAGGGCTGGAGGCAGGAGCAGGGAGATTGCTTAGAGTTTTGCTTTCTTAGTCAGAAAGCAGAGGGTATACAGGAAGGAAGGTATCTTAGTTAGGGTTTCACTGCTGTGAACAGACACTATGGCCAAGGCAACTATTATTGGGACAATGTTTAGTTGGGGCTTGCTTACAGGTTCAGAGATTCAGTCTATTATCATTATGGCAGGAGGCATGGCAGTACCCAGGCAGGCAAGGTGCTGGAGAAGCTGAGCATCCTACCTCTTGTTCCAAAGGCAGCTAGGAGAAGACTGACTTCCAGGGAGCTAGAATGAGGGTCTTAAAGCCCACAATAACATACATCCTCCAGCAAGTCCACACCTATTTCAACATGGCCACACCTCCTACTATGTTCAAACCATCACACAGGGCTGTAATTTCTCAATGTCTATCCCCATGTACCTACTACCTGCAGTGCAGTTCCACCTCTTGAAGGTCCCACAACTCTCCCCGACACAGCCACCAGCTGGGGCCTAAGAACATGTGAGCTTCTGAGGATTACGCTACACAGTGACACTCCAGTAGAAGACTATCCTGAATCATCTGTGCAGACCCTATTATATATCACAAGCACCCACGAAAGAAAATGGGTAATTGGAAACAGGAGGAGGCAATTGAACATGCAAGGGACCAGAAAATTCAAGCACAACATGAGGGATATACGCAACACAGAAACGAGAAGATGAAGAAGCCTTCTTGACTTTCCAGAGGGAGTGTGGTAGTCATGGCTTCCACTTGCTTCCAGGTTCATAGTTCTGGAACTATAAGCACAAATTGTTATTTGCCACAACCCAGTCTGTGTAACAGTGATAAAAGCAGACACAGTACTGTGTCTCTGATTCTCCCTTGCCAATTCTCATGAGATGAGATTGTAGTGTTTTTAACTATGCCAGCTATTAGGTGGATAGCATCCTGTCCCAAACACCCCATATTGAGAGGAAAATGGTGGGACCTTTAACAAATGAAGCCTAGTGAAATTCCTTTAGATAATATGTGAATGTGTCCTTGAAAATGACATTAAGACCTGGTCCTGCTTCTCTATCTTTGTTTCTCAGCCTTCGTTAGATACAAAGCAGGCCCACAAAACTGTCACTGTCAATGTCCTATATTACAGTCTGGGCTCCGCTCAGATTGTGCTCTGACCTGGCAAACAAAAACCTATCACAGGCATTCTTCAGAAATCTTATGAAGCAGGTTTCTGTTTGTCAGGAAAAGCCAATACTTTCTCTATCCACTCCCAACAGTTAATAACTGCTTCCAAATGGGCATCTAGTTCCTGATTACCCTAAACAGTCAACCACA
The DNA here is from genome assembly GCA_030674055.1 of Rhabdomys pumilio. Taxonomy (NCBI): domain Eukaryota; kingdom Metazoa; phylum Chordata; class Mammalia; order Rodentia; family Muridae; genus Rhabdomys; species Rhabdomys pumilio. Next base: position 21,185,250 of record JANHMN010000016.1, read on the forward strand.
GTCTAAAGTTCCCACACTAGCTCCAGGCTCTTTTGGTCTATAATCTGCCTCTTCCTCATAGGCTCTAACTCTATGGCTCTTTTGGCTCACACATTTTCCCCTCTCCCACTGCTACCTGTCCCCAAGAAACTAAAGAGGGCTTTACCCAACACCTAGTGTTCTCTTCCCCTAAGAGATAGCAGTTTGATTCCTAATAAATGTTTCTTTCTACCACAGAGTCGTCTAGTTCAATTGTTTCACTGTGCCCTCACTTAGAGTAAGCTTCCTGGACCATAAGTTGCCTCCAGGATATGTGACTGCCTTGCCTAAAATATTGGCCTGATAAATCCACAAAATGAATATTTCCTCTAAGTTAACTATTTTTGAAATGTTGCTAAAGCATCTGAAAAAATCTTTTACTTAGTTATCGAACCTGAGTTAGGAAGCCATGCCAACTAGTATCAGCTAACTCCTTCCCTCGTGTAGATACTGTCCTGGATACTTTGCATGCATTTTTTACTTATTCAGCATCAGAGCTGTATTATTTGAACAAGTTAAGGCCAAATAAGAAGCAAATCGGCACTGAATGGTAGAACTAAGGTTGATAGCAACATTTCTTTTTTTCTTCTTATTTTAAATAATAATCATACAATTGTATCATTCTCCCATTTTTCTCCTCAAAATCCTCCCATACAACCTTCTTTTTCAATTTTCTAGCCTATTTTTTATTACTTATTATTGCATGCATATACATACATACATATATATATATAGAGACATAGACATATATACACATGCATACATACATACATGCACACATACATACATACATACATACAACCTTCTCAGTCTATATACTCTTACTTGTTACATTTGCAAGGCTGAAAACGGTATTGGATAACCAATTGGTGTGCTCTTCCCTGGAGAAAACTACTTTTCCCGCTCTCAGTTTCCCATAGTTCTTTGCATAGAGTTGAGGCCTCGTGGGCTTACCACCATATAATTTGGCATGTCTTTTGGGTTGTTCTTGTTCAGCTAATGTTTAAGAATTCATGCTGGTGAGAATGTATCAGTGTAGCTTCTGACATTACTAGAAGACATGCTGTCATAGCAAACCCCTGATTCTCTGGGTCTTCACAATCTTTCTGACCCAATATCCACTATGTTCCTTGAGCCTTAGTTGAGGGAATAGTGTTTTAAATGTATTCATTAAGACTGGGCTCTGCAAATCTTTATTTTAAATTGATTGTGGTTTACTGTAATGGTTCTCATCTGTTGTAAAGAGAAATTTCTTTGGTAAGGGATGAGGACAATACTAACTGTGAACATGAAGAATGTAAGGACAAATATTCAGAGTGTTAGTATGTATTAAACTGGTTTAATAAAATGCTGGGTTTAGGTTCTCCTTCAAGATCCAAAATTTTATGAGGCCTGTGTAGTAGGCTAGGTTTCAGATAACGGGTATTATTTCCCTCCTGCTGATTGGGTCTTAAGTACACTTAGAGAAAACTTGATTAACAAGTGTGTTAATACTGTGCCCTTACTGTTATAATGCCATTCTACTTGTTTCTGTGGCTCACATGTGTAATAACTGAGTGGGTCTGTTGGTTGTTTCTCATCTTTAGAAGCTTGCATGATGCCTTATGGTACCATGAAATAAAGGAGGAGGCATTTATCTCAGTCTTAGCTCAGGCACATCTGAGCCCTATATCTGAAGTGCATGAGGTCTTCAGCAATAGAGACTTCTTACCTTCCACTACTGGGAGTCAGCAAAGGGCAATAACAATTGCCTGTATGTTTTGGGAGTCTCTTGAACAACCCTGACAAACTATTTTTAAAAAGTGCTTTTTACTTTTATGGGTTCTGCAATTAGCCAAGGGCATGTACTCAATTTCTTTTTTTTTTTTTTTTAATTTTTATTTTGTAGACATTTTTTCCCTATTTTTTCCTTTTTTATTGGATTTTTTCTTTATTTACATGTCAAATGTTATCACCTTTTCCAGTCCCCCCCCAGAGACCCCCATCCTATTCCCCTCCCACTGTTTGTATGAGTGTGTTCCTCCACCCACCCAACCACTACCACCTCCCTGCCCTCGAATTCTCCTACAGTGGGGCATCTAGCCTTCAGAGGACCAAGGGCCTCTCCTTCCATTGATGCTTGACAATAATATACTCCAGTGAGAAAAACCATACAACTGTTGTCTTCCTGGGTTTGAGTTATTTCACACAGTATGGCCTTTTCTAGTCCCACCCATTTACCTGCAAAGTTCATGATTTTATTTTTTAGTTACAGTTGAATAGTACCTCATTGTGTACAGATTGTTTCCATTCCTTAACTATTGTGAATAGAGCAGCAGTGAACATGGCTGGTAAACATCTGTGTCGTCTTTTAGCCATATGTCAAGGAGCAGTGTTTGAAACCAAAGCTCTTAATATCTAAAAGGCATTGCACTGTTTCTTGCTTCAATTTTTGACAAAGAGAATACTTAGGTATGTGTATTCTTCTTATTATTTCAATATTTTCCTGAATCATAATCTGAAAAATATGTTTTTATTTGTATAAATTTTTTCTAAAGATACATACTAGAAGAGTATCAGTGAAAATTTTGGAAAACACAAAAATCTTTGCTACTGGGATATTAGCTACTGATACTCGATGCTCTCAGTTACATCCTGAGCTTTGTAACCCTTGGTAGTGTTCCATGTCTGATAACTTTCCCCTCTGTTCTTGGCAAGGTAACTTTAATTAAAAGTACCTTAGGCTTCTTAAATCATCTCTAGTCAATAGGTTTTTTTTTTTCTCCACAACCTCCATTTGCTTTCTTAGGATGAATATTATTATCTACATCAGAAAACAAAAGGCAGTTCTAATGATTATTGATAAAAATGTAAAGGCTGTATTTAGTCATGCAGACCTGGCACATAGCTTGTGTGGTCACTACACACGGATTTGGTGGGGTGAATATTCTGCCTCTGTGTTTCTCTACAGACTCCTTATGTCACATGAACTCAGAGAAGATACAGCCCAGTGAGGCACATATTTTCTTTACTCAGCAAATAAACACTAGACATGGAAAGTAAGGTCTCCCTCTCACCCAAATTGAGTTGGTTCCTACAGCCAAAGGCTGAGTCACATCTAATGTATATTCCAATTTATTAGTAAACATTAGAATCCAAATTCTATGAAACATTAAAACACACTTTTACCTTAAGCAAAAAGTGAAATGTTAAGAAAACCATGGAAGTCTAACTTTAACTTATCATCTTGCTGAAAGAGCTGGACTATTCTTAATAGATTGGGACATAATTTTAAGATTCTTGCTTGTAAATTATAGTACTTCCATAACATCTCTCCTGTGATGTTTGTCACTTTTCACAAAGGCTTATGCCATTTCTTCTTAATATGAGAGAATAATATTAAAGTTTTATTTTGAGAAAAATAACTCTATGGCCATCACTACTTCCAAACTATTATTCTGAAGTACAAGTAGATTGAATCTGTCTTATTAACTTGCAAATTTCACCCTGCTTGATTTGTCTGGGATGTTTGAAAGCCAATGGACATTGCACAAATAGATGTAAAGATTGTCTTCTCTGTGAGCTTATAATTGGTCCATTAATAGTAACTAAGTGCCAGCCTGCAGTTTTCCTGAGAAAATATGATAAGGCTTACACAGAAAAGTTGGCATCTTCACAGTTCCATTATCGACTCCAGAAAAATCTTCTTCGCTGAATTGAAGCAGAAAAGCAATTTACCAGATCACCAGTTGAAACAGGATGTTCCCGCTCATCCAAAGTCTACTTACTGTATATTTGACTCTCTCCTCTGAGAAGCACAGAAATCACTCACAGTCAGATATCTCATTATCCAAAGATAGACCAGCAGGTACAATGCAGGCAAGGTAGATGGTTGTACTGATTTTGCTCCAGCCAATCATGGTTGAGCTCTTCAATGTCTGAGGGAGTAAAAGATAAGAGACAAGATACATGGACCAGAAACTTAGTTTATATTTGAAGGTATATTATCCAATGCATGAAAAGTCCTCACTTCAATCCCTCTTCTCAAAATCTCTTTTCCCTTAAGCATAGATATGTAAGTAAATACATAAGTATCTTTCTCCTCCAATTTTTCTTGTGCTCATGCTTCTGGATATTGTTCTTTATAATCATGTTTTCAGGATTTGGTGAGTTTATAACTATAGTACATCTGTCCCACACGAGACAATTTATCCCAGTGGAAGCAAATGCTAGAGGGTAAGTACTGAAACAAAAGGAGTAGAATCAAAACACTTGGTCGTTACTTGAAAGGCTCTCTGAAGAGGTAGATCAATGGAAAGATATTCAAGTATGGAAATCAATCCAGCTGCCAGGAGAACCTCACCCTTGTCCTTTAGAAAAGGTTAATAAGAATTTATTATTAATGGGCCTGAACTTATGATTTCAATGAAATGTGACTAATAGTCATAAGCCAGGAACATCATTTGAGAAAGAGAGTAATGGCATGAGGTTATTTCTGGGGAATATTGTCACTAAGGCAACACAGAAGGAGAGATCACTCTGTGCCAGATGCAAGGTGTCAAGCAAGAGTTTCCCAGGGATCACCTGGAAGTATGCAGCTTTTCCACCTTGTCAGTAAGTACTCACATCCCTGGAGACAACGCCAGCCTTCAAGACCTTTTCACACATCACTCTTTGATGTGCTGTGACCAGATGCTGAGTCCAGTGTTACAATCTCCTCTTATTCCCTATATTTCACTCTGTTTTCCTGAATGTTCTCTGTTAATATTAATAGGAATTTACAGAAAAAAAAGTTAGAACCTAACTTTCCTATTCTTAATCTCAGTCGAAATCATACATGTTTAAAACTGCTTCATCCTGTTCCCATATGTAAGATTCTATGCTCTGTAAATTGGATTACTGTTATATCTGTCATTTAACTCTTTGTCACCTTTTTGAAAAAAGCAATATATGATGACTTGGGACAGGGATTTGCTGATGAATATGAATTTCCTCTCTCTTTTTTTCCTGACTGCACGTTTGTAAATTTATTCATCACCGTCGATACAGAGTCTGTGATTCAGTGGGAGAAAAACTGTCTCTGAAGGTTCCAAATCAAGTGGTGACTACTTACAAACTATTAAGTCCTCTGTTTGGAAAAGGATTATCTATTAATATTACATTATACTCTCCCTCCTCCACTAAGTTTTCACTTATAAGGGAGGAGTGATCCTTAGAGTGAAACTTTTCTTAACTTAAAAATAAAGCTTTTTTTCTAAGGACTGAAAGCATGAGTGATTAATCTATTTTAATTTGCTTCTACAGAAAACCAGTGAAGGGTAACAGTACTGATGTGAAGAAAACTCATTCTAAGACATGCAGGTTCTTTCTGTCTGAAAACAGCAATATCTGAAAACACACTTAAATTTAAATGATTTATCTTATACTGAATTACAAGTTAATGTTTTTGCTAGTTAATCACTCATGTTAGTGTAAAGAAGTGTAATTCTTCATATGCCTATCAGGTCAGTGGTTTATCTTTCTTTGAGATAAGGGTCTCATAATGTTCCTTGGCTAGCCATGAAATCATTATGGGGAACAACCTGGTCTTAAACTTATAGAGATCTTCCTACTTAGGCATCACAAGTGTTGGTTTTAAAGCATTGCACCAGCTCACTTGACTTGATGGTATTTTTGAAATACTGAAGCTCCAGAAACTCTTGGCAACCCCATAGGAAGAACAATAATATCAACCAACCAGACACCCCAGAGCTCCCAGGAACTAGACCACCAACCAAAGAGTACACATGGAGAGACCCATGGCTCCAGCCCCATATGTAGCAGAGGATGGCGTTGTCAGATATCAATGGGAGGGGAGGATCTTGGTCCTATGAAGGTTTGATACCCCAGTGTAGGAAAATGCCAGGGAGGTGAGGTGGCAGTGGGTGGGTGGAGGGAGCACCCTCATAGAAGCAGGGGGAGAGGGGATGGGATAGGGAGTTTCTGAAGGGAAAACTGGGAAAGGGGATAACATTTGAAATGTAAATAAAGAAAATATCTAGTGAAAGAAAGAAAGAAAGAAAGAAAGAAGGAACAACAACAAAACGAATATAAACAACCTTCTATCATCTCTATAAAGAACAACACATAAACATAAGCAGCCACCTCAGGAGCTCTGCTGCCCTGTTCAGCAATAAATAGCCCGAAAGATCAAATCTTTTTTTCCCAACTTAATTTGACAAGTAAAGCAAATATATTTTATGATGTTAGTATGGCTCTTTATATTTACAGAAAGATAAATAGATGGTAGATAGATAGATAGATAGATAGATAGATAGATAGATAGATAGATAGATAGATGATAGATAGGGTTTCTATATGTGTGTATAGGTGTGTGTCATGTGTGTATGTGTGTGTGTTGTGGGAAATTAGTAAATAAAATATTCATTGAACTACCAAACCATTCACAAATGTAGTATTTTATGGTAAGAATATTAGCCAATGTCAAGTGCTTTATTATCAACTATAGCCAGAAATTCCAAACCTCAGAGCTTAATCATCAAACTGAAACTTGGACACTTTGACCAACATCTTTCCCGGCACTCTCCTACAGCTGTAGCCACCATTGTCTTCTGCTCCTACAATCCTGACAGTTTTAATTCCACATAGAAGATCACACACTGTCTCTGTGCCAGCCTCGCTTAACTGATTATGTCAACCTGGTTTGTCCATATTGCCACAAATGGCAAGATTTTCTTTTTAAAGGCTTAATAATACCCAATTGTGTGTATGTTCATACACTTGTAAAAAAATATTGTATAATTATCTTAAGTAATATGTATTATACATACATATGTGCACACATAGAATCCATTAGTTTTTACATTGACATGCTAAGTTGATCTATATCTTGGCTGTTATAACAATGTTAAAATAAAGACAGGAGTTCAGGTGCATCTTCAATATATACATATACACATACACATACACATGCACATGCACATGCACATGCACATGCACATGCACATGCACATACACATACATACACACACACATACACATACACACATGCACACGCACACGCACATGCACATACACACACACATGCACATACACATACACATACACACACATACACATATACATATCCCAAAGTGTTATGGATGGACTACATGATATTACTTCTGTTGTTAATAATACTTATTCGTTTCTGTGGCATGACATAAGCAGTCCATCCTTTTGGGAAACTGGTAGGTGGTAGATTCATGAGGCAGTTGATCACTTGTGTCTGCCATCAAGAAGCAAAAAGAGCTGTATCCTGCTGCCCAGCTCCCTTTCTCCTTTTTATTCACTCTGGAATTCTAGCACATGGACTGGCAATTCACACATTGAGGGCTGCTCTTCTTACTTCAGTTAAACGTCTCTGTGAGCATCTTCACAGATAAACCTAGAGACTGTTACTAAACCCAGGCAATCTCACAATGAAGATTAACTAGTGCACTCACCACTGGTTACAAGACTTCATATATAAAAGACAAAACTCTAAGTGAAATGGTGAAATTGGACTGGCTGCACATCTTTTTCAAGACTATCAAAGCTTGTATCTCATCAGAGTGTATGTACTTATTTCAGCCCAAAGTCTTCATTGACAAATGGATCTGTACACTCTCTAAATTGGCCCAATCAGTCCTTTCCAATCTTTCAAACACTCCAACTAGGTAACATTATATTTTTCCTGAAACTTCCCTTGACCTTCATAATTGAAACCCAGTCATCCCTGAAAATATGTTTGCACTCTAGATTCCAGGTTTTGACAATCTTTCTTTCAACATTCCATGCTATAGCTCCTGAGAAGAACCTCTAGCACAATCTTTCTTCTTCTCATCTTATCTAATAATTGTCAGTTTACTTTTTATAAAAAGCTCAAGTTTTCAAGCATTTCAACAACACCTTTCCAAGTGCATGTATCTTCTTGCTTGAATTATTATGTAAGTATAGTAAATGAATAGCATCTAGAAAGGGTTAACATGACCTCCAAGGTATTCAGCATGGAGAAGAGGCATAGACACTGGTCAGTCAATTCATTTTTGGGGTGGCAATGTAAGTTGTCACCTTAACACAAAATAAAGATTCTAGTTTCAAGAATTTCCCTTTCTCTAAAAATTTAATTACTTATGCATTGTCATTTTTTATATTGAATTCTGACATTTAAATATACTTAAAGGTGTCTGGCAGACTGCCCCCATGGTGGCATGATGAGATGTCTGAAATAGGAACTTCATAAACCAATCACTTCTAGGCTTTTCAGGCCATCAACACTCATTTTCTCATATAGAAAAACAAACAAACCTTACCAAAGCCTTTCATAAGTAAAGGTTGAAATTACTGTGAACAGATGAGGTTTGGGTAGAACAAAACCAGCATAAACAGAGAAACCAGAAAAGGAGATGTGGAAGAAGGGTTAAAAGAATATGATATGTCATTTCACTATTATTTACTAGATACATTATGAAAATTATTGAATAGAAACTATGTAATGGACATTAACATTCTGTTTTCCATACAGGCTGAGTGACACATTTTGCACCTTCAAAGGTGATTTCCTAAAAATGAATTTGAATAAAAAGAGACTTTAACAAAAGAAAGAACTCAAAGTTAATGCAATCAAAGAGAAAAAAAGAATAGTACACACCCATCAATTTTTTCTTTGATCTATATATGAAATTATTTAATAATGATTTTCATGCATTCGAAGATTCATGCATTAATATTTTTACACCTTTTAGATACTAGAAAGTCAAGTATGGCATCTGTATTCTGTGTCCTCAATATTAGCTGACATGGAAGGACACCACCATAACCTCATTCATATGGTAATTGTTTTACAGGTTTCACATATATATCAGGGAAACTCAAAATCCACTAAAGAAAAGTAATTACTCAATGACACCACTACATCTTTAGGTATATCATTTATTCTGGGAGAAGAGATGATTAACTTTAAGTGAAATCTTTCTGTGTCACAGTAATTTGGAGGAGCATGTGGTGGTTTTATGTCATGTCTTAGGGAAGTTGAATCCTTCCTGCATATAGGAAGTTGAATACTTACTCCTTTCTAATGGAGGTGGTCCAAAGAGATTTGTAGGGAATATGAATGCCTCAAGCAAAGTACAACCATTTCTTAACTCACATTATTATTTATAGACTGTCATCTTGCTGGCTTGAGTAAACATCTTGCTCGTAAATTTTAGCTTTCATTTGATTCCACCTATCTTGTAGCCATTCTCCCTAAACTGCTTAATATATGGACCGATTAACCTGGACCCCTGTGATCTCTCAAATACTGGACGAACAACCAGGCAGCATACAGCAGCTGATGTGAGGTGCCCAACAAATATACAGCAGAGGATTGCTGGGTCTGGGTTTAGTCAGAAAAGATGCACTTAAACCTCAAGTTCCAGGGAGTTTAGAGATCTGGTGGTAAGGTGAGAGTAGGGGTGGGGTTGAGGACATCATCATGGAGATAGGAGGAGGGGAGGAGGTATGAGTTGTGGAATAGTCAAAGAGTAGAGAAGGAAGGGAATAAAATTTGGAGTTTAAAAATAAAAAAAATAAAAAGAAGACAGGAAGAAAAGAACTTTTAAAAAGTTTACTCAACCACTTCTTTAAAAAAATGGCAGAGTTTGATCACTGTAACCCATGGAAGTTGCTGCTTACTCTCTTACTCAGACAGCTTCCTTATAGAACCTAGGACTAACAGCCTACAATGAACTGGGCCCTCCCCTCTTCAATCACCAACTAGGAGAATGTCCTTGAGGGCTTGCCTGTAGCCTGGTCTTATGTAGGCATTTTCTTAAGGGATATTCCCTTATCTCAAATGTATCAAATGGACATAAAATTATCTAGCAAAAGTGACCTTATGTCAACTTGACATACAAACAGGTCACTGTTAAGTCACAACCTTTCCTTTCTTGTTCATCCCTAAGATGACACATTAATGTCAATACCACAATATAAAACATTTTACAAACTTAAAAAGGTCCTCGATTCTTTACAAATTCAAACACTTTAAAACTCTGTCTTTTAAAAAATTCAAAGTCTCTTTTAAAATATAAAACTCTCTTTAAGAATTCAGCCTCTGAACTGTTGGCTCCTGTAAAATCAAAAATAAATGAAATACATCCTTACTTCAAGAGCAAGAATCAGGGCACAGTTACAATCTGAATAAAGCAAAACCAACATCTAACAGTATAGATCACTCAACATCCAATATCTTGGATTCACTGTGATTTTCTGGGATCCTCCAAGGGGCTTGAGTCATTTTTCCAGCTCTGCAGCCTGTAGCACACACAACTCTCTGGACTCTGGCTGGGTTCACCCTACTGCTGCTGATGTTCTTGGTACTGGCATTACCAAAATGTTGGAGGTTTCTGCAGCAACTGGGCTATCCTTCATAAGCTCCCTTTATAGTGACAAGTCTCATCTTCTCTTCAGGATACTCTCAATCCTGAGCCTTCAACTGCCACCAAGGTGGACCTTCACCAATGGCCTGTCCTTGCCTTTCAAAGTACCAAGCATTTCCTGCTCTTCATGACCCCTCAATGCCTTCAAAACCTGGGTAAATTTTACCTACCAATTTCAGCTACCAACACAAAGTACAACCTGGACGCTTCTGGAACACAGCTTCTTTACAGTGACTCAAAGGAAATATCAAAAGATTTTTACCTCAGTGAATCTAGTCTTTTCTTAGCCACAAATAAATTCTTAGTGCTATCTAAAGTGTACCAGCTATCCCAATAATGCAAAGGTTTCACTTCAATGGTTCTGGACTCTTTCTACTCATGCCTGACTCTTCAGCTGCAGCTGACCAGAATAACAGATGCTTCATTTAAAATAGCAGATGGCCCTGGTGGAGACTTTATAATTCCCTCTGAAACTTTACAAACCAGGCCTGTATCTTCTGCACTACTCTCAACATTCTTATCTTCCAAGCTCTTATAGAACAGCTCAATAAGCTCTCAACACCCAATGACTTTTATAGACCAAAGTTCCAAAGTCCTTCCACAATCCTCTCCAAAAGATGATCAAGTCTCTCACAGCAATATCCCACTCCTGGTGCCAACTGGTATTAGTTGAGGCTTTTTTTTTTTGCCCTTCTTTCAAATTATATACTTAGCTATGTATAAATAGCAGGTTTGGGTAACAATACATTTAAAAGACATCTTTGAGTGTTCTTTAATCATAACTGATGATGACCAATAAAAAAAACTAAAAGCATATAGAGAAAGATTTTTTTCTTTATGATGTACCTACATTTTCTGTTTTATTTGTTGACCTGTCTACTACAGAACAAGCAATTATCCTTCTACCTTATCTTCTTGATTCTTCATTAGTTTGTATCTTGCTTTGATGTGTTGACCTTTTCTCTGCTCTCATGACTGTCTTTTCTTTGCACCAGTAATCACATTTAGCCTATTTATTTTTCCGTCATAATTGATTTACTAAACACATTACTGAATTTTCTATTATTATACCATTTTATTTCTCTTGGATGTCAGTGTCACTCTGTCACTACTGTTATTTTTAGTTTTTATTTTTCAGTGTTTATGCTTATACCTTGGTTAATTTAATTTTGCCTTTAAAGTTTTCATATTATCTGAGAGTGGTTTTTGTTTCATGTTAATATCTTACTTTACAATTTGAGAGGACATTACCTTTAAAAGTTTGCCAGTATCAGTATTTCAATCAACGTAAGTTTCCCAAAAAGAGATGGAATCTTTTTCCTATCACTTAACTTGACTCGAGCCATGCATATGATTTTAACCACAGCAATGTGAATATTTAAAGAATGGTTTTTAATTAATTAATTAATTAATTATTAAATTAATAATTCAGCAGGTATGTTAAATGTAAATAGAACAACAGATCCTATAACAACACTATGGCAAAGCTATGGCTTCTACTCTCCCTCAATCTAGTCAGTCTTGCCTTCACAGAGATTTAAAAAATTCATGTTTAATTAACTCAGGAAAGACCTTCCTACCAAAAGGTCCAACTGTGACTCTTAAAATAGTACAGAGACTCAGTATATCTTACTCTTGGTCATGCCTAATTTGGGACTCAGCAATCCCCATCTCTGTGTCCTTTGTCACAGATCCACCCAAAATGCCTTTTAACTACAAAGTTTATGATGTCAACATATGAGCTATCCATATGTGATGTAGTATTCCAGAGATTTAGTTCTAATTCCAGTCCACATGCATGGAGTAGTTAAAGGGAAAAACCCTCATAATAAGGAATTGGCAGGGAGAATGTTTATCTGGTGCCATGCTGCTATAGGTTTGATTTCTAACCTGAAGCAGAACTGTAGCCTGGATCAAACCCTAGTCTATTATTTAACTGGAAATCCATTAAATAGTACCCTCAACTATATCCCCAGCCAACCTGGGAGCCAACTGTGCATTCAGCCACCACTGCACAATTTATATCCAAATCTAACCAAATATGATGACAAAGAAAATTCAGGAGACCAGGAAACCGAGTGTTTGTTCCTTCAAGTGCATATGCCCCAACTGAATGAAGGGACACGTAACAGACAATTAATCATTGATAAAGGTATACAAACACACACATACACACACACACACACACACACACACACACACACAATTGTTAAATGAAAACAGAATTTTCTTTTAAGTAAATGATACTCACAAAATTATATATCCATATTTAAAAGGATAATATTCGACAATTATCTTATGTAATAAACAATATAAAATCAAAATAGACTAAAATGTAAATGCAGTACCAGAAATCATAAAGCACTTCAAGGAAAAGATAGAAAAAGTCTATGACATTAGTCTGCAAAACTTCTTGAGATATAGAACCAAAAACAAGGAAAGAAAGCCCCAAGTAGTTAAATAATATAAAACTAAGAAATTCTTCTTCACAACAGAGGAAACAATCAACAATATAAAAAAGGCAACCACTGGAATGTAAGAACTCTACCCCTAACATGCTAAGGGGGCTATATCAAACTACACTAAGAACTCACAGAAATATATAATATATAAAATTAAAATATGCTAGGGATTTGAATGAATTATTTTAAAGAAGATGTACAAACAGCAGACATGCATTTGAAAACAGCATCAGGACAATAAGATGTCAGGCAAAAGCATGTGTTTTGCCGTGTTGATGACATGAGTTTGATACTCAGATCCCATAGTGAGAAGAAGAGAACCAGTTCCTCACAAACTTTGTTCTCTGAACATCTCATGTAAGTCATGGAGTACACATACCCCCACCACACACACACACACACACACACACACACACACACACACACACAGAGAGAGAGAGAATAAATAAAATACAAGATAATTCAGCATCATTCATAATCAATAAAGAAGTAAATCAAAAATATAAAAATTTTACTTTCAACCTTTATCAGAAAAATATTTTTAAAAGGTGAGGAAGAAAGATTGTTAAGATACAGAAAAGACAGGAACCTAAAACAAAACAACTGATAAGAATGTCTGTTATGACATCCATTATGGAAAACAGTGTGGAAGAGCCTAAACAAATAAAAAATGGTAGTATCAAATGACCTAGAAAACTGGCTTCATCTTATCTGCCTTAAGGAAATGACATCAAATTTTCAACAGATACCTATACTTCCATGCTTGTAGCTTTGGGATAACAGACAAGATGAAGAAACAACATGTTATCTGTTGTTGAATTAATGGATAAAATATGGAAGGAGGGTGAATACATGAACACAGAGTGTGCATATGCACATGTGCACACACTAACATAGAAATAGAGAGATTGATGATGATGATGATTATGATAATGATGATGATAAGACAGTCAGACACACAGATAGACAGATAAAATTTCTGAAAGAATAATCCAAGTGCCATTTTCTGTAAAGTTAATCCTTTTCAGAAAGGGTGGTAGCAAAATATTTCAGAGTTTTATTAATGCTCTTTTGCCATGCAAAAGCAGGTCATGGGTGATATAAACTACTCTATTTATTCCGCATTAGAATTTTATTTCTATGTCTTTATTATGCATTTTAAGTAATGAAAGTAATCTTATATAACTTTCCTTGATTCTAACTGAAACTTTCAATTCAAAGGCCACTCTTTACCAATTTAGTTATTATTTAGGTGAGAGGAGAGTTTCTTTTCACTTCCTCAATGCCTTGTCACATTATAATATGTGTCACATTACATGAGATGAGGCATGATGGCATGTAACTATGTAAGTCTCTAGAGATGCAAAACTTGAAAGTATCAAACACCCCATAAATCCATAAATTGGAGGTGACTGTATCCCTCCAACTGAACATTCATCTTTCATTTAAAGATTATGCCCAACCTTGTTCATTACTGCTCTATTCAATACTCAGAAACTAGAGGATAGATAGTTAAGGGAGGAAATGCAAGAAAAGACAGCTGGAATTGAAGGACGTTTGAGGGATGGCATGGAAACCTAGTGCCATAGAAACTTCCTAAATTATATGAATAAGATCCTACTGAGGTCTCCTAATAATGGGGGCAACAGAGTCCCACTGGCCATCACTCATCAAAGCTTCCAATACCAGGACTGGATTGCATTGAAATGAACTATTGGCCAAAAGGGTCCATTGGAAATCCCCAAGTATCCCAAGTGTTACCAATACAATGAGTTCATCTCTGAAAACTATCAGGGCCCATTGCTGAGGACAAAACTCACATAATTCATTGAATATGGAGAAATCCAGGATGGACTTTTGCTCCTACATTCTAGTGTCTTTGGTGTGGGAGGGTACTCTGCTAGTTACCAAAAGAGAAACATAATCAACAAGGCAGTAACAAAACCTTTGACCTACAATCTATACTGCCTGCAAGATATGTTAGGGCAATGTTGACATGGAACTTATTCAAGTTGCTAACAAATAATTGATTTGCCTTAAAGCCCAGTCCATGAGATAGGACCCAGACATGTCATTGTTTGGAGACCAAGAACCAGAGAATAGACAGTTCAACGCCCTATGGCAAAAACAACACTTCTGTTCAAAAACAGATAAAGTATCAATAAAATGACTCCTAATGATATTCCATAGTACTCATAGATCAGTGCCTTATTCAGTCATTATAAGAGAAGCTTCTTCCTGCTGCAGATGAGAATAGATGCAGAGATCCAAAGCCAGACATTACACAGAGAGTGAGTCCTTGGAACACAGCTCAGTGGGATGTCTCCATCAAATTCCTTTTCTCAGAACTCACTGAATCTAGCAGAAGAGAAGACAGAAGGTGTGTAAGAGCTAGAGGAAGTAGAGGGCATCAAGATAACAAGGCCATCAGAATCAACTAAGCAAGGCTCATAGAAACTTACAAAGACAAAAACAGCAAGCACAGGACCTAAATGACTCGGCACCAAGCCTTCCAATTATTTACTATTCCTTTCTGCTTCCTATTTTTATATGAGTCTTAGCATTTTAAGTGAGTATGATTCTTGTGCCTATTCTTGGAGCTTTTTCTTCTCTTGAATTGACTTGGGTCTAGTCTTTTATATATTATTATGTTTCATTTTATCAAAAAAAGTAGAAATATGTATCCACTATGGTGTTTTGAAAGAGAATGTCCCTCATAAACTCAGGTGTTTGAAACATTAGGTCTTCATTTAATGATGCTATTTAGGGAGGTTTGGGAGTTGAATCCATGTTGAAGGATGGGCTTTGAGAATATATAGTCTCTGTTCAACTGAAGTATTTTTTTTTCCTTCTACTTTCTGCTTCTGGAGAGAAATGTGCTCTCTTGGTTCCTGTACTAGCCATCTGCTGTCTTGCCTCCTTCACATCCCCCTTGGAACCATAAGCCAAAACAAACTATTTCCTCTATTAAAACAAAAGATTATTGCCATACATGCATATTTTGAAGAGCCTTTGATTCCTAGCATGGTGACTAGAAACATTTAAAACAAGATAAGGTTGACAGAGAGATTTTAGTCCATACAGAAGATATGTGAGCTGTTCTAAGAGGCCACTAGGACGCCTCTAAGTGAGCATCTCGGGGATGTCTAACTTTTAGTCGGGACTTTTGATGTCAAACAGGTATGAGTAGAGAGATTAAAAGAAGCATTGTAGAAATACTGCTGGGTGCTGAAAAGTTAGAAACCCAAATTCCTCTGAAACTTTGTAAACCATCAAGAGAAATGTTTCACAATAGAATCATGAAGAGATGTCAGAAGCACATTCTTTAAATATCTCCCTTAGTGATTTTTTTCCTATGACATTTTATAAAATTATATAATGAAAAAATAAATTAGGAAGAATTTAGAGGGGAGTGACATGATGTGGACATGAAATAAAACATAAATTATCTGTGAAGCTTTTGTTTTTCATCAATTCACTGTCTAATACATACATTATGTTTGAAAACCAACAATGATTCTTTTTTTTTTGGAGGAGTCTGTACCTCTTTCTTTATTGGACACTAGGTAGATGACACATAGATCTACACTGTTAAATAATCAATAAAATACTGACCAGGATTAGGTCCTGGCCTAGAGCTCCAAACCAGAAGCAATAAGGAATGGGGTTGAAGGGCTGGTGATATTTCTCCAACATCACCAAAAACCATAAAATGAGGCTCTTGAATCCTTCCAGGGCCGGACCAGGGCTTGGACCCTTGGGCTAACCCAGGTATCCCTGGCTGCATCTTTCATTGCAAAGTAACTACCAAGGGTCTGGAGGGAACAACCAGTTGAGTCCAGACAGACAGACCCAAATGGATGGAGGGTGGGAAATGGACAGGTGCTGTACAGCTGGAGATAAGATGCAGCAAAAGCAGGTTGAGGAGAGAGGCTGGGGCAGTATTGCAGCAGTGCAGGAATGCAGCCCCAGGGTCCTGTCCTGAGTGGATGGTCAGGTGTCAGCTGGCAGTATCCAGGTGGCATTCCTGACTCAAGCCTAGCTGAGGGCTCACACGTTGTGGGTCCTCTTGGTGACATGGGGCTCCTCATCTACCAGCTTGGACTTGAGGTGCTCCTTCTAGGCTAAGATGTCTCAAGGCCACTTGGTGATTATCTGTTTCTCACAGACCCGAATTTCCTGTGCAACCTGCTGGATGAGTCTAAAGTCATGGCTGAATAGCAGCATGCTACCCTCAAACTCATTGATGGCAGCTGCCAGAGCATCAGTTGTCTCGATATCCAGGTGATTGGTAGGCTCCTCCAGAAAGAGCATGTGAGGGTTCTGCCAGGCCAGGCAGGCCAGACACACCCGGCACTTCTGCCCATCCCACAGGTTCCAGATTGGGCTCACCTGCTGTTTCCCAATGAGGCTATATCTTCTAATGACTTTGTCATCTTCTCCTTCTCCTTGATCTCTGGATAGCACTTCATCGTGTACTCCAATGGTGAAAGGTACAGCTCCAATTGCTCCTTTAAGTCCTGGTGGTAATGCCCTATCTTGACAAGAGAATGCTTCTGGATCATTCCGTCCATAGGAAGAAGCTCTTCAGTTAGCAGCTTCAATAGAGTGGACTTCCTGGCTCTGTTGGGTCCTACCAGAGCCACTCGTGTGTCAAGGTTAATGACAAACTCTAGATTATTGTAGATGCAATTCCCATCTTTTGTATACTTGAAGCTCACATTCTGCACAGGTGATAATGACAGGTAGTGGGATCTTACCACATGGTGGGAAATGAAATGAAAGTCTCTTATCACCACAACCCTTTTTGTCAGTCAGGATGCCATCATTTTCTGTAGTGTTTTCTCTTTCTGTTGGGCTGCTGGGCCAGCTTGGCACTGCTGTAGCCAAACCTGGAAATGTAGTTCTTCGTGTTTGCTATCCGGTCCTTCTCCCAGTGAAACCTCTTCATCTGGTTCTCTTCCAGCTCCAGCCATGTCTTCACATACTGATCAATTATCAATGATTCTTACCATGGCAATAGAAATTATCCTATATTTCCAATATAATCATTGGAAAAACAATACAGAAGTATCATACATGAACCATTGTTTCTTTTTCAATATATTTCTTAACTGCAAAGGTCATTATTGCAAACAAAGGTTCCTATGCTCAGGCTCTGTAATCTTCTGATCTCACAATTGAGACGTACATTACACAACATGACAGATCATTGCTCAGGATTTCTTCCTCTTTTGGCTTAAGGTTAAATCTGAACAACCAGATTCTTCCATACTCAGTGTCTAGAATTTGTTCATTAATATTTAAACTGTATTAAATATATGAACATATTTTGATCATATTCTTTCTTCTTTCCTAAATCCTTCAAGATCCTACCATACCAACTTAGCTTCATGTTCTCTTTCTCTCTGTCTCTGTCTCTGTCTCTGTCTCTCTCTCTCTCTCTGTCTCTCTCTGTCTCTGTCTCTGTCTCTCTGTCTCTCTCTCTCTCTCTCTCTCTCTCTCTCTCTCTCTCTCTCTCTCAAAGAAACAAACAGCAACAAAAACAAAACTATAAGACAAGAAATACCGATCAGACCAAAACAAAAACACACAAAAACATAAAGTCTGTTTTATATCTGTCAACTATTTCTGGGCATGGAGTTTGACCTGGAGTGTAGTTGGTGTACCCAGTGTCCTCCACTGTAGAAAACTGACTTCCCCTTTCTCACCAAGTATCAATTGACTACCTGTATGGTAGGCATTTGTGTTCACTCCCTCATTCTCAATGCTAATATTTTGTCTAGTTTGGACTTGTGTGGATCTTGGGCATGCTGTCATAGTCATTGTGAGACCTTATGCGTATCAATACTGTTGTTTCCGAAAGACTCTGATTCCTTGGTGTCATCTACCATCTGTGGCTATTACAATTCTTCCATGCCTTCTTCTATGTGAACTCTGAGTTTTGACAAGTTGATAAATATATCTCCTTCAAGGTGAGTGCCCCAACAGCCTTTCACTCTGCAGATATTTCAGTTGTTGGTCTTCATGGTAATTACCACCTACTGACGTCTGCTGCAAGAAGTTTCACTAATAAGGGATGAGAGATACTCTGATTTATAGGTATAGCAATGTGTCATTAAGAATCATTTTTTATTGCTATCTTCATCTAGCAGAGTGATAGTAAAAGACTTTCCTTTAGGACTGATGACCTATCTAGTCTCAGGTTCTTGGCCATGTTGACTGTGTCATGTATGGGTTCCATTTCATGGAATGAGCCTTAAATTCAATCAAAAAAGAAATTGGTTACTTCCATAATATTTTTGCCACTATTATACCAGCTTATTTAGCAAGCAGTTCACAGTTGTAGGGTTTGTATCTGTATGAGATTGATGGCAGAATTTGAATCTTAGGAATAATGATATATCAGTGGAATATCATTACTTTTTTCACCTAAGTGTTCAAATGTAAAGAATGTTTTATTTGGGGAGATTTAAAATTTATAAACTGTATGAGCCTAAAACATTTTGCCCTGGAATATGACATCTGAACATGACTTTCAAAGCTGTGCAGGTGACTGTGAAATTTCATTAAACCTGAGAGTCATTGTTCTAGGTTAAAACATACCTCCCATGTATGTCCTAGTGCTTCATCTATGACAAAAGTCCCCCAGCTTCATGTTTTTTTCCTTCATTTTTTAAATTTAATACTGGGAACTATTTTGTATTATTTTTAGAAATACTACCTGCATTACTCAAAACCAGTTTGTATTTCTTACCACGAAAAAGCCTTCATTGTTATAGTATTGAAGATAGGACATAAATATTAACTTCAAAAACATGTCTTATCAATAATATTCTCATCACTCTAAAACATCTCTTTAACCCTTTCATGACCACCATTAATGGGTAAGAAAACCACTCTTTGCCCATGGGTCTTGCCAAAAAGGAAGCAAGAAATATAAATCAATCCATACTCCTCTTGCCAAGCCATGTTCTCTGGCACAGGATGGATCTGCCCAGAGGAAAAGATGCTTTTGTAAAATATTCATACAAAAGCACCATCTGCTTTGAAAGTCATAAACCCATGGACTAATCACTCACAAGGGCTGCCTTTCCTAATCTGCACAAAGAAGACATATGGGTAGTGGCCTCAACTCTCTCCTAGATTTTCAAATGATATAATTTTTTTTCTCCTTCAAACTTCAAATTTCCAAACTCTTAAAACCTTCTAATACCCCCATCTTTCCCCATGTCTAAGATCTACCTCTGAATGACTTTTGTTTATATGACTTTGAATAATGATTGTGTTGTTCATGTATTTACTTAAAGATGTCATTATGAAATATTTCTATATACATTGCCAAATTTTACAGAGGATCTGGAATCACACAAGGATGGCAAACGTCTCTCCTGATCAGAGTGCCAACAATTATCAAATTAGAAAGCAGACAGATTAAGAATCACAGTATTTATTTTCAGACTTAAAGTGATTTAGGGATGCTGCGAGTTGCCTTTTTCATCATTAAGTAAGAAGAGTGATTTTCAAAAATGAAGAATCAACTTATTTGTCTAAGATTAAATTTTTTTATCTGAGTGGACATTCTTAAAAGATATACAGTAAAAAAAAATCTGCTTTCAAAAGATTTGGCATGCAAAAATATGAACAACATGAATTTTCAAAAGGGCTTGGAATGATTGGACGATTCCAACATATTTACCAACTGGCAGCTTGAATCAAGTTCCCAACTGACATGTTTCTTCATTGCAAATTCCCAAGTATCCTCAAAATGAAAACTGACAGAAGATCCCAAGTCTAAATACCTACTGCCACCCAGCCAGGAATCAGCAGGGCCAGCTAGAGGATCAGAGTCTAATGAGTATCAGTGTCAGCTTGCATTAGATTTGTGTCACTGGTACCCAGGATGCCATGCAGCACTTCTCTAATGTTATGTATCACTTCTACATGAAAACAGGCTTTCTTCTGTACACTTATGAGCCAAGGAAGATGGTTTTCTTTTTAGCTTGGTTTCCTTGATTTGAATCTCTTAGTATAAAACTTTAACAAGCTGTACTGCTTTTAAAAGATGATTGGAGATTACTAAACAATTTCCTCGACACTAAAACACCCCAAGGTGGCTGTTATTTGAGTACATCAGCAAAAAATGAAAAGTGCAATCCTTTCAGATTAATTGTAAGTCTCCCACAGAGTTCCTAGATATCTGAGATGACAGGTGTTTTAAAGATAGGGAGGTACAGAATTAAAAAAAGAGCAGGAAAGGGTGGAGAGAGCATCTTCATAAAGGCAAAGGGAAGGAGGGAGAGGCTAGATGGGGAAGGGGGCTTTGTGGAGGGGTAACCAGGAAGTGGGATATAATTTGAGATGTAAACAAATGGAATGATTAATAAAAAAGACTAAAAAAAAATCACTGAATTTATGTGTTTAAGCCAATTACTAGCCCTTCAGTTTTATATAACCCTGTTGAATAGTTATTAAAATATTATGTTGAGTTAGAAAGGAATTAACATTATTAATAAACTGGCATGAGATAGGTATTGTTAAATTTTCTACCATAGAGACACTGTCTTCACAGCTATCAGACACATGGCCCTGATTCAATGCACAAATTACTATGGAGTGTTCATATTGTGAGGTTTAATTCCAATCTGAGAACAACTGTGGAAAATTCTTAAATTTATGGCCAGTAAGAAAATATAGAAAATACTCCAGAGGATAAGTAATCCCCCTCTCATAGTCTAAAATTATATGATGTTATGAAAAAGGTGTTAGACAGGTGACCTGTATGAAGTTTGATGAACAGTAAATCCATCATGTATATAGGGTTTTTTTTTTTTTTGGTTTCCTATCACTAATAAAGTTTTGCTGAAGAAACTTTAATACTTGAACTATGTTGGCATATCATAAAGGTAATATGGACATTTATGTTAGTTAATATTTGAGTTTTTGTATTGTTGAATAATCCTCTTGGATGGATTGATTTAACAATCTTTCATTTGTTCAGTTTCCACAAAAATCCTCTATAAGTATTTTATAAGGCAACCCTGAAAAAATATAAAAAATATTTCAGAGGAAATTGTGCTAAAATTATTTTATCTTAAGGTAATTGACCATCTGAGTATGATTTTACTTAGGCTCCATTGTAAACCAAGTGTTCCTGAGGTTCAGTCGTGTGTGTGTGTGTGTGTGTGTGTGTGTGTGTGTGTGTGTGTGTGTATTTATTTACATGGAAGATTCAACTCTTCCCTCCAGGGTACATATTAATTCATCCTAACTCACAAATTCACTGTAATTAATATGTCACTTAAATGAACTACTTGACTCCTCATTGATTTTTATACATGTCACCATGGGAGTTCCAGTATCAAACTTGGGTCATCTGGCTTGGCAGCAAGTGCATTTTTACACTAAACCATCTCTTCAGTTCAAATATCCTTAATAACCAAATAAACAATTTCAGACATCAAAATTTATCTATTTAAAAGGCTATTGCAGGCACTTTAATTGCCTAACCATCATCTTCCAATTCCTTTTTATCTTCCATTCTAGTAGAACTTTAAATTTGTTTAATCTTGTTATAAATAGATGACAGACTCAATTATTTTTTAAAAAAAAGACTTTACCATTTATATGAAACACATTTAAGA
The DNA here is from genome assembly GCA_030674055.1 of Rhabdomys pumilio. Taxonomy (NCBI): domain Eukaryota; kingdom Metazoa; phylum Chordata; class Mammalia; order Rodentia; family Muridae; genus Rhabdomys; species Rhabdomys pumilio. The sequence continues at coordinate 21,207,795 of JANHMN010000016.1, forward strand.
AATGTGGAAGAGAACGGGTTCAGTACACATGGACAGTGAACCCCTATGTCTTAGTGTCTTTAGCTATCACAACTACAGACTTTTTTCACTCTGGTGCATCACCAAAGCCAGTTTCAAGATATCCTCTTGCATAAGGGAAAGAATCCTTCTGGAATTCAGGTGGGAAAGATGCATTCTCTCAGCACGGGCAGCAAATCTGCCATCCCATCTGCAGGCACCAAACCCAGATACTATTGCTGATGCCAAGAAGTGCTTGCTGACAAGAGCTTGGTATAGCTGTGCCCAGAGAGGCTCTGCCAGAGCCAGACCAATACAGATGCAAATACACACAGCCAAATGTCAAACTGAGTACAGGGACCACAACAAAAAAGTTAGGGCAAGGACTGAAGGAGCTGAAGGGGTGTGCAACCCCATAAGAAGAACAACAATATCAACCAACCAGATACCCCAAAGCTCCCAGGGATATACCAACCAAAGAGTACACAGGTTTGAGGGTGGGAGACCCATAGCTCCAGCTGAATATGTAGCAAAGGATTGCCTTATCTGGCATCAATGGGAGGGAAGCCGTTGGTCCTGTGGAGCCTGGATGACTAAGGGTAGGGGAATGCTAGGGTGTTGAGGCAGAGTAGGTATGTATCAGGAGAAACATCCTCACAAAGGCAGGGGAAAGGGGAGGGATAGAGGGTTTTTGGAGAGGAAACTGAGAAGGGAGATAGCATTTGAAATGCAAATAAATAAAATAACCAATAAAAAAGAGACAAAACCAATAAGATTTCTAAAAAGTGGTCTTAAAAATAGTTTCCTCAAAGAATCCAAATAAAGAATTTTAAAGTTATAATATCTATTAATCAAAGCACATAAAGATTATCATTATCTGAAAGTAAAATGTGAAAGACCCAAAAAGAACTTCCAAGTGTTCATCACAGAAACTGAAAATCAAAGATGTCCTCACTCAGCTTCAGGAAGCTAGGCCTAGTGGAGTTGTCTTGTAATCCCAGATACTCCAGAGGTTGAAACAGGATGACTCGAGGCCTACCTGGACTACTGAGTGAGTTCATGGCCAAGTCCAAATAACTTGATAAGACCTTAATTCAAGGCCAGAAGTAAAATGATAGATGGACACAGCTGAGAAATAGAGGATTTGCTCAGTTACATGAATCCCTAGATTGCATCCCTCTGAAAATTGTTCTTCATTTGATGATATGTTTACTGGGGGTTTGAAAGTGGAGAGAGGATACTTGGTGATTCCAGATCAAGGAGATTCTCCATATGTTTCTACATACAAAAAAAAATGAGGGAAGTAGGTCCCACAAGGTGTATACATTTTATAGTCATTAATTTAGAAACAAATGTGTAAATTATAAATGACCATTTAAGAAAACCGTAGGGGAGATATTTAAAAAACTGAGCCTGGTCCGGCTTGTTCCTGGGCAGCTACTATGCTCCCACTGCTCCTCTGCTCTCACTGGGGCTCCAGCTAGCTAGACACAGAGACCCTGGTACCCACAAGATGCCAGTGTGGGGAATGGTTCTGTCAGTCCATCATACTCCATCCACAAAGCTTGGCTGAACCCCAGACATTATCTGCCATCCTCGCAGTACCCAGTAGAAATGAGACTCTTAAAGCTTAATGATTTTCTAAAGGATTTATACATTTAGAAATGCTCAATCAACAAGATGCCCACACAGTTAGAGTTGTTACCCAATATCTAACCTTTTGATAGAAGTTGCTAGCCAGGATAGCTTTCGACCCATCTGTGGTTCTCCATGGCTGCCCCCCCTCTCTCCTTCCCTTCCTCTCTTTTCCCCTCTTCTTCCTCTTTTTCTCCCCTCCCTCTCTTCTCTCAGCTCCACCTCCTCTTTTACTGCCTAATCACCAAGCTCTACTGCAAAAACAATGTAGCAGAATAAATATCCTGCTACACAAAACAATATCAGATTCTACCCTAACACATGTCTATGGACTGTTCATGAGGATTACAACAATAGGCTTGAAATTTCCTCCTGTGGATCTGGCCTCAAGTCCAATCAGAATGTCATTAGATACCTCATAATAGTCACACAGCTTGGCTGGCATGTCAATGTTGTAGCATGGAAAGCCTACACTGGGTAAGACAGTGTATACCCCCAATATCTCACCAACCCACAGAGCATTTTGAGTCCCTACAAAAGCTAGACAACAAAGCTGAAGTTTCTTGTTTCTTCTGAGAATGATTTCTCTGTCTTGTAGCTGAAATGTGTCTTAACACAGCAGTCTTACCACATAGATTTGGTAAGTAACCAAGTACAGTGACAATGGCTTGAAGGATATTATTTTGGGAATCTCTGAAGCTGCCCTGACTACTAGCTCATAGAGATGTGTATTGTTTTGCTCCACAATTTTAGTTTAATAATCCATGTCTCCTTGGAGTGACAGAACATTATAAAACTAGTTAGCAAGCTAATTTCAAAATATACCTTTAAAAATTGAAATGAAATTACCTTGTATTGGTAAAGAAAAAAAATGTACTTCTCAAAGATTTTTGAAAGATTTTTTAAACCAAAGTTTTTAGAATTAGATAAAACTAAACTGTCAAAAGACTATTTTTAAGGCAATATAATTTTAAAGAATTAACTTTTGAGTATGTAGTTTATAACCTGAAGTGAGGAAATGAAGAATTCTAGTTATACTGTCTCAGTGGATCACTCTCATCATTTATAAATGTCCAAATGCAACCCTTGCCCACCTTATTTGCATGGCATAATAATCAAAAGAGTAAACAGGGATATCTCCAACTCTCAAAATATCCCTCAAGCTTATCTGAAATTAAGCTCTGGGGATAAACTCTAGTGGTTTCTAACACAAAGCACAACTCAGTCATACTATTCTGACTTTGAGCTAAACACTCCATTATGCCAGAGCCTCTGTCTATCATGCTCAGTACTACATTATAGTCAACACACATCCTAGAACATTGATTTAAAGTCATAGAATGAATCCATAAGTAAACAAAACTGGTATGCATAGGATCTTTATAATTTACAAAGCATATGTTGTTTCTACAATTGCTTCTGACATGAATATTATAATTATGAATGTTATTTAATAAAGAAGGATAATTTTAAAATAAGTAAAATATTTAAATTTCCAATAGTTACACTGATACTGAATAAGACATACAACTAATTATTAAAAGTCAAACCCTTAACCTATATTTAGAAATCTATACCCAGACCACTGGCTATTAATAAAGTTTATATAGTCTCATAACTCTTCTAGCATATCACCTTCTGTCATGAAGTTGCTGTTTTGTCTAGCCTTCTAAAATATGTCTAAGTTATGTCAAACCAACATCCTTTGTATTCTGTCCCATTTACGATTATTGATATTTTCAAATTTCTACATAATTTTTAAGTTATTATCATCCATGTTCTTTATTTGCTAATATTTCTGATATACCCCAGTGGAAATTTTCAACAGTAATGACATCGTGTTACCAAAATGTCTTTCCAATCAAAGAGAGTTCTAATGATCAGATTATGCTGGCTTTCTAATTTTACATATTGGAGAGAAAAAAAATTGTAAAAGAAACCGTCAATGACGTGGTCCCATGTTAACTTATTACAGCAATGATAAATATTTAATATATGGAAATTTCTAATAATGGAAGCCAATACTGTTACAAGGAAGGGCAGAGTTATGTGTAATGCATAACTGTAATTAGGGTACATTTGCATATGTACCTTGGGGAACTTTTCACAAGGAATTAAATTTGCATTCTGACCCAGAATATACATGCAGAGAGATACAGAAAGAAAAAAAAAAGGAGGGATCTTTTCAAGTTCAATTATATCAGCATCTGGAAACTCTCTAGCAATCAGTTTTCCCACACATTAAGGATCATTTAAAATTGTGGCAAGGAACAGTGTTCTCCTACTTGCCATTCTGAGAGGTCAGAAAGCACCCTAGACACAAAGCTGAGAAGAAACTACCTTGGTGCTGACATTTCAGAGACAAAATCTAATCTAAGTTGCCTTAAGAGTTGGCAGTTCTCCTAGAAAGTTTAAACAAAGCTTCCAGCTTCTAAACATCTATCACATGAGAATTTTCCTTTGGGTTAAAAATCTGTTTCTGGGGAAAGTATTTGAGAGAGGTAATGGATATAAACATAGAAAGCAAATCTAACACACGTAGGAAGGTCAATGCAACACCACCCAAAGTTGCTGGCAGGATTCTTATGCTTTCCAGAATTATTATTGAAAATCTGGATTCAGGAAATAAATGGAAGGCCTGAACCTCATCACTGGACTGCCTTCTCTATATGTTGTGATGATGAGAATACTCTGAGAAATGTAAGAGTCAACAGGGATTGGAGAATTCCACTGTGTTCCACCAGAGAACATAATAACCAAAGCACAGGAAAATGGCTTAGGTTTACTTCTAGCCTCCACATGCACCTGCATACCACACCCATGTGCATACGAACCCTCCAACACAAAAATACACATCAAACAAACATGCGTAAAATGTAACAAAGAGAGACAGACAGACAGATAGACAGAGAAACAGAAGATCTAAGAATGAAAGACAAGTAAACCAAAGAATCATAAACCAGAATAAGGTAATATTTGTTTGCAAGATTAAAAAGGAGCAATAAGTGAAAAAGTCAAAGAGTGAGAACTGAGATTTTGAAACTGGCCCAAACACAACTTTAAATAATTTTAATACTTCAGAGTGTTACATTGCATTCTTTCACTGTCTTTTTATATGATTCATGACAGAGCAAAGCAGCAAGTAGCTGTCACTTTCTAGTGATGAAAGAGAAGTAGATCAACATGCTGGACAAACCATACCCATGACCGGAGAAACATGTCACAGGGCAAGGCCAGGAAGTCTCTGTCAAAGTTGTTGCTTATTGCACTCCTCTCTACTGAAGTCAATCCTTGAAACCTACATCTCTGCTTTGAGAATGTCTTCTGGCAGGAGCTACTGGAGGAACAGCTGCTGTTAGCTTGGTTCTGGGAACCATTAATGAGAACACTGCAAGAATCCTTGTCACCAGGCCCTGCTCTAAGAAGCAGACAGCTTCTACTCCAGAAATATCTTGCTCACTTTACTTTGCCTTATAGTACCTTTAGGAAAAGGGGAGTTACCCCCTAGCTAAGAAGAGGCTGGACATCATTGCCTATGCTTTCTTAATAATTGACAAGAATAAGTGTTTGTATCCTAGAAAATCACTAAACATAGCCTATCCTAATAGCCCAGTACAAAGGAAGACAAAATGAGGGTGAATGTTCTATACATGACCAGGTGTGAGCAACAATGTCAGAATAAGCATGCTTTCACATTTTTTCTGGTTGTTTGGCAAACATCTCTCCTTTTTTTTTAAGCTACAAGACTATGGTAGGTTGTATCTAACTCTGGACAGCATGACACTGAATCTGAATGCTTTATAAATGTTGCTGGTCTTGTGGTCATTGTCTTTCTTGCTATTCTTAAAGGTCACTCATTAGAGCTAGAGATATGGGGCAGAGGTAGAATTGGAGCCCTGGTTTAGAACCGCTCAATTATTTCTAAAAATTTCTAACATTTTTTTATTCAGATGTTCATAAATTTTTGTTCTCGCTTTTAGTCAGACTGATCTTCTTGATGTACCTTAAATAAATGGCCTAAAACCTTTATACCTTTGTTCCTATTCTTCAAGGTCTGAACTTTGTTGAGTTTTCCAGAGAATGATCAACTTTAATTCTGTCATTCTCAGAGTATAAGAAACTCTGAAGCCAGTGCTCAAATCTGTCACAAGTGACCAAGTATTTTAGTTCATTTGCTTGTTTTATGGTGCTAAAAGTGGAACCTAGGGACTCACACATGCTATACAAAGTCTCGCCCACTTAGTAGCTGCATCAGCCCAGTGACAAACATTTTATAACATAAGACCTATGAACAAGCAACTTACTTAAAATGTATTTTATGTGTAAGATTGAGAGTCAGGATTTATTCCGCATGAAAACTATCAGCATAATGCTAAGAAAAATTATTTTAATATGTACTTTCAGAAGTGAAAATCAATGATACGTCTCTGAAGAAAACATTATGGAGAGACTTTTAAAGTAAGATGAGAGCTATTTGATTAAGACATATTCTTTCTCAGCTCAGCAAGGTGACTGATTCAAGTCAAATAGTCATATGGTATTCTGGTTACATCCCTGGATTTTCTTTTGAAAGAAAGTTATTCGTTCCCTCATCCATCCCTGTAGGAGTTAATAAAACTTTAAGAAAGAGGCAATTGAGATCAACCTCTCTTTGCATGGGCAGGAAAATCATACATTCCTTGACATTTCTTCGTGATCACTGATTAGAGGTATTATGCATAAGCCCTACTATAGATCACCCTGGGTAGTCATTCTATTATGCTAATGCGTTCAATAAAAGTGAGACTATCTATGCACCGTTGTTGTATTTAAAAGTCCCCTTTTGAATCTTTAGATATTTGAAATTAAAAAAAACATGAAGAAAGGTGTGGTGCAGGCTCTCTGTCTAACACACTTTCTACATAAATTATAAAATATCTGTGATAAGAAGAAAAGGCAATGCTATACATAAAATAACTGACGTGTTCAATCACATGATGCATATTTAAATTGGTAAATAAGCAGCAAAGAATATCAAGTATATATTTGCAATGCAGAATTACAAATTTTTTTAACTTGTTCAGTTTTCAAACTTAAGACTGTGGATATGCTGCATTTTATAATAAAATACATTTTAATACATAAATGAAAATTATGGTATCATGGAATAGTTAAATAACTTTGAAATATTTTTTATATATTAAAATAAAATAAAATAGTTTTATGTCAATGCCCTACTTTCCTCTAACACATGCTCCCTGTTTCTAAATGTATGGCCTCTTTATGTTTAATATGTAATATGTACTATGAATAAAGCCATAACTACAACTTAATGAGTCAATTTAGTATTACTTTCATGTACATATTTTTAAGGCTGGCCATTGATATTGGATAACCAATTAGGAGACTTATCTCTAGTTCTTTTTTCTAGCAGTTTTTGGATGCTTGTAACTCTTCGGCTATACATAAGGCCCCATGAGATTTTTTCCCCCATCCATTTTCCCAAGTCAAATGGTATTGGTATTTATTCGGGTCTGATTGTGGCAGCCATATTGTTGAAATTTTATGAGTGAAGCTTCCATGCCATATCTAAAAAAAATACAATTTTGTAGCAGACTTCCCGGTCCTCTGTCTCTTACAATCTTCTCCCTCTTCTATGATGTTCCATGAGCCTTATATGTAGGGGCTGTATTGCAGATTTATCAGTTGAGGCTGAGCATCCCAAAGTCAATTAATTCTCTGCATTTTGACCAGTCGTGGCTTTCTAAAATGGTCTCCATTTACTGCCAAAAGAATATTCTTTGATGAGGAGTCAGAGCTACACTTATCTGTGAGTTTAAGGGTAAGTATTTAGAATGCAGTTAGGAATTATTCTAGTTTAGTAAAAGTGGCAGTACTCAGTTCTTCTCTAAGATTCATGACATCACTAGCCAAAGGTAGTTGACTATATTTCCAATACTAGCTATTATTTTCCCCCCACAGAGTAGACATTAGGTCAAATTAGAGAACTGTTCGTTATCATCAAGATATGAGTGCCATACTGATCCTTGTGGTATATAGTTGACAAAACTAGGTAAGACTATTTATTCTTTTGCTTCCTTACTAAATTACTTATTACCACCTGCTACTATGAAAGATATTTCATAGAGTGGAGGTCTTCAGGTCAGATCCAGTCCAAATTGCTGTATGTGAAGTTTCTAATTTCTTCATGTATAGGAAACTGCCTGCAACTTCTGGGAGGCAGCCCAGAGTCAGTTTATTGTTTTGAGTATCTCCGAGACTCTCCTGAAAAACTAAAAGCAAGGTTACTCATGTCTTTTATCGAGTTTTATTATATTGTATATGGTTCTTGGAGAAAGCATTAGCACCCCAAGTAACATAACTTCATTTAATGTATATACATATTTATACTATATTTATCTATATACTTATCTGTATTATATATAATGTTAGGTAAAATATAATTGAGATGATTTATCCACATAATACAGTCAATTTATATCAAGCCCACAGACAATAGCCGATATTATCCTAAAGAGAAAGAAACTCAAAGCATTTTTACCAATATCAGGAATAAGAAAAGGATGTCCAGTCTCAACACACCTATTCAATACAGTACTTGAAGTCTTAGCTAGAACAATAAAACAATAGAAAAGTATCAAGGGGATACAAATATAAATGGAAAAAGTTAAATCATTTTTCTTTGTGGGTGATATGATTTTATATATAAAAGACCCTAAAGAATTCACCAGGCAATTTTTACAGCTGACAAGCACTTTTAAGAAAGTATCAGGATACAAAAGTAAGACACAGAAATCAATAGCTATTCTATATACAAATAACAAGCCTACTGATGAAGACACTAAGGCAATAGTGCATTTCACAGTAGCCTCAAATAGTAGTTTTGAGCTAGCTCTAGCCAAGCAAGTGAAAGACTTGCATAATAAAAACTTTAAGACATTAAAGAAGACACAAGAAAATGGAAAAATTACTCATGAGTCATGACCCTAGTTCATGGGTCAGGAAGATTAAAATAGTGAAAATAATCAACCTACTAAAAAGCAATGTATGTAGTCAATGCAATCATTTATAACTGTTTCAAACATCCTTAGTTTGACTTATTCCTCCTCCCTCCTTCTGCCTTTGTATTGTCCTTTTTCATCCCTCCCCAATTAAATCCCCAACAACATTGTTGCTATTTTATCCTCCATGTTACTTGTATTCTACTATTCACATGTATAGAGTTGTTGACTGTTTTATTTTCTTCTGTGAACGGAGCTTCAGGACACACTTTTTATGAGTGGTCACCCATGCTGGAATGGGCTTCTGGGCAATGTGGCTGTTCTTGAGCTGTACTTGCTCCTGTAATAGGCTCCTTACTCATATCCTATAAGTAACCCCAGTAAACTTACTAGATCAGAAGATTAAAGATGGTTGCATAAATTGTTTTCTTCAGTACCACATCTAGGGTATGTAGATATTTTTTCATATCTCCCCAGGAAAAGTCATGCAGCCTGTCATTGTTCCCTGTTCCCCCATAGTATAGTGATACAACTATGTATTGTCCACTCCTAGTCCTCCCCATGTGTTAAGCTTTGAAATAAGGCCTCCAAATAAAAGTTAACCTACATTCTAGTATTCAGAATCAGATATATGTCTGGAATAGGTACCTTAATAAGCTCAACAAACATTAGAGATAGTCTGAATCTCACCACCATAGATTTTTCCAGAATCTGCCTTTGAACAATGTGTCATTCCTGTATCCTTATTTCAATTGCAAGCTCTGTGTCAATTAATATCAAGCCTTTCTGATGTTTTTCAAAGGAAGCATTCTGTTTAGCATCAGTTTTGGAAGCAATTCTACTATATTTGTTTTCCAAGCATTTCACAAATTGTTGAACTAGAACTAGAATCAAAACTTGGTTGTCCAAAATAAGACCAGCACTGTCTTCAGGAAACCCCTGATTCTTGCCCACTTCTAATATGATGCCAAAAGTTTAAGTCTCCCAATAATTCTCACACTTATCTAGTACCTCCAGAAGAATAGAAGGGTGCTGTTCATTCTGGGAATTCTCAGGGGTATAGTTGATGTCAGTTGGAAGCTATCTATATGGTAAGTGGAATACACTAAAATCTGTAGAGCTCACTGACGGATGTTGCACTGTTGATTCCCTCTTGCATGTGTAATAGAGTTGGAATGAATTTATTTCCAACAAAGAGAGTGTCAGTGTGATAATTTTCCCACAGGAAGAAATAATCAAGGAAAGGCAATCTGTTCTAAACTGTATCAGATGTCGTCTGTAATTAGATAATATTCTTCTTCAGAACCACTAAGGGTTTCTTATGGTAGCTGATAGAAACGAATGAACATATCTAGAAAAGATACCAGTGTGAGAAAATAGAGAAAGAAGAAAGGTCCCATTTGACATGAGAGACAAAGGTGGAGATGATATCAGGATGAGTGAGAAGGGAAGAAAGATGGGCAGAAAATAGTCACTAAAATGGGAAAAGGTGTGTCTTCTCTTGCCTGATTCCTGAAATAGGAAGACTTTTTAACAAGAGAAATGAAAGTCTAATGTGCTTCACCTGCTATAAAGAAGGGAGAAGTCAGTTGCTGTCTGAGTAAACAGCAGAGGACTGATCCATAATCTAACGTGGGAGCAGCATCCTTCTGAGAATTGACGAGGAGCAGCTATCATTTACTGAACATGTGTTGTGTGCCAGGCACAGAACTGAACACCTTAAATATAGTAACTTATTTAATCCTCCTCATAACTAGAGGAGGAAGGGAAGCCAAAGAAAACATAAGTCTGGTTGAAATAAGAAAACACTTCCCGGGAGCAATCACTATTGAGTCTGTGAGCTTGGAAAATGTGCGGTGGTAACTGGCCATCTTCAAGCCCTGTGTTTTGTGTTCTAAAACAAAGCACATCGCACATCGTAGTGAAGAGAGTCAGGAAGATTCACTAGGAGATCTGGATTTGTCCGATGGTCTGGAAAAAAATCAAATGGGATGAGGAAGACTGTGACAAAGGCTCTCCTTGATGTTGACACACTAACTGCTTCACTCTTTTGTTCAAGAAAATAATATTTATCTAACCAAAGTGCTTCATACATACACACATAGTGTACATGTATGTAATTATGTTTATACATATAAAAATTTAGAGGTAGAATCAGGTCTTCAAAAAGGTACCTGTTTACCTTTCTGCTGGTGTTAATTTAGGAAAATACATTTAATGGTTATTATAACATTAAAAATGAAAGGTGAGATGTGAACTATAAAGTCAGCAATTAAAAACAAAACAAAGGGATATATGTCTCACCATTTCTTAGTGATTTTTTTAGTTTCCCTTGAAACTCAAAATACACAAGAAATGCACAAAAGAAATGTTTTAAAACTCAATTCTTACTAAGAAATAAAAAGAACAAAGTAAAAGTCTAGCCACTTCATAAAAGGTGTCTGTTCTCTTTATTTCCAATTCATGAAAAATTTCTCTCTGCTCTCTCAGCAGTATTTTTTGCCTCTTTAAATTTCCAGACTGCATTCTGAAGCTGTTTTATGATTGTTTTCAAAGACTTATGGAGGTATAATATTGGAGAGTGTGGTCCTGCGTACACAGACACACAGACACAGACACAGACACACACACACACACACACACACACACACACAAACACACACACACGTGCATCCATGTGTGTTTTTAACAGTAAGAATAAGAAACTACCTTTCCGTTTGAGTTAGAATGGAGATGAAATGAGGAATGGCCGCCACCAAGCAGAAAATGCACTCACTTTATGTGTGCCAGTTAATTACGACACTTCAGAGGCGCTTTCGAAAGGATAAGGCAAGCTGCATAAATTTAGCTGTAATCCAGGCAGGCAAAACTAATTTGCAGGGGATGGCCTTATCTAGCCGCTGCAGCTTTCTCAGAAAATTAACCTTGGATATTTGGGCCCAATTCAGAAAGTGTTTGATTTTTTTTTTTTTTTTTTTGCTTTCCCTGCTCAGCATAAGAGAATTTTTGAATTCAGTACAATACCTGACTTTTAAGAGGCACGATGAATGCTGTAGGCAGTTCAGAGTTATTACTGACAAGCAAAAATCTATTTTATATATACATATAGATGATTGTCCTTCATGCCCATTATCCAGCCTTCTTACATGTGCATCAGAGGGTTTATCAGTGTAGGTATAGGGGCTTCTCGCATTAAGAGAAGGATGCAACTCCTTTTTAATGTACTTAGAAAAATTCATCAAAGTTCATTGCAGAATAAGTCATGCATATTGACTTGTTCATTCCAGTGGAAATGAAGAAATCCCCCATAAAAATAGAAGTGTAATGAAGTGTTGGAGCCAAGTCTTCCCTGTCACTGCAATTATCACTGATTCAGACCCTTGATGGACCACTATTAATTAAGCACACACAGCAGAATTAAAAGTTTACCTTATTTTTTATCATGTAGCCACTTACTGCATCAATATTTATTGAAATCTGTATGCTTTCCATATGTCATCTCACTTAATCTTCATACTAGCTCTCTTTGTATTTGAATAGTTTTCCTAGGATAGGAGGCAAAATTTCATATGTCATAGCTTCCGATTCATTTTACGAATTCTTCATATAATGACAGGATATGGACATAGACATATTTCTACTGCATGAATAGTAAGACTTGGAGTTTCTTTCCAAACTATTTTCAAGTACTACTGTCCTTCAAATACTAAAATAACTTGTGCCCATTTTCGTAAATTTATACTCCAAGATGAACTTTTTTATCAATCAGCATTCAATGTAAATCTATAACAAGCCCCAGAAGACCATATATACTGGAAGAGATAAGATTTTAGGAAATGGTTCTTTAATATTCTATCTACAATAGAATTATGTTTCTCTCATTTCAAATCACAGGAATTACTTATTTTAAAGTGCCGTGAACTCAATTGGCAATAATTGTTCTTCAGGATGTTACAATTAGGCAAGAAGGAATATATTTATAATAATAAAAGAGGCATTTTAAAATAGAGATTGCACACAGAATCATGAAATGTGAAGCAATGGCTCCCATTTGGTTCTAAATTTTCTTCATGCTTGCTCAATAGCCAGGGCTAAATGTTATGAGTATTTATAGTTATACCCTAGGGTAGAAGAGCAGTGAGTTACTTATCATAAAGAATCATGCATAATACATAATAACTTAAAGTATATTTTTATGAGAACAGAGCGATTGAAGAAACTTTGGCTGAAACAAGAAATAACTCATCAAAAAACTTCACAAGTAAACCCCCTCATGAAGACTTCACAGACAAAAGCACACAAACCATTGTTATATGACTACTAACATAAAATACATTTTTAGGAATATGAGGAATAAGTAATACAGAGCTTGAAGGTCACCAGGAGCAAAGATATTAGTGAAGATGCCAGAGCACCACATATTTTGATCTATAGATAATATTTACAAGCTAACTACATAGATAGCACACACCTTTGGTGCCAGTGGAACTCTGTCACCAGATAAAAAAATTGATAAATTGGAGTGAGTTCAAAACTCCTGGTACTCTCATACCTGAGGACAGTAGGAGTTCTATTTACTCTTGACCAGGTTCCTGTCCTGAAACATGTGACCATAATACCCCATGAATTTGACAAGGACAATCAGTCACGTAGGGGCAGTGCCCAAAGCCCCTCCATGTGCAGGTGAGGCATCCCTAACATTTTAGACCAAGCCAATAGAAATCATCTGCTTTTAGACCCCAACCCACTCCAAAATGTATATAAGACCCTGTTCAAATGGAACTAAACACACAAGGTATTTCATCAAGGACTGTCTGAGAGCATCTGTCTAATAGAGCTATAACACTGTGAGGAAGAGAATTCTCTCCGGAAGCTTTTGTTGCTAGAAGCTTCTAGAGTTCACTGCCGTTACTTCCTGATTAATGGCCAGACCTTGGATTATACCTGCCCTCTGCAGCTTGCCTTGATCTGATGCCCACTTCCCTTGGAGAGCGCAACTGATATCCAGAGCAGATAGCATGAAGTACACACATGTGCAATCCAGGAACTTGGAAAGCTAAGGTATGAAACATCCAAGTTCAAAGCCACATAAGGCTACAAATCAAGTTTCAGGACAGCCTATCTTGCATAGTAAGACTTTGTCTCAGAAAAGGAAAAAGGGAGGGAGGGTAGGAAAATGGAATAGAGTGGGAGAGGAAGGGAGAAAAAACAGGGAGGAAAGAAACAGAGGGAAGGGAAGTGGATGGAATGGGAGGGGCAGGGAAGGGAGAGTGTGGAAAAGGAGAGGAGGGGAAGGAAGGAAAGAAACTTGGTAACTTAGTCATTAAAGTGTTGGTCTTGCAATCATGAGAACTTGAGTTTCATACCCAAGAACCCACATTTTAAAAAGTGCCAATAGTAGTGACACACACTTGCAACTCCAGTACTGAGGAGATATACACAAATGCTGACAGATGCAGACATGTACAGATTCTAAAGATTCACCGGCACAACAACTTAGTCTGCTCAATAATACGCAAGGTAACGTTGAGGAATATGAAGTAGAAATTTATGATTTCTTTGGAAACTCGGTTGTAGGAGGAGTTAAGGTGGGAGGAGTAAGGGAGGAAGAGGAAAAGAAAGAGGAGGAGCTAAGGGAGATATGTGTGTGTGTGTGTGTGTGTGTGTGTGTGTGTGTGTGTGTGTGAGAGAGAGAGAGAGAGAGACAGAGACAGAGACAGAGACAGAGACAGAGAGAGACAGAGAGAGACAGAGAGGCAAACATGAAATCAGATGTTCACATGTCTCTGCCAGCCAAAGGTAGTTGATATATCTAGGTTGGGTATTGAGTCACACTTCTGATTGTATGGGCATCTTGTTATTGATCATTACCAAATATATAAAGCCTTTGGATAATCTAAGCATTAGAGTCTCATTTTTCTACTGGGCCCGCATGGTTGGCTGGATGGTCTGGGCAATGCCCAGCCTTACAGAGACAGTGTGGAAGATTAGCAGAGCCATCTCCTATGCTGGTGTCTTGTGGGTAGCAGGGCTGATGTCTCTGGCTGGCCATTTCTAGCTTCAGCATGCACGTGGCCTTATGGCCTTGGAACATGGCATCTGATCTAGGCAAAGATGCTGCAGCCTAGACAGTCGGCTTGACTGGTGGACGTTTTTAAATAATTACTACAGCAGTCATGTCATGGGATGGTTTTCTGGAAGCTGTCTTATGAGTGGATGTTTTTCTGAAGCAGATGCTTGAGAGGGTAAATAATGTTTGGAAAGAATATAAGTAGAACCTCACAGACAGTAAAATGACACTTTTGCACTGTCATGCCATGCAACGCTTCTCTGGGCTTCACTGGGCTTCACTTCATAGGAAGAAACATACCAAAGAACTTCTTGTGATATTCCAGTTGATTCTTGCTGCTTCGGCTGACTTGTGCCATCTTGGTTGAACCTTGCAGTTTCTGCTGAATCAAACTACTGCTACTGATTCATGTTTGGTGTTTGCTGTTTTATTGGACTGCTGGTATCCTGACAATAAAGTGTAGAACTGCCCCAAAGAACTACTTCTAAACAAGTCCACAACCCCATTGTCTTACAAATCTTCTTCTCCTACCTCTGCTTGGTAGAAAGGAGGTTGAAGCATTCTTAAACCCTAAAAAAGTAGTTTAGAGAAAAATCTAAGCCTACAAGAAAACTTAGGAACAACAGCAACAGTTATCCTCCAGCCTCCACAAATTCATATATATTTTTGCATATATTTACATATATGCTTATACATATATGCATATAAACATTGAAACATATATATGATATCCACACATACAGATATATACATTAGAAATACAGAAAGCATGAAGAGAAAGAGGAGGGAAGAGGAGAAAATAAAGAACACTCTTACCTAGCTATTAATCATTTTGTACTTGACAAGCTATAGAAAGTTTATTGAGAATATGACATCAAATTCATGATACAAAACAAAGTTGTTTTTTTTTTTTTTTTTTTTTTTTTAGTCAATCCTACCTTGTGTCAATTAGGTACTTTGAATTCAGGGATGTTGCATAATCATGTTTAATTTGCGTAGTGTCTAAGGCAATGTCTACTCCATTAAAAAAAAAAAAAACACAATCAATTCTGGCCAGATGACATAACTTGATAATCTATGAATGCTGGATGAACAGATGAACAAGTATACGTACTAATGAAACCAGTTAAAAAAAACATTTTAAAAGAGCTTATATCATCTCAGAGCTCCCAGAGACGCTGATGATTACTTCCTGGTGACTGGGATAGAAGATAAAGCCATGCCCATTAGCTATCTCCTGATTCTGTTATCGCCAATTCTACCCCAAATATACTTCTCATCTAACTCTCAAAATTAGCAAAACTGAAGATACTTTGCAAGAAAACCTAAACAGTTGAATGAATATCCATAATTTCAAGAACACTTCTAGTCCATAAAAAGGGGGTGGATACAAGCTTTCTAGTTGTTCAGACTTTCATTTAAAATGAACTAATCATATGTCACATTTGTAACATACAGCTCTTCCATAGATTTACATGGACTTAGGAGAATTTCCTAATTAAATGATTTTTCTTAACACGACCCACCCCTTTTATCTATTGTCTATCCTGTGGTGATTGTCTTGCATGGGATGAGAGCATAACAATTCTACCAAAGAAGGAAGGGTATTCACTGGCTAGTCTGGATTATTGAAAACTGTTATGAACTCTTAGAGTAAGTATTCACAGAATATAGTAACCAGGTTTTGGAACGATGTTTTAAAATTGAGTACTCCCTGTAATATTGTTTCTCCAATATCTGGAGACAAGGCAGAAGTTGCAATAAACTGTTGGTTAAATAAGAAGGGGGTACACAATTCCTGTTATTTAAAAGAAACACACAGGTAGCGGTGGAGCGATTCCCTGGTAGTTAATAGCATATACTGATCTTGGGGAGGACACAAATCCAGTTCTCAGCAACCAAGTCTGGTGGCTGGTAACAGCCTGTAATCCTTATCACCTTTCTGAGAAATCCAAAGGCCACTTCCGGCCTCTATAGTCCTCTATGTTCACATGTACTACTCACAAAGATAACATATAGTCCTTTAAAAATTCTTCTTTTTAAGCATGCTAAGAGAGGAAATGATATATCTTTTTTCAAATAGGACCTGAAAACCATTAATACAAATATTAATGGATATATTATGAAAAGACATGCATGCTACAAACTTGGCCCTTAACCCATACCCGACATAAAATTGCCTGGATTACCAAAAACTGAAGGTTGGATAGCCCAAAGGCATATGATAGAAGAAAAATAAATAAAATGACTCCTAATGTTATGTTTACATCCTCATACATTGGCACCTAGACCAATCATCATGAGAGAGACTTCTCTCAGGAGCGGATGGGAAGAGCAGATGCAGGAATCCACTACCAAACATTAGGTGGAAAGAGCTCAGATTAGACATCTCCATTAGAACCGTCTCCTTGGAGCTCAGAACCCTGCAAAAGAGGGCAGAAGGAAATTTATGAGCCAGTTGGATCTGTTAGAGGACAAAGGAGAACACAGCCCACAGATATCAACTAAGTAAGACTCATAGAAGTTCACAGAGACTGAACTGACACTCAAGGAGACTGGTAGGTCCATGGTAGTTCCTCTGCATATGTTATGGTTATGTAGCTTGATATTTTTGTGGGGCTCCTAATAAGTTAAAGGGTGTATCTCTGACTCTTTCATCTGTTCTTAAAACCCTTTTCCTCCTACTGAATTATCTCGTCTAGCCCTTGATATGAGGGTTTGTGCCTAGTCTTATTGTATCTTGTTATGCTGTGTTCAGTGGATATCTATGGGAGGTCTAGTGCTCTTCTCTGAGAGAAAACTGAGGAGGAGTGGGTCTGGGGGACAGAGAAGGTGGGGGTGAGCTGGGAGGAGTAGGAGGAGTAATTAAAAACTTATCTGTATCACCATGCCTTCTATTAAGAGAAATATAGGGTTTTATTTCTTTAAGAACTTCAAATGTTGCTTATAGTTACACTGAGGAACATTCTCTCAGCTTATTTGGTTCTCTATAAAACTCAGCAGTGGTGTCCAAACTTAGTACACATATCCCAAAGTATTTCCAAGATGATTAGCTGGAGGGCACAACAAACCAGTATTATTATTTGTTCTCTTTAGCCTTAACAGTTAACTTGACAGTCCAGAATTACCTGAAAAAAGAGTCTCTTTTTAAAATTTTCCATAGCAATAATATATATTGCTGTGGAGAGATAGAGATAGAAATAGAGATAGAGATAGAGATAGAGATAGAGATAGAGATAGAGATAGAGATAGAGATAGAGATAGAGATAGAGATATCCATACCCAGACCCATACATATACATACGTATGCAAAAGTTTCCTTTCAATATCCTCTACCTGAGAAATAAAAAATGTACTTTAAAAAAAGTAACTATGACCAGATATAGAGGTAACATGTCTATAATCAGAGTACTCAAGGACTGAGGTAGGAAGATTGAGGGTTGCTTGGGTTACAAAATGAGGCCTTGTCATTAACAAAGAATGAAAGAGAAAATAATAAACTACTTTATGTCTAACTTTATATTTTATCTAAGAAGGTCTTGTCAGGATTACTTATATAAATTCAAACCTGACTTTTTGGGTAGAGCTGTGGTCTGCCGTTATGAGAGTGTGCACTGCACAGAGAAAGGCAATGATCTTTTATTACTTGCTATATACATGTTCCAGTCCAAAAGATTCTATGTCTGTTGCTATCTCTGTGTCTTCAGAAGACAAAAAATTTTGATTAGCCATGCTGAAATATAAAATAACTCTCATTAATTCTAGAGTATCCCATAAGAGCATCTTTTAACTTGGGGTTTTTGTCTGTTACCCAAACTTTCTTTGAACTTGAGTTGAGTGTGTGCCCTAATTTATAGATCATTTTATCATGTTCTAAATTTATGTATTCAACATTTCCAAAGTGTGGGGAGATATTAAGTCATAAATAAATGGTGATGTATTAAAGTAATGACAAATAAATGTATGGATAAAGAGATAATAAAAATAACAATTAATTTGGCCTGAGTGACTCAGAAAAGCTTAGGCTATACTGCATTTAAACTAGGTAATTCACATGAACAGGAATGAATGATTGAACTTAGTTGTGAATTGTTACATTTTCCTCTTCTTAGGAAGATCTAGCTTCTACTTCACATCTATTTCAAAGTTCTGATTCAATATTTTTAAGATTTGGTGTATTTTGTTGAATCCTGATGTTTTACTCAGTGTGGCTGACTCTACCATCTCTTACCTCTTACCTTGTAATTTGCTCTAACTATGCTCTAATCTAGGTTTCTGTATTATCCATACTGTCTTATTGCTATTCCAACCTTACTTTGATTTGTATCAAGCTCTCAATGATCTAATTAGAAAAAATACTTCTTTAGTATTATACTCCTAGGTTTCAAGTTTTTATTATAATGTTTCAGGGGATTTAACCACTGTTGAAATTTATATAAAAAAATAAGAATAGTTGGAGTCTTCTCTCTGATCCTAGCAATTTAGGAAAGCAATGTATGAGCAATTTCTTCAATTATTTTTGTTTTATCACTTTTATGAAAATTGTAATGATGTGAATTCCCCTTTCTCAACTTTGAATATGATGCCATTTGCCCTTACAGATGGGAGAAGAGTTAGTCAGCACATACTGAACCATATTGACTGAACCACAAGCCATTAAGAATTCCTTATGTTGATGATATTCAGAATATAGAACTTGGCCTATGGAGGTGGAGAGATATAGGATCCATCATAGCAGACATTCTTGAAAATTGAGATTTCCCATGGACTTGTCCTGTTCCTCATGTTTTCACTAACAGACCTGTGCTTGGTTAATCAGTCTAGCTAAGAGACACGGTTTTTAAAGAGAAAAATAAACCAGAATAGCCAAAAAAGACCTTAAGGTTAAGTAACAGCTATAACAAGTTTCATGTAATATTTTAAAGTGCTAATCTTTAACTCACCATGTTCTCCAAATAGCTTTTGTATTCTCAGTCATCTAACAAAGACTTTTGCATAAACTGCTCTTCCTGAGTTGAGTCAAGCTTTTAGTTTAGTAAAAGTTTTACTAGCAGATATCAAAACATCATGTGGTTACTTTTTAATTTAGCTCAGGGAAGAATTCTATGGTGTAAAGTCAATGATCCATTGTGCAATTCAATTTGCAAACTCCTTAATTAATTTATGTAAATAATTTAATTATATTTAATATAGTAGATACATGCAAGATGCAATAGGCTTACTAACAAAAATCTAGGGCAGGATTCCAAAAATACCTCAGGTGATTTTTTTGAGACAATCATCACACATTTTAAAAATTAATTTTGTTTTATTATTTTGAAGTATGTAACATTAAATGAACAAAAATAGTCAACCATTCGTTTGTTCATGATAAAAATAAGTAATCTATTTTTCCTGTCCCCCTGCCTCTTAGTTTTATTTCAGCCAAATAACAACTGTTCTTGAAATACATTTTGGAATAAACTTTAAAGCACACAAGTATTTACTTGTGTTTCTCAATAACAAATTCAGTTTATCATTTTATTTTCTTGTCTTTTACTGGGTTTGGAGGTCAGAAATCATGAAATAATTCCTCATTAGAGGAGTCCGTAAAAAAGTTCCAAATATTCAAAACACAAATCCATATGAGAAACAAAACAAAACAAAAAAAAAAAAAAAAAAAAAAAAAAGGACATAGTGTGTCTTTTTCCAAACCAGGTAAATGTATTTCACAATTATTTGTCTACAAGTGGATCACCAAAGATGAAATCACCATTCCTGGAAAGTTAAGTTCTAGTTCAGTGAAGAATATCCTTGGAAGTTTTATAAAGAATACTTGAAAGTTGTAGATTAGTTTGGGTCCTATAGCTATTTCCACAATATAAATTCTGCCAATCAAACTTTTCAGTGTTTTATGTCATACATTTTTTTTCTTCAATCTATTAAAGTTTCGATGTAAAATTGCTTCACTTCGTTGATTCTATTCACTCCTATTTTTTATTTTTTATTATTTATTTTTTTTACACTCTAGATTTTATTAACCCCTGTCCCTGTCTTACTCTTTCACATCCAATACCTTCAATACACCCTCCTGTCTCTGCTGTTGTCTCTCTGTTGGGGGAGGGGGCTGTCCTCACCCCCCCTCCCCCAACCCCACCTGACCTCTAAATTCTCTGGGGCCTCTAGTCTCTTGAGGGTTAAGTATATCATCTCTGATTAAGCACAGACCTGGCAGTACTCTGCTGTATATGTGTTGAGGGTCTCATATCAGCTGGTGTACACTGCCTTTTTGGTGGTCTAGTTTTTGAGAGGTCTTGGGGGTTCCGCTTGAGACTGCTGGTCTTCTTACAGGCCCACTTTTCTCCTCAGCTTCTTTCAACCTTTCTCTAATTCAACCACAAGGGTCAGCAGCTTATGTCCATTGGTTGGGTGCAAATATCTGCATCTGACTCTTAGCTGCTTGTTGGCTCTTCCGGAGGGCAGTCATGATAGGTACTTTTTTGTGAGTGCTCCATAGCCTCAGTAATAGTGTCAGGCCTTGGGACCTTCCCTTGAGCTGGATCCCACTTTGGGCCTGTTGATGGACCTTCTTTTCCGCAGGCTCCTCTTTATTTCCATCCCTGTAGTTTTCTCACGAACAATTATGGGTCAGAGTTTTGGCTGTCAGATGGCAACCACCTCCCTCACTTGATGCCCTGTCTTCCTGCTGGAGGTGGGCTTTATAAGTCCCCTCTCCCTACTGTCGGGCATTTCATCTCAGGTCCTTCCCATTGAGTCCAGAGAGTCTCTCACCTCCCAGGTCTCTGGTGCATTCTGGAGGGTCCCCCCCAACCTCCTACCTCTCTAGGTTGCCTGTTTCCATTCTTTCTGCTGGCCCTCAGGGCTTCAATCCTTTTCCCCTCATCCATACCAGGTCAGGATCCCCTCTCTCCCCACCCCTGTGTCCACTTCCCCTCCCATGTTCCTCCCTCTCTCCCCTCTTGTGATTGCTTTATTCTCCCTCTTCAGCTGGACTGAGGCATCCTCACTTTTGCCCTTCAGCTTGTTGAACTTTTGGAGTTCTGTGGACTGTTTCTTGGGTATTCTGTACTTTTTATTGGCTAATATCTACTTACTAGTTAGGACATACTATGCATGTCCTTTTGATTCTGAGTTACCTCACTCAGAATGATATTTTTCTAGTTCCATCCATTTGCCTGTAAAACTCAGGATATCCTCATTCTTAATAGCTGAGTAGTATTCCATTGTGTAAATGAACCACATTTTCTGTATTCATTCTTCAATTGTGGGACATTTGGGCAGTTTCCAACTTCTGGCTATCACAAATAATAACTTTTTAAAGTCTCATGAATGGAATTATTTTGTCTTTCCTTTTTCATTATTAATAAGTATAAAAACTACTGTTGATTTTATTTTCTAAACTTTACTGATAGTGTTTATCAGATCTAAAAGATCAGAAAATGTATAAAAAGGATCAATTGTGTAATGTACTGTGTGGAAGCATCATCTGTCAATAAAAAGCTATGGCTCAATGATCTGAGGCAGGATTAGAAGATGGGACATTCAGCAAAGAGAGATAGGTTTCTAGGAAATAGTCAGGCATGGGAGATTTTTCCCTGAACACTGAAAAAGACACATGAATTTTAGGAGAGCTAACCAACCATATGGCAGGACTTAAAACAGAATAAATAGGTCATTAAGTTATGAGATAATTGAAGAACAAGACAAAGCTATTGGTCTAGACATTTACTCATATATAGTAAGTCTCAGAGTTGTTATTTCTGGGAATGAAGGGGCTGGGTGGAAAACTACATGGCTACACTGATGAAGTACATAGTGGATTTTAAGCTTAGAGTCAAATAGTCTAGAAATAGAAATAATTTCACTTCTTTCCCAGTTTGAGTCCCTTTATGTATTCCTTTGGTTTTATTGCTCTACCTAAGACTTCAAGAGGAACATCGATAAGAGTTAGCACACTCTCAGTTTCTCCCAATTGAGCATAGCATATGCTCAATTCTCCCAATTGAGCTATGAATGTGGTGGTGGTGGTGGTGGTGGTAGTGGTGGTGGAGGTGGTGTGTGTGTGTGTGTGTGTGTGTGTGTGTGTGTGTATGTATGTATGTATGTATAGATAGATATAGATTAGATAGATAGATATATAGATATATATGATATAGATATAAATATAAATATAAGTATAAATATAAATATAAATATAGATATATTACTTTATTACTTTTTAATTAGCTCAAGGTGGTATTTTTCTCTAGTAATTTTGGCTGTGTAACACCAATATTATAATATTATTAAAACACTTTCTAAATAGCTTTGAAAATAATATATGACTTGCAAATTTAAATAGAAAAATTTAGACTTTAGAGTACATTGCACCTAGAATAACACCTTCTCTCCATCACTTACACATCTAAATTTCAATTTCTTCACTAGAAAATATCTGGTCATTAATTTATTCATTCATTCAACAAATATCTACCCAGCAACTGCTTAGGCAAAGTACTTTGCAAAGCTACAGAGACTCAATATGTGTAAAACATCTGTCCCCTGCCCTCCTGGGGCCTATTTTGTAGCAGGGGAAATAAATATTAGTCAGCTAATTATACATACAAGCTTAATCACCACACTGGTGACTCTAGGAAAAAAATAACACTAACAGGAAAACATGACCCCTCTGATCTAGAATCCTGAGGGAGTGAAAGCAGAAATAAGCTTGATAAGCTTGAAGGTGTGGTTAAGAAACACCTATTAGGGAGTAGAACTGGGAAGGGAGAAACCAAGAGCTGTTATCACCTAAGAGGAATATCTGCTCCAAAAACAGGAACAGAGCTGTGGAGATCAGTGAGAGTAAGTGATAAAGATTCAGCTGGTGAAATAGGCATGACCATAGCACGTCCAGGAAACTTTTTACTTTCCAAGTGAAAGGAAATGGATAGTGAGAAAAATGTTCTGTGTTTTCATTTGTAAACATCACCTGGATATATTGGAGAAGATGACTGAAAAGGGAGAGTATGGGATGAATGCTCAGGAAAGTCTAATAGCAATGTCATTAGCCTGGTGGCGATGAAAATCAAGGGAAACTAGAGATCTGAGAAGCTTTTAGAAATGGCAAATAGACGTGGAGATTTTATGGCACATTTAGAAACTGAGGTTGAATATGTTACTTCTTAACATTCTGCATTTAGAGTTCCTTTACGATATCTGAATAGAGCCAAGCACAGTAGCACATGCCTTTAATCCCAGCACTCAGGAGTCAGAGGCAGGCTGATTTTTGTGATATCTAGTACAGCACAGTCAACATAGTGAGTCTCAGGATAGTTGGGGCTATATAGTGGGACCCTGTCTCAAAATTAAAAAAAAAAAAAGGAAAAAAAAAAAGAAAAAGAAATACGATATCTAAAGAGGGATATCTATTAACTAGATAGAATAATTGGAATATCAATTCATTAATGTGATACACACAGCAAATGACAAATATTATTATGGTAGTCCTGTAACATTATCATGGACCTGAAAATTTCCTATTTTCTATTATTATCAGCCATAGTAATGATGTGGTACAACATATGACTCATGTTTGAGATAATGTTTACATAAAGAAACCTATTCCACTGCCAGTGGTATAAAAATATAATGCAGTTATGTATCAGAATACAATACTTGGGGCTAGAAAAGTGCATCACTATTTCAGGGCAATAGTTGCTTATGTAGAGGACCCGTGTTTGGTTTGCAGCACCCACATCACAATCATGAAAAACTCCAGTTCCAAGAAATCTAACACCCTCTTTTGACCTTGTAGGTACAGACACATAATGTGGTGCACATACTTATGCACAGACAGAATAATCATTCAAAAGAAAACAAATAGATATAAAATAATTAAGAAAACATACTCTATTATAATAATAAGTGATTGTCACTGTTTATAGCAAATTTTAGTCATTTTCACTGTCTGTTATCTTCTCTCATCTCCCTTTCTTCTTCCACTAAAACTACTCTTTCTCAACAATCACCTTACCTACTCCATGTACTTCATCTCAATATCTCTCTCTCTCTCTCTCTCTCTCTCTCTCTCTCTCTCTCTCTCTCT
>JANHMN010000016.1:21232591-21246083 GCA_030674055.1 Rhabdomys pumilio
TCTCTCTCTCTCTCTCTCTCTCTCTCTCTCTCTCTCTCTCTCTCTCTGTGTGTGTGTGTGTGTGTGTGTGTGTGTGTGTATTATATGTATATAAGAGATATAAGAGTGGATATGCTGCACTTTGCTTAATCACAGTTGACTGCGTGAGCTTTAGTAGGAAGTTATTTAGTTCAACAGCAGTCTTATCAGTGAGTACACAACAAAGAAAGCAACACTCTTCCTTCCAACCATCATTGACAATCTATAGTTCCCCAGGAGCTCTGGAAACTCATAATCTCTTTTCCTTTACAGGATGATATGTTAAAAGATTCAGTCCTGAGCAGGTATTGTGCAGATAACCACAGATGAGGTGAATTCATGAGTGAAATAGTTACATAATATACAAAAAGACATCATTATCAAATACACACACCATCATATGGATCTTACATTCCTTCTACCACCAACTCATCTATGATGATCATACAACCTTGAAAGAGAAGATATGGATGACTTATATTGAGTTGTAGTACCACCATTTCTTTTTCTTTGTCCTTCAACTGTGTTGGTGGTTTGAATAGGAATGAATAGCCCCATAGACTATGTGTTTGAATGTTTGGCGCACACAAAGTGCACTATTGGGAGGCATTGTTTTGTTGGAGGAAATGTGTCACTGTGGTAGCATGTGTTCCTATCCTTAACTACACCAAGTGTGGAACACATTCTCCTTCTGTTGCCTTTGGATAAAGGTGTAGAACTCTCAGCTCCTTCTCCAGCACCATGTCTGCCTGTATGTCACCCACCATAACTATAACAGACTAAACCTCTGCAACTGTAAGTCAGCCCCAGTTAAATGTTTTCCTTTATGAGAGTTGTGGTGGTCATAGTGTCTCTTCACACCAATAAAACCCTAACTAGGACAAACTGTATTAACTGCCACCCACTGAAATATGAAGTTTACTTGAAAAGGACTGATCTATGGATAAAAACAAGAGTGTTTGGAGGTCAGTTTGTTTACATAGTGTTTCATCCTAGGAATAATAAAATTCCCAACCACAGGTTCTTTTAATTAATTAATTAATTAATTAATTAAACATTCTGATTTTATTTATTTATTTTCTTCTTGTTTCTTTACTTTACATCCTGAATATACCCATGGTTAGCCTTTCTGTTCCATTGGGAAAGTGTCCTGAGACCTAGAAGCCCAGAAAGGACATAGCTGTGATGGTAGAAGGTATACAAATCACAGGGCATCCTAAGACACTAGAGTGCAGGGACCACATAGCTCTGAAGTGGGACAGTGTACCAATGGAAGGGCATTCTAAGACAAAGCAGCTGGAACCACACAGCTCTGAGAGGAAGCCTCCTCAGCAGAGGGTTTTCAACTCCCAGGCGAGGGTAATTCCAGCTGAGCTGGACGGATTCAGGAGCCTTAGCTCTCTTCCATGTCTTCACTTCCTCCCTTCCTCTTTTCATTGCTTCTTGGTTTTTTCCTAGGGAGAGTCACATCTGGCAGGAAATCTCATAAAATAAATCTATTGGGATGGTCCAGGGTATGGAGGCCCAAATCTAGGAGTGACTGCCTCTGCTCCCAGGACAGAGCTGAACCGCATGTTCTTGGCAAGGAATTGCCTGCTCAGCCTCATAACATTCAAGCTACTATTGCAGAAATAAGCTCATCTAACCAGGCTGCTCACTAGTTTTTCTTACAAAGTTCATATCATGCTAAGACTTTTGATGACTTCTCTTCCCCAGCAGCTTACATAGGTCTTTATATTATGAAAGCTGTCAACAAGGAGAAAACATCCAGCTTGATTTCTCCATACCATATGATGCTTTTAGCAATGATGTCATACAGATGAAATTTTGATGGACAACAAAAACCAATGACATTAGCCTTTATTTCTTAACATGCTCTAGGACTTCCATGACCAGTCTCTCCTTCCTGGGAATTATTTCTGATCTGGAATTGATATTTTTGTTAATTAGTTATAGTTTCTTGAACAAATATTATCAGGCACTCCACTACAAACATAGATTGTATCTGTTCAAATTAGTCCTAACTATATTTTAATAATTTTATAAAATAGAATATCTCAATATAGCTACTTTGTACATCTTTAGTGTTACCTATCTCCACCCTCAACACCTCTCCTCTGACTTACCCTCTTAAAACCCACTACACTAACACACAGATCTCCAGTCCATTATTCTCCTCCTAATGTTTTCATTCTATTGTGCTGGCCTCTGCATGCAATTTAAGTAGAATATACAACTCAAAGAGTTCATAGGGAATAGCTACATGCAAGAAAACATGTGGCATTTATCCTTCTCAGCTTTTCTAAGTATAGTATTTTCTAGTTCTGCCCATTTCCTTACAATTACTCAGTTTTGTTTTTCTTTAGAACTGAATAGAAGCCTGCTATGTATGCATATAGATCACATATTCCTTAAGTAGTCATCAATAGATAAACATCTACGCTAGTTTTATTTTCTGTCTGTGAAGAGTAAAGTACTGAAAAATGGCTAAGAAACATCTATGAAAAGATTTAATGCTCTTAGACATCAAAGAAATGCAAATTAAAACTGCTTTGATAGTCCATATTAAATATGATGAATGACTAACATCAAGAAAGCTTCATCTGGAAACAAAAAGAAAACCCTAGGACACCTAAAAACAATCTTGAATATGTGAATAACAAAAACCAGCTGAAAGTATTACCATCCTCAATTTCAAATTGTACTAAAGAGCTGTAGTCATAAAACATCATCTTATAAAACAGACACATCTATCAATCGAATCAATTAAAAATCATGATATAAATCTACATATATTGCCAAATATACAACACATACACACATACACACACATACACATATGTGTGTGTATGTGTGTGTGTGTGTATATATATATATATATATATATATATATATATATATATATATATGCCAAAAATACAATTGTGAAAAAAGGACATCATTTGGTTGCTAGTAGATAAATTTATCCTTATTACCTCACACAAAACTCAATTACAAATGGATCATGAACCTTAACCACAAGAGTAGATATACTTAATCTGATAGAAGAACAAATGGGAAATAG
Organism: Rhabdomys pumilio; assembly: GCA_030674055.1. NCBI lineage: Eukaryota > Metazoa > Chordata > Mammalia > Rodentia > Muridae > Rhabdomys > Rhabdomys pumilio. The sequence continues at coordinate 21,235,674 of JANHMN010000016.1, forward strand.
TCTTTTGAACTCATTGGCACAGGAAGAGTCTTTCTGAATAGAATAGAATTACTGCAGACATTAAGATCAACAGTTAATAAATAGAAACTCATGGAACCATAAAGCTTCTGTCAGGCAAAGAACACTCATGTAGACAAAGCGGTAGTCTACAGAATGGCAAAATATTTTCCCAGCTACACATCTATTAACATCAAAAGTAGTAAAGAACTCAAAACACTGGATATTGAGGAAACAAATATCTAGTTTAAAATGGGCTACAGATCTAACCAGATTTCTTAAAAGAGGAAAAACAAGTGGTTTTGAAGCACTAAAAGAAATGTCCAACATCCCAGTCATCAGGCAAATACAAATAAAAACTACACTGAGATTTTCTCTTACACCAGTCAGAATGACCAAGATTAGTAAAAGAAGTGACCGCTCATTCTGGCAAGATTGTGGTGTAAGAGGAACACTCATTCATTGTTTGTTTGTACAGCCACTACAGAAATTAGTGTGACTATTCCTCAGGAGGGTGTGAATCAATCTACTTCAAGGTTCAACTTTACCACTCTTGGGAATATTCCCAAAAGCCACTTTGTCTTTCTAGGGAGACACTTTCTCAATTACTTTCATTGCAGCTCTATTCATAATAGCCAGAAATTTGGAAGCATCAATGGATGAATGGGTAAAGAAAAGGTAGTGTATTTACATAATAGAGTATTACTCAGCTGTTAAAAAGATGTAATCATGGAATTTGTAGGTGAATTCCTGAACCTAGAAAATAATCCTGAGTGAGATAACCCACACCCAAAAGACAAAAGTGATATGTATCCGCTTATATGTGAGTGTTAACTGTTAAGTCTTCAGAAAGCAAGTTATAATCCATAAAATCACAAAGAGGTTAGTTATATAGTAAGAGGCTAGAGGGATAAAAAGATCTGTCTAGGAAGTTAGAATAGTGTGGTTGGGGAAGGCAAACTGAGATTTGAACAGGAGAGAAGCAGTGGCTTAGGGAGGAAACAGGGAGGTATAGCTGATACTAAAGGAACATATCTGTAAAATTATCTTTAATAATATTCTGCTATACTTATAAATCAGAAAAACAGACATATAAATTAGATAGATAACACAGATGAGTTGTTTGATATAACACATTGTGAAAAATATACACCTGTACAGTAAGCTATGCTTTCTAAATTTATATAAATACAATCTATAAGGTCAGCATGACGAATAAATCACTTAATGGTGCAGTCTCAACATGTAGCCTCACCAGTATGTAATTAATGACTATAGTAAGTTGAAAGAAGCAATCAGAGCTACCGAATTAATGTAGCTAAGTCCACTATAAATGTACATAATGGCTCTGGAATCTAAACAAGGACACCTGCTTTTTCTTAGTCAACCTCCTCTTCTACTTCAGGAGTGTAGTTCATGATGACATATGGCCCTGACTTCCTTTACCCAGGCTTTTAAGATCTACTAATGAAGAAAAGCAATATTTTTATTCCTTTCAGGTTTTTTGAACTGACCTCTATGGCCTCTAGGGCTATCCTGTCTAAAATACAGAAAGCTGTATATTAGAGCTCATCCCACAGTCTCACAGGACATAACATGCAAATAACCCCGTGCTTTATGCAGGGAAGGCATCAGTTGGAAAACTCTACATTACGCTCAATGTTCAAATTCCAAATTCCTTAGCAAAGCCTCCCAGAAGGGCCTATTGCACTAAGAAGTGGCTAAAGTGTTCAGTCTGTATGTTCCTTTGTCAACTTTTGTGTCTCAGATAGTATTCTTGGATTTATTACATTATATTTATATTTATACTTTGCAGCTATCCTTATAGAAAGCATCACCTCAAAAGAAATCAGCCCAAATAATGAAAAAGTGCTTACCAGGATTCAAGGTTCAAGAACATTTCAAAGCACAAAAAGAGGAATTTATAGACTGGCTGAGAAATAAAACCACCATAATAATAAAACATATTTAGCTTGTTTGTTCTTATCCAGAATTCATGTGAGACAAATCAAACCCCTCATTAATCCCATAAAATCAAGTCCTCAAGTATATAAAATACATGTCTAGAATGTGTAGTGTATATCTAAACTTTACATATCTCAATATAAGAAGAATAAGTGAAGTATCATTCTTGTCAGTCAGCCAGTACCAGGCTGTACACTGCTCTCAGCAAAAATATTTACAGATTTTATGCTGCTGTAGCCCTATCTTGACTCTTTTCACTAAAGAGCCTTGCATCTGCTCACAAGTTTCCAAAAGACTTTTTTTAAGTTTATAGAAATCTAAAGGTAGAGTTATTTTTCCTGAGATAGCATATAATTAAATGGATACACAGCTAACAGTCGTGCTAAGAAGTGATACAGGTGTGTCATATGCTAGATCTATAGCTAGTCTTATGAAGAACCACTAACCTGACTTCCTATAATGAATTTACCAGTTAGTACTCCTAACAACAGTACATGAATGTCTCCTCTTCCATACGTCACCTACATTTCTTGTCTCTTTATTTTTTTTCTTATCCTAACCATTCTAACTAAACTTAGAGAAAATTTTAAAGAAGTTTTAATATTAAAGTTTTAGACACTTCTCTCCTGTGTAATATTTTTAAAAACTGTTTTCTATCCATCTGAATTATTTCTTTTCATCAAATTCTGTTCAATTCCATATCCCACTTTTTAATTAAGTTATTTTCTTAGTGTTTAGGGTTTTATGAAAATTATTCTTTGCATATTCCAGACACAAATCTTCTCTAGCATGTGTAGCTAACAATATTTTTTTTCCATTCTGTAGGCTGCTGTAATGAAGTTTTTTTTTTTAAAGTTTTATGGGGTCTCATTGATACTTTATATTGTTTTTACTCATTTTCATATAAGAAATTTGTGCTCTGACTTTACAACTTTAGATCTACTTGAGATTTACTTCCTTTTTTAATTTTCCAAGACCCAAGGTTTTCACTTATCCCTTAAGTTTTGTACGTTGTGCTCTTTTTCCTTCAGTTTTAGAAATTTTCATTTCTTTCTTTCTTGATTTTTCAATGACCCTCTAACCATTTAATGCTATCTTATTCGTTGTCCATGATTTTGTGCACGTCCTATAGAATCTTTTTCTATTGTTTATTTCTTATTTATTCTGTTGTGATCAGATAAAAGAATTATTATATCAAAACTCCTGTAGTTGAACAAACTTTCTTGTATCCTATTATATGGTCTACTTTAGAGACAGTTCAATGGGCTTCTGAGGAGAATGTATGTTCAGCAGTGCTATAGATGTCTGTTAGGTCCACTTGGTCTATGATGATATTTGACTCAGATATTTATTTTTTTGCTTGCTTATTTTGTTGTTTCGGTGAAATATCTATTGGTTATTTTAGGATACTGAAGTCCCTCATTATTATTATATTAGAGCTAATCTCTCTTACATCCAGTGGTGTTTTATTATAAAACTGGTTGCATCAATGTTTAGTCTTTATCTGTTTAAAGTCATAATATCCTCCTTATGGTTTGTTTGATCAGCGTGGAATAATTTTCTTTCTATTTCCTAAATAACCAGTTTGAAATACATATTTCAATGATATTAGAGAAATGATATTTGCTTGGTTTCCAGTTGTATTTCGTTCAAATATGTTTCCCCATCCTTTCATGTTATAGTTGTGATTGTTTTGATGGTGATGTACATTTCTCCATCTCAACAAGAAAATAGGTCTTGTTTTTGTTTTAATCCAATCTGCTACTGTATGTGTCTTCATTAGTGAATTGAGATCATTAATACTTAAAGTTAGTGTTAGATAGTATGTTTTTCTTCAGGTTATTATGTTGACTTTGTAGTGTTTGGTGTTTTTCTATTTCTTCTTTGCTTAGCTACTGTTTTAATGTGGCAATTTGACAGCAGAATTGTCTTTAGTCTTTAACTTAGCTCAATTTATATCCCCAAACAGTACTTTCTAAAACCCCTTCCTTAAATGCTTGACTTGCTACCTATCCTTAAAAAACAAATTAACTTTTGAGGGGGTGAATTCATGCTAATATTTCTCATGATTTTCTCTAATTTACTAATCTCTGGGGAAGTTAGCACATTCTGTAGTAATGAAAGTTGTTTCTTTTAATCTAACATTATAGCATTTTCTTTACTTGCTTAGCAAATATACTTTAAAAAACTAATACAAATTGCTTACCAGGTACCTTTTGCATAATTATTTATAAATCTTGTTCTTTGCTTGAAGAAGAATGAACAACTCTTCCTTCTCTGTGTGCTTTGACACCCTGGGATATCTCCCTCCTGTCCTTCCATCAGCAACACCTAAGTTTCCATCTCTGCCCACTGACTTGTGTATATAACATTTTGCATGCACATGTGTATGTATGTGTAAGTGTTATTTGTGTATTAAGGTATGTGTGACAGTATGTGTCCATATGTGGACAACAGAAGTTGGTGCTAGATGTCTTTCTCTATTCCTTTTTCTGTTATTTTAAGACAGTGCCTTTCACTGAGTCTATTACTCATTGATTAGCGAGGCTAGCTTTAGCCCACTGATTGGGTAGCCCAGCTGGTCAGTGAGCTCCTGGGATCTGTCTCTTTTGACCCCTCTCCTAACATGGGAATTGCCATGCCTAGCATTTATGTGGGTACTAAGGATACAAAATAAGGTCCTCATGTTGAATAGGGAGCATTTTACACACTAAGCCATCTCTTCAGCCTCTCTATCTTACTTCTTACACATATAAGCTTTTTAAAGGGAATAAAATATCTATTTGATTTCATAAATCTTTCAGAAGCTTTATAGCAGAAACTTTAAATTTTGTAAACTTCTGAAATCCATGGACATAGTATATATGAAAAATGTCCTTATGGAGAACAGAGAAACAGCGATACATGAGAGATGGACATGATCCTATGAATGATGATGGTAGAAGCTTCATTAGCACTATGAGGTCAGGAGAACATTCCTTTATCAGTCTGGTACAACTAGAATGGAGCTTCACTCTTTACCATGAATAGAGAGGAGAAAGCCAATGCAAGAGCTTCAGCTCACAATAAAGTCTTCAAGATTAGAGATACTATTCAGAAAACGTAGAGCTGCAAAATGCATGTATATCCTCAACTTTAGTGTGTATATAGTGTGTAGCCATCCTAACAATAACTGAAGTACCACTCTTCTTCCCTCAGCTCCCCTCTGACACTCACCTGCCATCTTTATAACAAAAAAAAAATAAGAGATCTCACTTGCAATTGTCTTCCAAAATGCAAATTTTCCACATCAGCAAAGGAACAATTTTCCAATTCTCTTAGTTTAAGCATAAAAATCAACTCCCTCACCCATCCATATCATTTGACATTTTAAATTCAATTCTTGTGTGTGAAACCTTGTAATATGTTTATATTGTTATGATCAGGGACATGTGCTATTATGATTGCTTATTGCAGGAGTAAAGCTATTAACACCTATGTAAAATTATGTTATGTAAAATTCAATTTAGAAATTATTATTATTATTATTATTATTATTATTTTATAAATATCTGTTAGGGTGATCATTAAAACTTTGTCAAGCACAAAATGTATTACATCAGGAAAAGATTCTCTGTAGACTGTAGAATGCAAGTTCAAAGACAAAGAAAAATATAAGATTTTTCTCAGTTGAAGTTTTTTCTTTCCCCAACTGCCTAGCTTATTTTATGGCAAAATACTAACTAGCACACACTTACGAAAGCACTACAGACTTGAAACTAAGAGAAACTGTCATGAGGTTCTAGGCTGCCACCCTCTCTCTAAAGTAGAAAAATAAATGGAAGAAAGCAGCTACTGTAGGTAGGCACACATACAAACCCATTCTCCTCCCTTTGCTTGCATCAACACTTACCTCATTGGCCTGGCTCCTCCGTGAGCTCTGCAGGGACATGCTTGGCTAGATCAAACAGTTTCGTCTTGCACACATCTAGGTGTGTGGACCTTGAATTACTTCAGAAACGTAGCCTGTGGTTTTCACTATGTCACTAAGTTAGATTAATCTTAAATTAGATTAAACCTCTTAGATTAAGAGGTCGCAGGGAGTAGAAGATACCAAGGGAGTGGAAGGCATGTCATTGAACGTGAAGGAGTTGTCCAGTGGAATAAATCTACTTTAGAATTATAAAAGCGTTGTTCAGGGAAGATTGTGGTAAACCACTTCATAAGGTAAAAAGTCTTGCAGACAAGACCTACATCTGGATTCATCGAATGGTACACAGTGACAGAAGAATGGAAGAGTCTTCCATGGAGAGTTGCAGTGGATAGCCTGTAAGCCCTTGCAAAGCCTTAGCAGACAAGAAAGCTTTTTAGTGCTCAGTTAATGGAACTTGAAAATATCATCCTGAGTGAGGTAACCCGGTCACAAAAGAATGCACATGGTATACACTCACTGATAAGTGAATATTAGCTCAAATGCCCAGAATATCTAAGATACAATTAAGACCATATGAAGCTCAAGAAAGGAAAACCAACATGTTGCTGTTTCAGTGCTTCTTAGAAGGGGGAACAAAATACTCACAGGAGAAAATGTGGAGACAAAATATGGAACAGAGACTGAAGGAAATGCTATCCAGAGACAGCCCCACCTTGAGATATATCCCAAATATAATCACCAAACACAGCCACTATTGTGGATGCCAAGAAATGCATGCTGACAGGAGCCTGATATGGCTGTCTCCTGACAGGCTCTGTCAGAGCCTGACAAATACAGAGGCGGATGCTCTCAGCCAACCACTAGACTGAGCATGGGGGCCCCAATGGAAGAGTTAGAGAACATACTGAAAGAGCTGAAGGGGTTTGCAACCCCATAGGAAGAACAATATCAACCAACCAGACCCCCTAGAGCTCCCAGGGACTAAACCATCAACCAAAGAGTACACATGGAAGGAACCCCAGCCATGTATGTAGCAGAGAATGGCCTTGTTGGACATCAGGGGAAGGAGCAGTCTTTGGTCCTATGGGTGTTCAGTGCCCCAGTATAGAGGAATGCCAGGGTAGGACAGCAGGAGTGGGTGGGTGGGTAGAAGAGCACCCTCATAGAGACAGGGGGAAGGGGGATGGGATAGGGGGATTCTGGCAGGAAGACTTGGAAAGGGGATAACATTTGTAATGTAAATTTTAAAAATGTCAAAAAAGAAAAAAATGAATTAAAAGACAGAGGACACATTTCTATGACCTTGAAGTCCATGTCTGTGTACCTCATCCAGCATGGATGCAGGTCTCTATGATTGATGGACTACACCCACTTATTTAATTTTGGGAGTTTGAAAACCCTCTTTAGAATGTTTTCATTCACCCTTTTCAATGGTGACACCTTCTTCCTAGAGTCAAAATTGCACAGAGAGCTAAGAAAATGTCTAATTAAAGTTTAAACATATACAATTGAGGAACGAAATGGCTTAAAATACTAAAGATTTTCATGTTGATTTTCCACATTAATCAAATTCTGAAGATAATTACTTAATCTTCCAGTTCATTTACCTGTTCAGACCAGGCTGCCTCTGCCAGGGTGCAGAAAAGGAACACTGATGGTAACCGTTTCAGAGCCATTTTCAGAATCACAGGGCAAATTCCATTTTGCCAAAGACAGGGACAATGGGAAGTAAGATTCAAATGTTTACTATCACCAAACTCCATCAGAGACAATGCTTTTCTCTTCTTTAAATACACAAGTACACACATCAGCACGTGTTTTCCAAGATGTAAATTCACTTAACATGATTGATTGGCTATTTCTACACAGACAATAGCCAAGAAAGTAAGCTTTCACAATTTATTGCTGACCCAAGAAGTTCCCCCAGATATGTCTTTCTCCATACCTGAGAACTGTGTGCTGTGACTTGGAGAAATGAGCATTCCCTTGGAGTCAGATGACCTCAATTCCAACCCAGCTCTACCATTTATTATTTGTGTGCCCTTTGGCACCTCTTAGACTCTCTTGTAAAATGAAGACAGTACCTGCCTCAAGCGGCTGTTAAATAAGAATATAGGTAAAGTTAGAATCAATGTTAATTTGCTGCCTTTTCTTTTGACACCTGGAAAGTATTATCACAATGTAAAGTGCTTTGCTTTCCATTGATCTCCATCTGAGAGCAGAATATAGATTGCAATAAAAATATGTGAGAACCAGGATATTTTGGTGAGTTCAGAAAAAAACATCAACATTAAGAAAAGCAGAAAAACTGCAAATTACATGAAACTAGGTTAATTGTTCAGGAGCATTTTCTGCTTGCAATAAGCAGTTGGAAACTTAAAACACTTTCATTCATGAATATTAAACAAAATACATCTTATTTAGACTAAATCGATCTCTCAACATAAACAAATGAGGCATATAGAATATTAATTTTCTAAGTAAAGGAAATAAAAAGAAGGTGATTTTGGTGTTAAGGAAGTATTTTTATTTTTCTTAAAACTATACAGAGCCCAGTGAAAAGACTTAAAAAATAGTAAACTGATGAGATGGGCCATGGCGGTTTTGGAGAAAAATTACTAATGCTTATGCTCTCGGTATGACTAACTTAACATTTTATATGGTTTGGATGGGAAGGTTTTACATATATTAGCATTTTATTATCTTAACAATTATAGAATAGAGTTGTCATTACTCTCAGACTGAAGAGTATAAGGCACAGGAAGTTCCCTCAACAAAAGTGGAACAGATGTAAGAAGGCTCTTGGATGTCTCCCTGTTTATTCGGTGATACCAGAAGCAAGTTGTGAGACTAAAGGAAACTGAAAACAAAAAGTGCCCTGACAAAACTGTTGCACCTTCTGACTTGTTTCTCCTACTAAGTAGCTTATAGTTGCTACATGCAGCGATCTTCTGTTCAAGCACTGTGGAACTATTAGCAACTGAGTTAAGAAGCATCATTTTTCTTTTAAGGGTGGTCACTGGTGGACACCAATACTCAAGTTATGACACATGCCCATGCACATACGAACCGCACTGATTGGATTCCGTGTGCCTTAAAAATGACAAATATTAAGTTGGGAGAAAGATGTGTTGAGAGAAACCTAGAATGATTTGGAAAGAGGGAAATGGAATGGTAGATATGATTAATATATATTATATACATGTATGAACTTGTCAGAAAATGATTTTTTTACTCTTTATATATGTCACATAACACATATATATTATACATACTATATAGTGTACTAATAAAAATTCATTGATTTTTGGAACATGATTTTCAATATTACACAACGTTAATTTTCTTTATTTTTATTTAGAGTAATCTTGTAAAATGCCATTATGTTGATATTACATTGTTACCTATGCACATATCTACAGATATATGAGTTTTTATGTAGTATAATTATATACTATATTTTCTTGGGTGTCAGTCATTAAATGATTATGGCCACATTAAAAAAACCCTGACATTTACAGTTTTCACTTTTTATCACCTCAATGTTAGATCTTGATCTCTGTAGCATGTTCATTTTAATGAAAAAGAAAGATGATATAATGAAATATGGAAACTTACTATTTGCCTTAGAAACTATAAATATTAATCTAAGAATACCAAGTTGGGCTCTGAATAAAGACTGCTCTAATAATGAAAAGGGTATGATATTATGAGAAAGTTACAAGAAGGGCATTCACAGATCAGTGACAGGCAGTTCTGGGCATCTAGAAGTCTTCTGGGGTCCCATTCCTCTTTCTCATTCCCAAGCCTGTTTTGCTATCTTGCTATTCTTCTTTGCTGACCATCTTTGTTCCAACTTCCCCCGGTCATATCACCACTGTATATCATCCTTTATTCTTCTACAAAGAATCCAATTCCACTGGGACAAGAGGGGAGATTATGTAAGATAAGATTAAGTCACTAGTCAGCATTAAGCATAAGATTAAGCAGCTTCAAGATAAGAGATTATCTGTTGACTAACTATGCCAACCTCCTCCTCTCCCACTGTGTGACAAGCACTCAAATCTGTGATGACTCACTAAAACAAATCTGGCATCGATCCAAAATAAGAATTCTTGTGATTTTTTAACAGTATCAAATAGTGTTTATTGTATAAAAAATGTTTATTTTGTTGTTTGCATTATCATCACTACTGTGCAATTTTTTTAAATATAAGTTTGTTTCATGAGACAGACTGTTGCTTTGAAGATTCTTTTGTATTATTCTAGCTTAATGTGAGCATGCTTCTTTGTTCCCTGCCTTATGAAGGGGTGTGTCATAGTTAGAGATATACCAGTGGTGTAACACAATAGCATTTTCTCAGCTGCTGGGATACATTTTATCTTCTTTTAGAGTGTGAGTGTATGTATTTGTAAAAATGCATGGTATGTGAATGTATTCACATGTCCTTGTCCTCATAAAAATGTGTGTAGAGGTTAGAGAGCGATGTCCAAATGTCTTCCTCAGTTCTTTCTCTCTCCCTCTCCCTCTCCCCC
>JANHMN010000016.1:21253206-21282003 GCA_030674055.1 Rhabdomys pumilio
GGAGAGGGAGAGGGAGAGGGAGAGGGAGAGGGAGAGGGAGAGGGAGAGGGAGAGGGAGAGGGAGAGGAAGGAGAAGAAGAAGGAGAAGAGGAGAAGAAGGAGAAGAAGGAGAAGAAGAAGAAGAAGGAGAAGAAAAGAAAAAACTCTAATAACAAAACCCTATGCATTGCATCTCACCCACTTAGCAATCACCAGGAGTGTGAAAACCACCACCAGGTAACTTTCCCAAAAGGGCTATCCTAGACTCCTGTCCTGGGACTGACCTTCAGTAAGACTACCTGTCTCTACTATGTCACCTCAACAAAACACCTTTTACGATGCAAGCCTTAAAAGGATTAAATAAAGGACCAGAAATCCAGTCATTTGAAAATAAAACATTTCGGTTGTGGATACCTTAATGATGTAAGCTTCTCACTAGTATTTCAAAACAGTCCATGTTCTCTATAGACTGAGTGTGAAAGCAGCCATGACAATTTTCATGTCTGTCCTTCCCAGGAAGAGACTGAGGCTTTTGCATATGAATGAGATGCTATATGAAATATCAATAGGCCAAGTTTTGCCTCTCCCTTGACCTGTTCTTGTTCTTCTATGATGTTATCTCATGTCAGCTGCCACATCTGCTGAGTCAACTGGAGGCCAGTCTTTGTCCCATCACTCAATGGCTTTGTGATCTTGGATAATTTACTGATATTTTCAGGCCTCTCCTTGTTTAAGGATGGAATGACATCAAGCCTTTTGTGGAGTGTTGGGTTTCAATGATATAATAATTACTTAAAGGTTTGTCCTGTAAAGTATAAATGCAACCACAGCTTCCTTGCTTGAGCCCTTGAAAACTTTTCTTGAGTAGCTCAGAAGAAAGATCCAAACACTCAGAGTCCTTCTTTAGCCTACTGGGGTGGTTTCCATCTCCAATGCCAGCACCTCTCTTCTTTCACTCAATGTTCTAGGCATACTGGCTCACTTCTCTAAGCTCCTTAATTTTCAAATATGAAAAAGAGGAGAGAGCTCAAATTAACTATATTTTTAAAAATCTGTTACCTCCAAACAAGGTCTTCCAAAATCTGTTTCTAAAGAGGTCTCTTGGTGTCTAACTCACCCATGGTATCCTGTAAATCCTGAGGAGACTTTGAACACCAGGAATAGAAATGGAATATTAATATCAGTGATTTTGTTGTGGAGGTTTATTTCTAGTTTCAGGAAAGATCATTTGCTAATTTCAAAGCAGTCACTGTTTCTGAATCAACAGGTGTAGAGCCCCTTGCACTAATTCAGAGTGTATTCAGCAGCAGACGGAAAAACAGCTTGGCATCTGGCTTCAGCCTGCTACAGACTTGCCAGAAGCCCAAGCTGGCTCTATCACCTGCCTCTTCTGTTAGCATAGAAATGGCTCATTTTGTGGCTCCAACAATGCTTGAAATTGACTATCTGGTGTCACAGAATGTCTGACCCTGACCAGGGGGCAAATGTCACACCCTGCCAGAAGACATGGCTTGGTTTCAAAATAACTAGCAAAACTCATTTCTTAACAAAGAGGGCACTGCACCGGTCTAATGCTGACTCTGTCTGAATGATTCCACACTTAATTTTAAATGTTCCCTTTCTGGATTGCTAATCAGGCAGTATAAATATTGAAATTACAAAACTGTGCTCTCTTCTTAAACCCTTACACCTAATTTTTGCTATCATCTCTCAAAACCTTGAATGAAAAGTAGCAAAAATCTCAACGTAGTCTACCTGTTTTTTTTAGCTTGGGTTAGGTCAAGTTTTCTAGAAGCAGATCTTAAGATGGTATTCTTTGGCGAGTGATCTACTGTGAGGCAAGGAAAAAAAAAAGTAGGAAGGGAAATGAGCAAAGATAAAAATTTTCTAAGTCTCACTCCTTGTCACAAAGGGAGCTGGGCTGCATGTACTGAATCTCATAGGCAATGTCAGCCTGAGAGGAAAAGATTGAGATCTCACACACCCATGACAGGCAATGGTCAGTTATGGAAAATCCCAGACACCCCCAGTCTGGTTGAATATCTACCAGCCTGTCTCCAGAAACATGCAATCGAAGGCTCTCAGCATATAGCTCCCAAAGAAGCTGGCAGCTGAAGCACCAACCTTGTGGAAGGCATTTGATCAGGGCACAGAAGGTTGTACCCATTTCACAGGCTACTTAAATATATCCATTATCTGTTGGAAGCATGGTTATCCTGGTGTTGCTATGATTTCTGTTTCTTGTACAGAATCAAATATACAAGTAAACCAAGTCTGAAGTAGGTCATCCTATGTCAGACTTAAAAAAAAAAAAATAGCAACAAATTGAGAATTTGAAAAGTACTTAATTAACTGGCAACCTGATGCATTGCAACTAGCTGACCATGGCCTGTGGGGAACTTAGAAGCAAAGCATCTGCCACAGCTGTTTTGCTTCGAGATCATTTTATTGCCATTGCCATTACAGAGGCTTATTTTTTTAAAAGACAAATTAGAAAGCAACTTGTCCTTCAAGACTCATAACCTGTGATGACAAAATAGTGATTTATCTTGCCAGTTACAATTCAGTAAAATTCAGGTTTGCTTCAAGGAGCCAGCCCAGAGCTACAATCCCAAATGCAAATATGGTTTATTACAAAAACAATGTCACTGCAATCATTTCTATTTTGGCTATCACTACCCAATTAATGTGTTGTTGTTATTGTTGTCGTTGTTGTTGTTGTTGTTGTTGTTGTTGTTATTGTTATTGTTATTCTTGTTCTTGCTCTTGTTCTTGCTTCTGTTGTTGTCTGTTTTATATTGCAGAATATTCAGAGAAGAGAAAGACAATAATTGACCAGGCCTAAGAGATTTAAGTAGGCAAGCTAACTTGCAGTTTTGATACTACTGCATCCATACCCGGGCATTATACTGTAAATAGAGCACTATCGAAGGTCTGATGGAAGTGAGATCATTAACAGCTTGACCTGTATCTTAATTTGCTGATAGTAGAAAATGTATAGAAAACACAGATTTCTTTCCCACAGCTAGCAAAGCATGAGTTCTGGTCTCTTCCTTTACTTCTACCTTGACTGACACCTGGAAAGGGAGGGCCTTTAGATGCTCTCGCATAGCCATCGATGTCCCTACGTTTTTCAAAAGTAGTTTATTTCAGATCCCTTTGCTTAAAGAAAATTCTCAATTGATGATACTACCTTGTTTACATTTTACCAAAACTACAGATTTCTGCCTAGGTGGTTATGTTGGCAGATAATGAGCAGGGTTGATTCTCTATCCAGAAGAAGTGCACATATCTTCAGAGACAAAGAAGAAAAAAAGTAGAACCTGCTCTCATCCATTCTTCACCCCTGCCACAAAAATTCCTATTTTGAAATGGTTATGGTGCATATGCTCACCATCCCAATATAACACAGTGCCAGGTGGTCCAGAAATGTGCAGCTTACGTGGTTTCCTTTGATTTTCCTGCCTTCCTTTCCCCAAACCTTTAAATGACAACCAGACAATGGATTCCCAAGCATTTATGCATGAATGTGAGAGTGTCTATGACTTGTGTCTGCACTACCTGAATCTGCATGTGCCATTTAAAATTAAAAGGCCACAGCATTTTCGTTCCAATCACAAGTCTGCCAATAAAGGTATCATTTGTCTCCACATAAAAATCATTTGGAGATGTTTTCTTTTTCTTTTTGCCTAGGTTCTTATTTACTGTAAATTTCCAGGAGGAAGGCACCACAGACATACAATCTGTTTGAAAACTATCCAGCATCAACTGATTTGCAAACGGACACTAAATAAATACCCGTTGATGATGTGTGATGATTTGGGAAAGATTTTCATTAAAGGTATTTGATGGGGATAAAATCTTTATGAAAACACTTCTGAGCCAGGTTGATTTTTGCCAGAGTCCTGATTGAACCCTCTTCAACAGCATCTAGATATGGAAATCCCTCCTGCTTATGCCAGCTCTCTAAATTACAGAAGGCTTCGGAAGCCTGAATTCACTAATAGGGTCAGAAAATGTGTTTTAAAGTCTGAGACAAGCTAAAAATGATTCCACCAGGAAAACAGAAACAGCAATTTTGCTCAAAGACAATACCCCACCATGAAGCACTACTCTGTTTGCACATTGAATCGTGTTTTGTTTTGTTTCATTTTGTTTTGTTTTTTTCTGTTTTGTTTTATCTAGACATATTCACTTTTGATCCAACAAATTATATTTGCGCTACTTTAAAACAACAACAACAAAAAAAATACATGCCAAGGCTTTGAACAATATAGTACATTTAAGCAATTGTCCTTGGTAATGCCAGGCTCTTGTAATTGCCAGATGATGTCTGCTCTTATAAAAATAAAGAAGCACACTTCTTTCCCTGAATTTTCTTTCCCTTTTTTATGGCCTGTCTCTTTTCCCCTAGGAAAAACTTGGATTTTATTTTGAGGTCATGGGAGTTGAGGTAATGCAATTTTATAAAATGAAAGGCTGTAAAAAGCTAGACTCCCACCCTCTTCCTTAATCTCGACTTCCTTCAAATCTGTACTATCCTTTATAAATGGGTCCCTGTCTTCCTTCTTCTTCCTAAGTGTTCCTAGGACCCTGACGACCATGTGCACATCCCGTTGGGGTAAAGGTAAGAATTCTGATGTTTAACGTCTGACACTTGGGAAGAGAATGAGAAATCTGGTTTCTTGCTCATTGCTCTTTTCTTAGGCCTGAGCATCAGAAACTACAGGGTTGTGCTTTTCTTTCTAAACAATAGCCCAAACTGCATGCTGGTTGTGCATGGTATGGTGCTATGTTGTTGTGTCAATCCCTCACTATACCATTTTATATATGTGTGTGTGTGTGTGTGTGTGTGTGTATGTATGTATGTATGTATGTATGTATGTATGTATGTGTGTGTGTATATAAAATATCACACAAGAAGCAGAGCTTTCCAGCATCTGTGAACATGGCAAAGCAGTAAATAAAAAGCACAATAGTTAATAAAAATCTGCTATACTTTATTTGGGAGATTTTCTTTTCAGATAGGGACTCACTATGAAGCTTGAGCCTAGAGCTTTGCTATGTAAACCATACTACCCTCAAGCTCAGAGACCTGCCTGCCTCTTACTACCAGGCAACTATATTCCAACTACAGAACAATTCACTAATTTGCTTGTTACCTTGTTCAGGAGTTGTGGTAAGTCTGTCATTCCAAGTTTGAGTGTATTGACTGCTAAAGCAAGAACACATGCTGATATTTTTAAATTGATATATTAAAACAATCCATACTTTAGGGACACCATGTGATGCCATCATGTAAGTACTCACTGTGTTTTGTAAGTCAGAGTGAACAAACAATAATCATATACATATGGTGAACATATTCAAAGTTCTTCCTGTTTTTTTTTAAATAGAAAGTACAAAAGTTACCATCTAAAATCCCCGTACTGCTCAATAACAGCACACAAGAACTGATTTCTTCCATCAATTAAAACTCAATTACCATTCGTCAAACTTCTCTTCCCATCCCCTCCCCAGTCCCTGGGAACCATGATCCTACTTTCAACCTCTGTGGCATCAATGCTTTTAGATTTCACACTGAGTGACATAATGCCATTTTGTGCCTGTTTTATTTTACATAACATAATGGCCTCCAGTTTCTTCTGTTGTCACACAAACTACAACTTCTTATTTAAGACCAAGTAGCACCTTACGTATTTTTTTTTCATTCTTCAACTAACAGACATTAGAATTGTTTTCTCTCCTGGATTGTGATGGCGAGGGCTGCCATGAGCAGAGTGCAGATGGCTCTTTATGTGCCCTTTGTATATACAGCCATTTGCTGGCTTGCAGTATCTCTATATAGTTTTTGTGGATCTTCCATCCTGTTTTCCATGAGGCTGTACTAATAATATTTCCACCAACAGTGCCAGTGAATGACATTTATGATGATGTAAAAAAAATTGGAAGATTGATAACTTCTTTATGGTCGTATCTTAATTAGACCTAAAGCACACATAAACATATTTTAGTGGTCAGAACTTTTTATCCCCAATAGTAGTGTGTGCTCATTCACAAATACTGTTTTCTGCACTTCTGGTCCCTCAGGTACTGAGGCAAGAACCCTGACAGACACATTCACGGCCCAAGGCAAATTCTAACACAAGCATCAGGTTACCTGTGTAATTCACACCATTTACTGCTGAAAATGGCTCGGGATAGGTTCACACTCTGTCTACAAATAAAGAAACTTGAAAAAAAAATGTCAACCAGCTTCTCTTCCCCAAGGACTCAGAACTCCTGGCAATCATATGCATAACAAGTAGACAAACAGCCCCAGGGATTTGCTGAGACATGGAAAACACAGGTTTTTGTCCCTCTGAGGAATAAATTATGTGCCATCCAAAAATCCTCAAGCCCACATTAACCATTGACGAACTGTACAGCCAAATGAGAGGAGCTTAGAAAAAAAATCAAATGTCCAAGGACATTGAGATGTGATCATTGTGGATATAAGGAATATCCCTACACAGGTCAGTTGGAGCTGACATTGTCACAGAACTACCATAATGGGAATGTATGGAAACAAAACTGTTTACTACAGTTCTTTGATAAGAAATTTAAACAACTGTTAGAAGTTCTATTACCTAGAGAGCATAATTTATACTGTAACTTAAGAGCTATTTATAAAGAGATTTGGACCTTTTGTTTAAATGCCAAGAGTTAGTATCATAAAACAATATGATCACTAATAGCTCTGAAACAGAGTTCAAAACTTGGGTACGTTATTTCACCTGATTCTCATGACATGTCTATAAGGGAAAGGAGATACTATTAGCCATATAGTGGAAATGTTAAGCTTGGGTCCCCTTTCCCATTGGTAGGTAATGGGAATTATGTAAGATTATCTGGCATTCTGCAAGTCTCTTTGTTCACTTCATCCATGTGAAAGTTAGGAACCAATCACCTTCTTTCTTAACCCGACTGATTGATGTAAAAAGAGGTCACAAGATACGAGATGGAAAGCTTTATTTACATAAACTAATAAACTCATAGATAACGGTGTATCTGTATTATCTGTAAGATAATAGACTTATTCCTTCTTTGGTCACCGCCCAGCAAGAAGAAGAAAGCATTTTACATATGTTGTACTTGGCTTCATTATGGCAACCTTCCTGTCAGCAGGAAGCCTAACACGGCAACCAAAAAGCAGAACCCCAAGCTACTTAACACTTACATGAAGTGTTTAAAGACTTTCAGGAAGCCATGAAAACACTGTGAAAGTTGCAGGTGGTAAAATTATCCATTTCATCTGGGCTAATTTTAACAAGTTTCTTTTCAGATAGCGTTTTACTACACCCCCATAGCCATTTAAAAGGTGTTTTAATAAACACTTCTCTTTTAGGGCTGCCAATCATTTTTATCATCGCCCCATGCTCCACAGAAGTTATCAACATCCATTCACCGTAGCTTAAAAGTCTTCCTTTAATGGAACTAATTGTCCATCCTGTCTTCTCTACCCCATGTGCTTTACCAGACATTCCACAGAGTATTGCTTCATGACATGGAGGTTTGTGGGCTGGGCTTTTGTTTTCGCTCCTCCATTTTGGGTCACATCAGGTCTACTTCTGTGAAATTCAATTAGAACCTTATAATAGTTCTCTATAAATTTCTTTACTTCAAAAACAAACAGTAAGATCTTGAAAGGAGCCTACAACTGCTGGCGAGAATTTATTAACACTTTGTCAAAAAACATGGGTTGTTTTCCCTCTTAAGCAGATCAATCAAGCCTACTTCAATTGGTGAGTCCCTCAGCTCTCAATGTTGAACACACACTTGTTTTGGCCCCCAAACCATGTTTAAAATGAGCACCTCAGTTTATTTCAGTCATGACAGGCTTCAGAAAATTTCCCCCATTTACTTGGAAAACAAAAGTCACTTTTCATTCCGCATAATAGTTATCTAGCAACCATAGAAGAATTAGCTTTGAAATTGGATTATTTTGGAATAAGGAGCCTTGGGAGAAAGAAAATTCTGTAATTTTAACAAGATTTAAAGCTCATTTGCTATACTCTTTAGCAAACAGCAAAAGGGAAGCCAATTCAGCAAATCAGTGCAATTCTGAGCACGTGAAAAAATCAAAGAAACACACAAGTAAAGCAAAATGATCAAAATTGAGAAATACCAGCATCTAAAATTTATCTCTGAAATCAACAACCTGCTGTTTACTCTCTATGTGTATGTTGAACGAGTAATAAATTAAAGACAACTCTTTATTTTAGGAAATAATTATAATTTCAAAGTCACAACATCAAGAAGTAGTAATAACAGCAATGAAAGAAAGGTCAACACACATACAGACACAAGCACACACACACACACACACAACACATTCACAGAGAGAGAGAGAGACGCATACACACAGAGAGACACACACAGACACACAGGCATAAAAACACAGACACAAACATGCCGATAGACCAACACACACATACACAAAGATATGCATACACAGAGACAAAAACAGACACAAACGCACAGAGAGACAAATAGACACACTTAAAAAGACACACACCACATTCAATGAGAGATACACACAGACACACACATGCAGGTAGACCAACATAGACAAACATAGAGATATGCATACACAGAGACAAAAACAAACACAAAGAGCCACACATAGACAAACAGCCACACATAGAAAGACACACACATGCATAAACACACACATATGCACACACATATTCACACACACACACACACACACAAACACACACACACAAAATGTGCTATGTTCACCTAGAAAGCATTGTATTGCCTCCAAATTTTAATGCATAAATACTTCTAAAATCACTGCAATATTCAAACACAGGGGCTCAGGAGTAAAACATTAAGATTAAATGACAGCATCCTCAGGGCAGACATTATAACATTTATGGACAAAGATGAGGTCAATGGGGAAATAGGACATCATGAAGTCATTAGTACTAAGTACAGAGACCTTTAGGTAGTATGAGGGAGAGAACAATACCAGATGAGCAGCAAGATAATATAAAATCACTATTTTAAAAAAATTAAATGTACCACTTTGAACAAGTACATTAAGTTTCACTATGTAGTTGTTGGTGTTTATGCCAATACCTCTTTGCAGAGCTTCCCACATTTTCTTTTTAATTGCAGAGTAATTGCCAAGCAAAACACCATGCCTCTCTATGGAGTCTTACTTCTTTTCAGTACCAATTCACTGCCCTTGGCATGCTTGTTTGATAGACTAGCTGGCTTACCAACATGGCAAAAACTCTGTTAGTATTTATACAGCAATAAAATCCCTAACAATCATGTCAATTCTATTTACTGTGTATATATGGCCTCACATCAGAAGCATCACTTTTCCTAGCAGATGAGTGATATTTCTGTCAGCCTCAGAAAAGTACTAGATGACTACAAAGTGAATTTCCCTTTCATATTTTCTTACAATGAAGATCTACATGATGCTTTATGGTATACAAAGAGATATTCTTATGCACAATCCTCCCGAATTTTGCTTAATTCCAGAATGTTCCGTCAAACCTCTGTTAAGGTTTTTTGTACCTTGTTTGTCTTGCTACAACTGTAACCTTCAAGTGGCAAACCATGAACTGAAGAAAAAACAACCTCTCAATGACTTCCAAGCACTGAATTACAACACTCCATTTCATCCCTTAATTTATAAGTGGTTAAGTTAAATATGCATTTCTGGCCATGGGTTCCAGTTTTAGAAACTAGAAGTCAGTAATAATTATCACCACTAAAAGGATACAATAGATGGAATAGGAAAAAAAATCAGTCTGAAATGTTTCTTTTTACTGGTTTTCATTCAAAAGTGCCCTCTTACAAAAGTAATTGCCCTAAAAGAAATCTGAAGCTAAGGTCACACTTAGAATTGTGCACCTACCATAACCTATGCTCAAACATTGCAATTTGAGTTGGCCATTCATGAAATTGTTAATAGGCCATTAAATCGTACGTTTGTCCTTTCATCCTTCCTTAAAAATTATGGTGACCTTAAAAAGGAGTTGTCTTGGCATTTGGGACCCCATATTTCAATAACTCATGATCAGCTCTCTGAGATCAACGATCTTACCACAGTAATAATTATTCAACCTAACTCTATTCCTTCAGGGTTGAGCTGATCAACCAAACTGAGGTTGTACTATGTAATAGTGTAGTTCTGTATACATACAGGCCTTTTGATGATATCTGATTACTTTGATTCAATAAAAGGTTGTATTTGTATGACTGCTTTATTCCCCACAGATACTTCAAACATACAATGCTGATTGTATGTAAAACAATAGGGAATCATGGCTGCAAGATTTGTTCACTTAAATTGGCTTATAGCAAGACCAGCTCTGAGTATAGTCCACACTATATGCCAACAGTCCAGTAAAACATGAGCAAGGGTCCTTATTGTGAGAGTTGGAGTGTTTTGTCAATACCTCTTAGTTGATAATCAGTTGATAATCTCAGTCGATAACAGTGACACCAGTTTTATGAATTCTGGACAATTTAGGATACCAACCTACTAAATACTATCATTGAAACTCAAGATACGTCTTCTCTCCTCACTCAAACTACTCTAGAAGCAACCACACACCTAGACATACATCTGGATGATTCTTAATCTGAAAAGGGTGACTATCAAGAATAACCATCACATATTTAATAGGTTTTGCTCCACTAATGAAATAGGTCAATTTAAACTGAATTGAAAGTAATAAAGGCAGGTTTGTAGGGGGCAACTCTCAAGCAAGTTCATAGGTCCCCAAAAATGGGGCCAGTGAAATCACCATGCAGACAGAGAGACAGAGGTGGGGTGGATGCATGCATGTAGGAAGAGAGAAATGGAGAGAGAGAGAGAGAGAGAGAGAGAGAGAGAGAGAGAGAGAGAGAGAGAGAGAGAAAGGAAGAAAAAAAAGAAGAAGAAGAAGAAGAAGAAGAAGAAGAAGAAGAAGAAGAAGAAGAAGAAGAGGAAGAGGAAGAGGAAGAGGAAGAGGAAGAGGAAGAGGAAGAGGAAGAGGAAGAGGAAGAAGAAGAGAAGAAGAAGCAGAAAATGTCTGGATTATATAGAGAAGAGCCTCTGGGGTAGGTGAAGCCTAGCCTCTGGGCTTGAATGTCCAGGGAAGAAGACTAGGCATGCCAGCCATAACCAGTAATAGGTAGGGACTAAGATTCTTGGAGAACCTCAAGGCCAGATCTGCTTTAATTTGTTAAATAAGCACCTTCATGACTTTTCCCAGGTCTGAAACCCAACAATATTCAAACTGAAAAAAAACATAAATATATGTATATAAACAAATAGATAGATATCACATCAATATATAGCACATGGTAACAAGTAAACACTAAGGAAGTGAAGAGGGATCACCAAAATAGAAAAAAAAATGATGCCGGGCGGTGGTGGCGCACGCCTTTAATCCCAACACTTGGGAGGCAGAGGCAGGCGGATTTCTGAGTTCTGAGTTCGAGGCCAGCCTGGTCTACAGAGTGAGTTCCAGGACAGCCAGGACTACACAGAGAAACCCTGTCTCGAAAAACCAAAAAAAAAAAAAAAAAAAAAAAAAAAAATTCTGACTTAGGCTGACTTAGGTATTGAAGAGGGTAGAGGAAACTTTAAATTTTATACTATTCCCTTAGGGGCTAAGGAAGAACCATGAATCTGGGCATTGAAATGAGAACACGAATGGCTCCTGCTGGGCGAGAAAAAGCAGCTAAAATGGGAACAGGAGCAAAGAAGCAATAAAGCTGAGGTAAATAGAAGAATGTGGGGTTTTTTTTCCGTCCTTAAATACACCAAAATTGTAAATATACCAAAGATACAATCCCATGTAAAGCACAAAAACTCAAAATTGTTTGTAGTGTTGAAATCTATATGAAAGCAAGAACATGTGAACTTGATAACCACTGACCTAAAATTAACATTTAGTCGTGTCATTTGAAGACCTTGTGAACTCGTGTTTTTAATGTTTTCAAAGAATTTTCATGCAAGTACCTAAGGCTAAAAATAATGTCAAGGAAGACTAAGTCAAGGAACTGGACTTGTCCAACGGCATCAAAAAGGTGAGAGTAAAACCACTTATACTAAGTGAGAGGCCATGGCTTCATTATATCTTACCCATCAAGTACAGAAATGGAACCAGATAGAATCGAAGTTAATAGCACTATCCCAGAGCCCTGAGAAATGAGGCAGAATGTATACTCTCAGTATGTAAAGTGGGAGGCCAGCTAGTTAAATGGCAGAGCCATTGTTGGAACAAACCAACATTTGATCAATAGCACTACTGTAAGTTTGTTTCTTCTGACAAGCTATCATGGTTCACAGGTGTAAATGAAGGAAACACCATAACCAAGCTGGATATGTCATACGACTTATTATTGTACCACTTATTGCGGTGACGCATAAGGACACACAGCTGTTCCAAACAATCATAAAGCTTTTCATCTGTGAGCCCAAGAAGAATTGTCAGCACCTCTCCAGTCTCCGGTCTCTTGGGATACTCAATTGCCTTTTTTCACTCAATAGACTTTTCCTGCAACACTTTTCTCTCAGTCTCTGCATCGCTGTGTTCTGAATTTCTTCCAATTTCAATGACCCCCCTCCTCTCAAGTTCCTCTGTGAATACCCTAACTATTGGTATGCCTGACCCCGATTCTCAGTCTTTCCTCTGTATTTACTTAATTATTCTTTTTCCTCTTCAGTGATCCTCAAATGTGTTCCCGGGACCAGCAGGAGATATCATCTGGAGGTATTAAAAATGAAAATTATCAAACCTTATCCTAACCCAAATTAATTAAATACCTGGAAATTAGTACTTGGAAATCTGTCTTGGCAAACCAGGTCTCAGTGTGATTCTGGTGCACTCAGATACTTGAAGACAACAGATATGGATTATCTCATTCAGGCACACACACACACACACACACACACACACACACACACACACACACACAAAATCATTGTATGAGTTGAGCTCTTACATTCCTCATCTAATGCCCATCTTAGAGTCCAGATGGTATATCCAAATGTTGCACTGACCTGCCCACTTAGCTGATTACCAGAGCAGACTTAAAACTAGCTACTTAGAAATCTCAATTATCCTTTACTCTCACAGCGTCATCCCACTATTTCTCAATAAATTATGCAATCATTTTACCAATAGCTCTGATTAAAAAACCCAGAATCTGTATGGCTTCTCTATTTCAACTCCTTTCCTTACCAAATTTATCTGCAAGTTCTGCCAACTCTACCTAAATTATGTGTCTAGGTCTAATTATTTTCATCTTATCATCTCCACTGCTATTGCCTTAATCTAAAATTCTATCCAATGAGAAATGAGTGGCAAAATCAGAAAAAAAAAGGATCAGGAAAAAGACTTTGAGGGAAAAAATAGAGAAAATGTATTATCACAAAATCAGCAAGGCAAGGTTAGGTACAAAGCAATAGCCAATATAAATCTCCACAGAACTGAGGGAAGAGAAAGACTTGTGACACCTAAGAAGTGAAGACAAGATTTGAGATATGATTGAGCACACATAGAGAAATGAGAGGGGAAGCTGACAGATAACCTTGATTTCAGAAAGTTGGCTTTGAGAACTCTACTAAGATCAAATAAACGACAGAGAATGTGAAGAGGAGGCAAAGGCTAGAATAGTTATCGCAAAGAAAGATGAATGCAAAATAGTGTGAAAGAGAAATAATCCACTGTAGAGTGAATTTATATTCTGGAGTATATACCTACATCTGCCTAGACATGTGATCTTTTTTTTCATAATATCTTCCCAAACGATCAATACACCTGCATATTAATATAGACAAAAAGCACAGGGATGCTTTTATTACTTTCACTTTGAAATGCCGAGGACACTGAAGAATGTGGACTTGTCAACACATAGTTTATTACAGAACACGATATAATAAAAATATGGCGACCATGTTTCTAATTAGGTGGCACATTCCTCACCTCATTGGTAACTGTTTATATTGTTCTTTAAAATGACACCTTCTCAAAAAAAAATGTTAGAAAGAGAGAAAGAAGAAAAGAAGCCTACTCTATCATGAAAACAATCCAGAAGAAAACAAAATCTGAAATTAAAACTGATAAGAGAAAGTGACCCTCATCAAAAATAATGAACTAAATCACTAAATTATTACATGAAAGCAGAATAAAATGTTCATAGGTCTTACGTATTTGTTTATATGTAAAGATAACACATTAATCAAAATATTTTTATAGCTACAAATATGCAGTTTAGTAGCTTTCTGTTGCTGTTACATTTTAGCTGTAATATAAACTAAACAAATGTAAATCTACTTCCACATCATAGTAAAAGAAAAGAAAAGTGGGGGGATTCAGTGCGTACGTGAAGGCTAATGCCTCCACCTACAGAGAACGGAAAGATAACTGCTCTTGTTCTTAAGGTTACTACTATTTTCTACACTTCAGTCTGATTAGTTACTAGTTAGTTAGTTAGTTAAGACTGGCCCTACGGTAGATATCTGTCTACAAACCTGGTACTTTTGCCAAAGCAGTCTGCTGCAAGTGATGAGCTATGGGATCCTTCACAGCCAGAGATCAAAAAATCATAGGAGGATAGTCCACCTCCCTGCAAAAGTCAGAGAAATCTAAAAGTAGACAGAGAAGGTGAAGGAGGTGTTTCCACACTAAAGGGAGGGGTACTTTCATGACTGCTTCTTTGAGGACCCTAAAATCCTTCAGTAAATGCTACTCAAAATGAAGTTTGTGGATGTGGACTAGTCCAGAGCTATTATTATTCATGGCTCAAGATAAAACATATAAATTGGGTATTTAGAAACTTCTGTATTAATTTGATGAACTGATCATAGGTCTGTTGAATCAAGTAATAAACACTGAATAATTGTGTTTTGGATCCGGTCATCTATTTCATTATACTAATATTTCATTTCATTTCATTTTAAAGCATTAATCTATAAGAGATTGAAAACTAAGGAAATGAAATTGGTCTTCAAGTGGATGCCTGTACAAAAATATGCTCACGATGCTGACGGTAGCTTCATTTATGACTACTAAATTTTGGAATCAACAAAGTTGTCTTCCAGTAGATGAACAGGTAAGGAAACATGTCCCAAGAATGGGATATTACTCGATGAGAAAGAGAATGAGTTAACAAACCACACAAAGATATAAATGAAATTTAAATGAAAATTATTGAGTGAGATAAGACAAGAAAAAAAACCAGTACATTCTGTGTCATTCTAATAATATGGCATTCTAGAAAAAGGCTATACAATGAAAAAAGAGGTTGCCAAGGCCTAGCCGGGAGCAAGGGAGAAATAGATGATATCCAGAAAAACATGTTAGGAAAATGAAACTATGCTGTATGACACTATATTGATAGATAAGTGTCAACATATATATATATATATATATATATATATATATATATATATATATATATGAAAACACACAGAGAATGGCACAGCCAGCAGAGGTCATGAAGATGGAGCCATGGAGTTTAGGTTGCAGTGATATGTCAGTGACATTTTCCAGCTGTTGGATGATGGCAGGTAACTGTCCATATGTGGAGAGAGCCTATGTGACAAACGGACTTATCTCCCACTCAACTTTCTGTAATCCTGAAACATGTTTCTTAAAAGATTGTTTCTGTTTTCAATGGATCCATTTCAATTGACACAAAAGAAGTTGTTTTGAGGGACACTGACCCAGAACCAGTGTCTACCAGATCCTCTGACCATGTGAAGTATAACAGAATCCCCGTATCAAACCTGAGACACTAATTACTAATTATTAAGAGACTAATTACCGGCTGAAAACAGAAAAAAGTCTTGAAAGTTTAATGACAAAATTCAAATATTTTAGAAATTCACAGAGTAAAATATGAAATCCTATCACAACTCAAACCACAGAGAGGACAAGAATCATTAATATAATAAATGTTACACCACCTTTTTATCTTTGTAGATGACAATATGTGTACTTATTACATTTCTCTTCCATTTAGCTTGTCCATTTGTCTTGCAAATACAGAAAAATAGATGGCTTTGAGGAGGTAATAGTTATTGTCTACTGTGTTCCTCACGATGTTCAAAGTCTCACATGCTCATTCATTCCCTTCCCACCCCACTTTCTGGAGCAGGTTGTTGCAATCACACCATTGTACAGATGCAAAGACTGAGGCACAGAAATATATTCTGACCACATGGCTCTTTGTGTCTGAGTCCAGAAATAAAATGCTTAGTTTCTTTTTATTTCTTTTAATAACGGCTTAACATTCCATCTTTGACAACATCTTTCCTAAGGTATATTTGGATCACCTTCATTCTTTATAGTAGATATAATGAGGGAATGAGGAAGGATCTGGGGAACATTATGTTCAAGTGAAATAAGCTAGACACGGAAAGATGAGTACTACAAGTCATATTTGGAAGTCCAAAATTCAACTTCAAAGAAGCAAGAGTAGAATCGTATTTACCAGAGGCTGGGAAGGGGTAGTTATGTGGGTAAATGGTAACTATAATTCAGCATATAGCATATTCTTCTAAAAAGGAGGGAGAATCTTTTAATATTATCACTACCGAAAATGGTATTTGGTGTGACAGACATACTCATTTTTCTGGCTGATTTTTATATCTATTATATTCATATGTCCAAATATTGTATAAGTCCCATAAATGAGTAATATCTTTTGCTATTTAACCCTTTTAATTCTTCAAATTCTAATAAAGAGCATTTCATTTCCTGAGGTTGATATTCTACACAGGTAAATTTCTAGCTGTGAATACATTGAAGAATTAAATATATTACATTGCAATAGGAATTGGAAATTTTTCCTCTAAAATGAGACTATGAATCGACACTCGAGTCAGCTGACTGCCGCTGCAACTACCATTTACCCTGCCTTTGTGAAAATCATACATTATCACTCAAAACTTCTCTTTGAACTTGAGGATCAAAAACATACTGCCATCATTATTATTGCTACAAAAATATTAACGCTGTATTATTAGGATACATTTTAGTGAGGACGTGCAGGACATCTAGACTTGGTGAATTCTTTCTTCTCTTTTGGCACTGCCTGAGAAACCCTGGCACACACCACATAACCCATAGGCCTGATGGGCTCCCAGAAAGTACTGACTCAGCTGTCACCCAGTTTGCTACTTTCAGTCAACCAGCAGGAGACACAAGTCTCTGGCTGAATCACTTCTGAAAGGGGATGCACTGGGAAGGGAAAAAAAAAAAAAACATAAAAGAGGACTTTTCAACTCCCTTCACCCTTTCCTACCAGATATCTCATTTGCATGACATTTCTTCACCTGAGAGGCTGGTTGCCCTTTAAAAGGCATCTTGGCATTTGAGGTTTTTCCAGCTATATTTTTTTCTCTTCTTCCTCGGCTGACAATTCTCCCGGAATTCGGAGAACAACCTTCACATTCGCGAAGTCTAAGGTTCACTGGTGATGCCAAATGAAACAGGAGCTAAGCATGAACGGCACTGTGCAATGGTTTGGCTCCGGCTATAAAACCTAGGCAGCTGCAGCACAGTGGAGGCTGTGGCCATTTCCCTTCTATTTTACGATCATCCGCGGTTTCCTTGCTTTATGCTTTCATTGCATCCTGGGCTAGCAGTCTGGAGCAGCAGGCTGGAGAGATAAGGCCGTCCAGTAATAAATAAACTAGAAGGTTAAAACCACAAGAAAGGGGATGTAGGAAATTGTGATGACAGGGCCGTATGTTTAGCCTCGGATATGTGCTCGAAGAATAGTTGGGAGCCCTTTCCCGTCTTTTGAGAGGACTTCACATTTACACTACACTTATCATCTGAACATTCATAAATGCATATGCTTCACAGGCAGGGAAAGAGACAACTTGACAGTGTGCATTTCTTATGGCATGTTCTAGAAGGTAAAGTGCAAATGATAGTCACAGTACAAGTGGCTTGCACTCAAAACAGCCACACTGTTCTGTATTATACAGAGGAAAAAATTAGAACAATGTCAATTTACTGTTGATCGAACACAAAGACTATCTATCCTCTGCAGTTACCTCAGATCCATAAACGTGGAGGTAACAAAATTTGGCAACTGTGTGATACCAACCAGTGGGAGTAAATTAAAATATATCTACTTAATTAAATAATGTGATCATTTGGTAAATAAACATGGAATGAGAAGTGGTACTTGTTAGTATTCATTATGGTATCTGTGACACATGCAGGCTTCTATTGCAAATGCAGAAGAAGGGGTGGGGAATTGGCTGATTTTTCACTAAGACCTCAGCTATCAATATGGATCTGAACTCCATTATTAAGAAAGTATATTTCAATAGCTGTCTCGGGAGTGAAAGAGTAATTAAATAAATGTTAAACCTTTTCCTTAATGCCGGAGAATATATCTTAATCAGTTTCTCAATATTTAGGATTCTTACCATGTGGAGCACTCTTTTTCATATACGTTTTTTTTGGGGCATCTCAATACACTGCTTTGCATGACCAAAAGAAGCAAATCTAGGCTGGACAAAAAGCATGGAATGAAAGGGCTGGCTGGGCAAGTCTAAGATGTATTTGCTAAAGCACTAAGGCTCCCTCTTGTGATGTGAAGCAGAGGCCAGGAGGGAGCAGGGACTTGTGCCAGCATCCCTGTGTGCACGGGAGCTGCTCCTTGCTGGCACTAAGTGTTTGTTTGAACCCACGCAGATCCTCTGCTACAGGTGTGAGCTCCTGTAGCCTACATAAAAAAAATAATTTAAAATAGCTGGAAGCATAGTATACCAATCAAAATAAATTCCAATGAATTAAAGTTTTAAATGCCGTGAATTTCATAGGGACTTTTTGATAGGTAAATTTATGGTTTTTTTTTTTTACAGGGAAAAGGCTTTCTAAATAGGACATAAAGGTCATGAGCCATAAAGGAAGCTGCTGGAAATAAAGCTTTCAAAATAAAATGCCTACACTTCACTTAAGCTAAATCCCTCAAACTAAAATAAATGGAAATGCCACACACAAAAACTAGCCTGGTGTAGGAATGGATAATACCTGCCATCCTAGAATTCCAGGTGGGGGCAAGGGAAGAAGAAGTTTCATGGTCAAGACTTTCTAGGGGAAAAAAAAAAACAGTTTCAATGCAAAATCACAATATATGCAACAGTTCAGTACCTAATACACTTACCAAAGTTTCAAGTCCTAAAATGTTTAATAAAGACACAAGTATCAATGCATGCCGGCAAGGCCAGAATTCAGGAGGCCCAAGGCAGAAAGCTGCCATACTTAAGGACAATGTATAATATGCAGTGATACATTATTTTGGAAAGAAACATGAAAAGAAGAAGGAAGGAAACAAGGAAGGAAGAAAGGAAGGAAGCAAGGAAGAAAGGAAGGAAGGAAGGAAGAAAGGAAGGGAGGGAGGGAGGGAGGGAGGGAGGGAGGGAGGGAGGGAGGAAGGGAGGGAGGAAGGAAGGAAGGAAGGAAGGTAGGAAGGAAGGAAGAAAGGAAGGAAAGAAGGAAGGAAGGAAGGCAGGAAATTTAAAAAGTGCTAAACATCTCCTTGGGACTAACTTGCTTATAATCAAGAGTAAGTATTAAAAGCAAGCAGCAAGCCAGAGAGAAAAATTCAGACTGCTTCATAACTAATCTCCCAAATGAGTGAAAACTCCCACGTTTCTGATGTTTTAATCTATGAATCTGTAAATAGAACTTAAGCTAGCTTTTGTAGCACACTAATGTTATCTTGTTAATGACATAAAGGTTTGGGAGATGGTTCTGTAGGTGAAGTAATTACCAAGCAAGAATGAAGACCTGAGTTCAATCTTCCAGAAACCATTTTTTTTAAAGAGACAGGCATGGTATCCAGGAACACCAATACCAGCAAGAAGCAGCAAAATAATCCATTGAGCTTATGGTCAGACAACCTTGCCGAAATAGTGAGTCAAAGGCAAATGACAGACCCTATCTCAGACGGTAGATGGCTCTTGAGAGGTGATATCCAAGGTTGACCTCTGACCTCCATGTGCACACATAGACATTTGCATGTCAATCTTCACAAATACACATTCAAGAGCTATTACATGAAATTAAGACTGCTTGGTATTCCTCTATTTAAAAGAATGTGCCAAAGTGACCTATGAATCAAATGTGCCATTGCTTTTGACTATCACAGTGACAATGATTGTGATACCCACCCCCTGAGCTATTAAAATGTGAAAGGCACTGTCTAACATACAATATCTCCCTTAACTTTTTTTCATGCATATCTACATTTTATTTATGAGTACACCAAGAAGCCCATGATTATGACCTGTCATAAAAATCTCCTCACAATTAAAAATAAAGCACTTATCATCACAAATTTAAATCATTTTTTGGAGAAAGGCAGATTCATGACATATCACATACCCTTCTGACAGTAGCTTAGAGCTAAACATCATTATTGTAATGTCCAATGTAATCTAAAGCGCGATTGGCTGTTTTGTATTAGATTTCTGTGCCTCTTTTAAAATGCCTTGTGGATTGATTAACCAGTCTATTTGATCCAAGTAGAAGTGCCCACCACCCCATACACAACAGAAGACACCAGAACTCAACAAACCTAGGAAAGAGTGAGAGTAATTCTAAGACATCACTGCATGACTTGCATTAGGTTACATTCCAGCACTGGTTTAAAAGAAACAACATATCAGTCTTTGGCAGTCTGAGTTTATTCAACTTTTCTGTAAATGTCTTGTGTTCATTCACATATTGTTTTGGTTATGTTCCTCTTACAAGCTTTATTTTTTATTAAATTATTCTGCTTATGTTCCTCTATTTAAAGCTTGAGTTTTAAACTGCACCCATGTTTCCCCTTCTTATACTACCAGCTCCAGATACATCAAACACCCAAGATTTTATCAGGATAAATCACTGCTACTAGGAAGGATGGGCAGGGAAGGAAAGCAGGAACAGAACCTGACTTAGTTACATTTCTATTGCTATAATCAAACACAGTGAGAAAGCTAACCAATTTTCAAAAGTGTTTAATTGGTGTCCAGGGTAAGAGTTCCTGATGGAGGTGCAAAGGGACAGCTGGTAGCTTGCATCTTTATCCAGAATCATAAGGCAGTGGGAGAGCATTAGAAATTCCCATGGTCTCCCGATTGCCTCCCACACACATCACACATAGCGACTCAGACCCAAACTACACAGACACGCCACATAAATTTAGATAAATAAATAAATAAACACATATATACATGGAAAAATAAACTGTTGGCTTTTCTTACGTCAGAAGCTAAGCAGTGGCAAGTCTAAACAGTACTGGAAAAAGAAAGGTTGTCCCTCTATGAAGAGTAGTTTTCACTACAATACCGAAATCAAGTAAAAGCTTTTTGTTATTTTTTTTTATAAGTCTGTTGTGTTACTGAGAAGCCCTCTGAGCCTATAAAATAGCACAGCTGCTTCTTATTACACAGATAGTTCTGATCTCAATCAGTCAAATAGAAACAATTCAAAGGAAGGTACATACCCAGTAAGGTGAGTAGTTCAAGTCCTGAGAAGTAAATCTAGAGCAGTCTTGTTTTACATCACAGTTGGAGTGATGAAAAGGTTCCAGTAAGCTGAGGCATCTACACATGAACCTCATATATAGGTGTAAACACCAGTTATGTGGAGCAAAGAAGGGACCACTTTTTTTAATTGGAGAAACCTCAACACACGAAGTCAGCACTGGGTCAGTAGCAGAGTTTGAATTATTCTCTCAAATACCCACTACGAATACTACAGGAAACCAAAGATATAGTACCAAGGACAGTAAAGGGCAAGCTATAAGTCTTCCAATCTCCAAGTCTCCAGGCTGGTTACTCACAAATGCAGAGGGATATAGAGAAGGCATAAATTAGAAATGAATTAGAAACTTTATATTGGTTATCCAGAGCTAAATTTTCTAATATCTTGAAAAAAGGTAGCCTAAAATCTGCTCAATAAGACATGGAGAAAAACAGGTGAAAGGAAAATAACCATGTGGTCAAACATGCTATTAATGGTTGAAGAAAAATAAAATTGTTTCCTCTGTAGGTTCCTACCATCCTAGATGTGCCTAGTGGTATTAAGTCTGCACTTAATCCACTAGTCAAGACAGCTTCCGTCTGAGTGTTTAAGTCTAACAGAAACATAAATACCTCACCTTGGCTCTATATGTGCAGGCAGGTAAGGTCTTAAATGAGAAGTGAGGTTGCTGATTTAGTTACAGTGCAACAAAAATAACATTAAGCTTTAAGAATAGGCTGATAATGATGAGACAGGAGCTTACTTCACTCTCTCAGACTACTGTTGGTTTTGAGACTTCCAAGGCCCAGATCATGATAATGAAAAACAAAATAAAACAAACAAACAAACAAACAAACAAACCACACTGTACTCAGGTAGACATTAAATTCTGTTCTGTAGTGTAGTGTTTCTAAAATGTAAGCACTTTACTGTTCAAAAAGGGGTCTTGGAGTGTCAGGAGAGCTAGCTCAGTTGGTAAAGTGCCTATGCAATCTAAGGACCTAAATTTGGACATCCAAACCTTTCTGTAACACTGGGTTTTGTAGTAAGCAGCTGTAACCACCGTGATAAGGAGGCAGAGAAAGGTAGATGGATCTCTGAAGCTCACTGGATAAAGAATGATCTAGGGTAGTACTCCATTGTGTAAATGTACCACATTTTCTGTATCCATTCCTCTGTTGAAGGACCTCTGGGTTCTTTCCAGTTTCTGGCTACTATAAATAAGGCTGCTATGAACATAGTGAAGCATGTGTCCTTCTTATATGTTGGAGCATCTTCTGAGTATATGCCCAGAGTAGTATAGCTGGGTCCTCAAGTCATACTGTGTCCAATTTTCTGAGGAAACACCAGATTGATTTCCAGAGTGGCTGTACCAGCTTGCAATCCCAACAGTGGAGGAGTGTTCCTCTTTCTCCACATCCTTGCCAGCATATGCTGTCACCTGAGTTTTTGATCTTAGCCATTCTGATTGGTATGAGGTGACATCTCAGGGTAATTATGATTTGTATTTCCCTGATTACTAAGGATGTTGAACAATTCTTAAGGTGCTTCTCACCCATTCGAGTTTCCTCAGTTGAGAATTCCCTATTTAGCTCTGTTCCCCATTTTTTAATAGGGTTATTTGGTTGTCTGGAGTCTAACTTCTTGAATTCTTTGTATATATTAGATAGTAGCCCTCTATCAAATGTAGGATTGGTAAAGATCTTTTCCCAATCTGTTGGTTGCCGTTTTGTCCTATTTACAG
Organism: Rhabdomys pumilio; assembly: GCA_030674055.1. Taxonomy (NCBI): domain Eukaryota; kingdom Metazoa; phylum Chordata; class Mammalia; order Rodentia; family Muridae; genus Rhabdomys; species Rhabdomys pumilio. The sequence goes on from JANHMN010000016.1 coordinate 21,276,469, forward strand.
TGTCCTTTGTCTTACAGAAGCTTTGCAAATTTATGAGGTCCCATTTGTTGATTCTTGGTCTTAGAGCATAAGCCATTGGCGTTCTGTTCATGAATTTTCCCCTGTGCCCATGTGTTTGAGTCTTTTCCCAACTTTCTCTTCTATTAGATTCAGTGTATCTGGTTTTATGTGGAGGTTCTTGATCCACTTGGACTTGAGCTTTGTACAAGGAGATAAAAATGGGTCAATATGAATTCTTCCACATGCTGACCATCTTTTGAACAAGCACCATTTGTTTAAAATGCTGTCTTTTTTTCCACTGTATGGTTTTAGCTCCTTTTTCAAAGATCAAATGACCATAGGTGTGTGGGTTTGTTTCTGGGTCTTCAATTCTATTCTGTTGATCTACCTGACTGTCATTGTACCAATACCATGTTGTTTGCTACTCAGCTATTAAAAACAATGACTTCATGAAATTCACAGGCAGATGGATGGAACTTAAATATGTCATCCTGAGTGAGGTAACCCAGTCACAAAAGAACACACATAGTATGCACTCACTGATAAACTCAAAAGTCCGAAATACACAAGATACAATTCACAGACCATATTAAGCTCAAGAAGAGGAAAGACCAGAGTGTAGATGCTTCAGTGCTTCTTAGAAGGGGGAAAGAAATAATCACAGGAGAAAATACAAAGATAAAATGTGGAGCAGAGACAGAAGGAAAGGTCATCCAGAGACTGCCCCACCTGGGGATCCATCCCATATACAGTCACCAAACCAGGTTGCTATTGTGAATGCCAGGAAGTGCTTGCTGAAGGAAGCCTGATATAGCTGCCTCCTGAGAGGCTCTGCCAGAGCCTGACAAATACAGAGGCAGATGCTTTCACCCAACCATTGGATTGAGTGTGGGGTCTCCAATGGAGGAGTTGGAGAAGGGACTGAGGGAGCTGAGGGAGGGTTGCTGCCCAAAGAGGGAGCAACAGTGTCAACAGGCCAGACTCCCCCCCCCCCAGAGCTCCATGCGTCTGGACCACCAACCAAAGAGTATACATGGAGGGACCCATGGATCCAGCTGCATATGTAGCAGGATGACCTTGTTGGACATAAGTGGAAGGAGCAGCCCTTGGGCCTGAGGGTATTTGATGTCCCAGTGTAGGGAATGCCAAGGCCAGAAGGCAGGAGTAGTGGGTAGGTGGTGAAGAGGCAGGGGGAGGGGGAATGGGATAGGGGCTTCCAAAGACATGGAAAGGGGATAACATTTGGAATGTAAATTTAAAAAAATATCCAATAAAAAAAGTAAAATATATTAAATTTTAAAAAAGGAATGATCTAGGAAAGATATCCTACATTGACCTCTGACATTATATGAAGGTGAATATGCATGCAAGTGATTATGCATATACACTTGTCCACACCCACACTAGCAAGTACATACATTATACACACAACACAATACTTGAAAACCAAACAAAGAAAGAAAAAGGAGGATTGGAATTTGCCCTGCATCCTTTCAAAATCATGTTGTCCTGACTAGGAATCTTGGTAACAAGTAGTAACAAGGTCAGCACACACTGGCTGCTCCCTGGACCCTGCTGCTCCAGCAGAAGCTAGGCTTACAGATGTGACATGTGTCTGTATCTGAGCCACAGGATTGCTCCTTCTTTAACTTTTAGAATATTCTTGTTTGAATTGTTCCTCTGATTTAGACCTGTTGGTCTTTATAGTTTATCTTTGCTCTCAGTGGGACATTTTTCAGGTGTGCCCAGGAGAGGGATTTTCTTGTAAAATGAATGTGAAACTGTGTTTTTTCCCCTCTCATTTTAGCATTTGGTGTGCATTCTAAACTAATAATACATACCTTAAAGCACTCTATGATATAAATAAGTAGTTTCACTGGTTAATGGAATAGGATTTGTTGATCTGATAAATGTTTATCAAGTGAAGCTTAACACTTAAGAAAACCCTTCAAACACTAATCCTGACTGAAAATTTTCTATTTGATTTTTACAATTTTTATTAAAACTTAAACTAAATAAAATAATCCTATTGTTTCTCTAAGGTATTACCTATAAAAGAAGTGAAATTAGCAGAGGAGACCAGGGATTTTAATTATACATTTTAAAAAATTCTGTGATAATTCTCATGTTTGTTCAATATGGATAGAATATAGAATGATCTGAATTTGTTGTAAATACAAGGGCCTGGGATAGTGTTACCAAGCTGCCGCTGTGTGACAAATTTAAAAACAAAATACAGTCATCCAGTTCTGAGGATTGTGCATGGTTTATATTGAAGGCAGAATTCTGAGATGATACCCGGATTCCAGCCCCAATATGTAAGTCCTTGTATTTCCCACCTACTGTGAGTATAAGTCGGATTACACATATGATGAGATGGAGCCTCCCATGAGTATGTCACATGACACAACCAGCTTTAAGAGTGGAACTGTATAATGGAGTAAAAAGAACTAAAGGGGTTGGTAGATGAGCAAGCATAATAGAGTACAGAATATGAAGAGGAGGCCATACGGAGACATATTACTGTAGAACCTTCCTAAAGTACATATATTCAGAGACATATACATATATACTTATACACAAATACACAGATACACAGGTACACAGGTACAAAGGTACACAGGTACACAGGTACACATGTACACATATACACATACACACATACATACAGACAGACAGACAGACAGACAGACAGACAGACAGAGTTTTAAATGGCAGGGGGCAGGGGCAACATCTCTCCTAGTCACTATAAGTATGAACTACTTCTTTTGGAGTTAGTTGTCACTGGGGTCCCATTGATCCTTAAACATTTAGGTTATTGCCACTTTTCTTGGCTACTCTCCAGAACTTAAGAGTAAACTGTGTTACTGAAAGCACCACAAACTTGAGCCATAGAACACTGAGAAATGAGGCCAGTGCCGACTTAGATGCTTTGTCTTTACTAACTAGTTTTCCTAGTGCTGAGAGGTGTTTTGCCATGAGACTGTGGGAGTAAGGTAATCATTAGTCATATACAGATATTAACCCTGTGATCTATAATAATGACCACCCTTGCTGGTCCTCAAGATCCAACTATCAGAATCTGTAAAATCATAGAAATGTGTAATTCAAATGCACTTGCCTTATGCTAAATAATGATCTGATCACACATTTATTTGACAAGATATTACAAATACAAAGTTTATCGTCGCTAATTTTAGCAAATGTTACTCTTCAATTTAAAAAAAAATAAATGGAGGGAATTTTTGTCATGCGAAAAGAAATGTATAGTTCTGTAGTGTTGATCTTTTCTTCACGGCTTCAGTGGATCCTCAAGGTCAACCCCAGGCAAAAATAGAAGCATAAGATCCACGTTGCCAGGCTTCTATGCTGTCCAGTTTCTACACAGCATGGGCAGCAGTCAGCCGATTGTAACATGCCGCCCTCTAATCTTAGCTTCTGACACTTAAGAGATCACTGAAGAACCTACAAGTTTAAAGACTCTCTTCCAGAATGTTTAATGTGCTTTTTAAAGGTGAACTCAAAGATTTACCTGCAGAGGGGATAAAGATCAGGCCCAGGGTCCCGCAGCAGCCAGCACGACACTATTAACATCAAATGCAAGACATCCCTTACACTACTTTAATTATCGATGCTAATGGGAGAAGCACGGCGCAATAAATTCGGGCTACAGTTGGCAAAGGAATGCTAGTTTTCATGTTCCATTTCTAAAGACATTATATTCTTATTTAACTTTAAGTGTCCTTGCTTGTTCTTTCAAACTAGTTCTTGGTGTAATTTGCAAAGCCTTTCTTGAAGTAAGAAGCTAAAGATGGCTAAGACTTATCTCATATTCAATCTTCTACCACTTACCGCCAATCCTCATTAGAAATACTGTGTCTCCACCCTTGAACTGAGGAGGATTTTGTGTGATGTTTTGATCTGCTGAGATGCTTACACACATGAGGCTGGGTTTTTAAGGCACCGTCAGATGTAGTTTCTGTTTTACTCAGAACAAATCTTCCTACAAGATAGAAACTAACTTATCGTTCTTCTCTCTTTACACAATTTCAAAATTCTGCTAGCCGATGTCTCTATAACAAAGCCTTCTGGGTTCTTTGTAATCATCAACATCATGGATGTCCAGGGTGTCATACAGACTTGAACTTCACAGAGAGGAGCCCAAATATTTAGACCTGGACATTGGCTTTGGATGAGGTGATACAACAATCAGAGATGTTTTAAACTTTTGTTTTATCTCCAACCACATGAGCCATCTAGTGTGTACCAGCACATTTGGACCTTTATAAATCCCATAATTAACATTCAAATGGTATACTGATGGCACACTCTATTTAAATGTATATTTATTTAGAATAGATATTTAAACATCATCATTTGTACAAAAAATAAAAGTAAGACACAAATAGAGGTAATAAGCTGTGGCAGAAGCACAGATGCGATTATAGCAGCCATTTTGTATCAAGAACTCCTTTCTAACCTTTCCAGTTACTACCCTCTCCAACTAACTCTGCCAGCTTTCAGTGGCCCACACTCCAGCTAAGCCAGTCTGCAGAAGTCTTCACTGTTTTTTCTCATCTTCCTCATGCCCTTCAGGCTTACATCACCCCCTAAGGGATCCCTTAAAATCCCTTAGAGTTTTCTTTAATGAGTAAAGAGTTTCTTTATTCAGAAAAAGTTTCTGTTTTTTCTAGTCTGTGTGTTTGTGTGTGTGTGTTTGTTTATGTGCATGTGTGTGTGTGTGTGTGTGTGTGTGTGTGTGTGTGTGTGTGTATGTGTATGTGTGTGTGGTATTTGTGGTGCGTGTGTGTGTGTGTGTGTGTGTGTGTGTGTGTGTGTGTGTGTGTATGTATATATGTGTGTGGTATTTGTGGTGTGTGTGTGTCTATGAGTGCATGGAAGGTGTGGGGGTGTGGGGGGATGTGGGGTGTGAGGGTGTGGGGGTGTGTGTCTGTGTTTACAGAACCATGTGTACAGCATGTGGTTTTAAAATTGGAGCAAAATGTAAAACTAAATAACTGTATCTTCGGGGTTGGCAGCTGTTTTGCTCAGGAAACTGCTTTCTTCTTCTGGGACTTGCTTTTCTCAGCTACCTCTGCTCTTCCTGCTAGAAACCTTTCTCAGAAAACCAGCAGTAACCATCACAATTTGACATTTCTTATGTATTTATCACTAATAAAAGTACATTTCTATTCTCCTCAATGTTTGTAACTGCTATGTATTTTTTAAATTCGAAGTCTCCTCTCTTCTCTCTTCTCTCTGTTTCTCTGGGTGTCCTTGTGTCTATAACTCTCCGTGTTTCTCCTCCTCTGTCTTTCTCTGTGTCTCTCTGTGTCTGCTGTCTCTTTCTGTCTCTCTCTCACTCTCTGTCTCTATGTCTCTCTGTGTGTCTCTGTCTTTCGATTCCTCCCTCCCTCCTCTTCCTCTTCCTCCTCTTCCTTCTCCTCCTCTTCCTCCTCCTCCTCTTCCTCCTCCTCCTCCTTCCTCTCTCTCTCTCTCTCTCTCTCTCTCTCTCTCTCTCTCTCTCTCTCTCTC
>JANHMN010000016.1:21287419-21312419 GCA_030674055.1 Rhabdomys pumilio
CTCTCTCTCTCTCTCTCTCTCTCTCTCTCTCTCTCTCTCTCTCTCTCCCTTACATGTTATAATGTCATGAGATTTACTACTTCATATCCTCTACCATGATGTGTTCTGCTGTTTCATGGGACCAGAAACATTGAAACCAGACAACTATAGTCTGAAACCATGAGCCTAAGCAAACCTTTCCTCTTCTAAGTTGTTTTATTTGGGTACTTTTCCATGGTAATTAAAAAAAATACATCACATGCTTCAGACATTCTCGTTAACATGAGGCCCAGCTTTCAGTTGCCTTGGTAGGACATAAAGGAAGATAGAAGGCACACATGAGAGTTCAAAATGTGATATCAAGAAATTCAAGTAATTTTAAAAATTGTAACATCATTATAATTTGAATAGAATTCTAGGTTTTCCTCCATATCTAGTTAACATATGTTGGCAGTGATTTATCAGTCCAAAAATTGCTTTAATATCAGAAGTCTAATCATATTATAAACAAAAGAACAAGTTCATCAGGTTCATCAGTAGAAATTAGAAACATAAATCCTTAAAGAACATCTCATAGTGGCTGGTGGAGATTCTTCAGTAATTAAAAGAACTAGGAACTCTTACTGAGAACCCAGACTAAGTTCCAGTAGCCACATGGAGGCTAACAACTATCTGTAACTCCAGTTCTAGATTATCCAATGCTATCTTCTGGCCTCAACAAGGGACATGTGTGGTGTACAGTCATCTTTACAGTCTACTCTTACACACAAAATAATTTTTAAAAATCTCAAAAATATTTAAAGACTTACATTAAAGATAAAATTTCGATGAAAATTTAAGACATAATGTCTACATTATGTTTCTATATGATAATTCTTTTTTGCAAATTGAAGTAGGTAGGATTATTTAGCTTTGTGAGCAAACTTTTACTTTTAATCAAAACCACAAGTGGACAATGTATAATTATCTTTCTACTCTGCTACCTAAGACAAATATTAGAGTTAAATGGGGGAAAATACTTAATGATATTTATTAGGAAGAATGTTTTTATATAATTCCATTTCATATCTCAAGGAATTTGTTTCCATAAAGTACATGTGTGTACTTAGAACTCAAGTCACCCCCATAGACTGCTGGAAGTCCCTGCTCCCACCAGCCACCAATCTTCATTCATTCTCCTGGCCTTCTGGACTTCTCTTCTGTCTCTACCCACACTTGATCCTGAACCATGCCCACCATTCCCCTCCTCATCCCCTCTCCCATGCAGTTCCCTCCCTCCATCTGTCTCCAATAGCTATTTAAATAGACAGACTCTGGACAAATGCAGACATCCCTCAACTGAATATGAATATCAAAAATGTAGTTCATTTAGACAGTGGAATATTATTCAGCTATTAAAATCAAGGACATCATGAATTTTTCAGACTAATGCAGGCAAGAAAATACCTCCCATCCTGAATAAGGTAATCCACAACCCAAAGGATATAAATGGTATATACTCACTATGACTACCTCCTGAATCCAGGCAGGACCCCTAGTGGAAGAACAAGAACACTAACACACCCACAAATATTTCAACACAAAATGTGTCATCTCTACAAGAAATTCAGGGACATAGAAGGAGTAGAGGCTGAGAAAATGACCAAGCAATAGCCAGTCCCACTTGAGACCAATCCCACAAGCAAACACCAATCCCTTACATTATTAATGATATTAATGATACTCAGTTATGCTTGCAGACATGGGCTTAGCATAACTGTCCTAAAAAACAATAGTACACGGTGTTTCTTCTGGTTCTACTACACTTCATTTATCTAGAAGAAAATAAACAAGTCACTAAGAAATACATCATGAGTCAATACCTAGCCCAGCATTGCAAAGAAACATAGTGTACTTTGGGCCTATAGTATAGGAAAAATTCTACCTGGGGTTGAGCAGAATTCAAAGCAGAAACAGAAACTGGCAGAGAACAGGAAACCTAAATAAGCACATGGAAAAAAATGTAAGTCTCCATGCAAGAAAAGTGACTCTGGGAAAACAACGATATGCCATCCATCAGTGATGCTCTCAGGGATGAGACACGCAATTATTTCATGCTTCATTGAGAAACATTTTTAAATGTTGCCAATCATAGTTGTAAAACAGCATGGATTTAATATGTAGTTCTATTTCGGAAATAGTCAAGAGACAGTTGTCTGATGATCTTAATGATGTAGAGGGATTTGTATGTCAAAAAGCTAAAATTTCAAACCATAAATCACAATGATTTTGGCAAGGATTTGGATGTATGTATTTCTGTTTGGAGATGAAGGAGAGAGGACAAGCCCAGAGAGCTTGAAGATGCAATTAAAAGGCAGAATGGGTAACATGGTGGTATTGCAGATAAGAGAGAATAGTTGGGTAGAATAGGGACAGACAGGGATGTGATGGCATGGTCACACTTTCTGGCACTCTGGATTGATCATCTTTCTGAAGCAGCCCTGGCCTGAATGTCTGGCTGAGTTTTAATTATCACTACAGTCTTCCATGACCCTAATATTACAGAGTCCAAAACAGGCTTCAAAAGAGGAAATCATACTAAGGTCTCAATTTGTGCCTGGATAGTTCTCCATGGCCTTTACTGGCATCCCAAAGAAAATGTACAGTGAGATGAATAGGAATTGTATATTCTTAGATTCTAAGATTCATCTATGGGCTAACGTTTAAGTAAATATCATGTTAAAATGTTAACAATAGAATCTTTTTTTTCTTTAATATTCATTTCATCTCCACTGACCTTCCAAATAAAACTAAATACTGCATAACTGTCCTAAGAGAATTAATCATTTCTTTATTACTAGTCAGAAATTATTTCCTCAAATGTCAAAGCTTGCCTTCCAATAACTCACTTCTGCCTTCCATAGATGCTTGGTTGTATGCCCAAGCCCTCTCTTCGACCTCAGTAGAATGACTTGGCTGCATTGCAGGCTGTCCTTGAAGACCACCTGGGAGCCTGACAGTGCCCAGTGCGGCAGCCTGTCAGGAGCAGGCGACTGCCAGCACAGAGCGGGGAACACCTGTGTCTCACAGTCTGCACTGGCCACTCTTCCGTGTTCAAGTGTCATTTAAAACACAGGTCAAGTTTTTCCCTGGTGTACTTTAGATGTTGATAGTTCTCAGCTCACCACTATACTCTAAAGACTTAATAAGGTCTTAGGAAATGGATGAAGGAAATCAGAGACACAGGAGAGCATACACAGCAACTCAGACACCCCTCATATAAACGGACTATTTTGAAACAAATTCAGTGCAATTCAGTTAATTCAAATTAACTAGTCACATAAGAATTTAGTTTCAATCTTTGGCCATGCACTAGACACTGGAGGACCAGGCAAGATTTTTGCCTTTAAGTAGCTCTTAAATGGAAGGTCAGAAACATATTCAGTACATTGAGTAAAATACGGAACAGACAAATGCCCAAATCTAGGAAATTCTTCTCTTTTTAAACTTTTTTATTTTATTTTTATTTAAACAATGAGAATTTCATACATACATTTAATGGAGTAAAATCACATTTCTCCACTCCAAGTTTTCTAATATCCCCTTCAACATGTCTTTCCGCCAACTTCATGGATTTTTGGTTAGTTGGTTTTGTTTTGTTTTGTTTTGTTTTGTTTTGTTTTGTTTTGTTTTGTTTTTTGTTTTACCAGAAGGTGCTATGCAGGCTGCAAGGGGAGAAAACACATCACTGGTCTTACCCACTCCTAGATCCTGAATAGTGCAATATCAACTTTCCATGTGTTTACTATTGTGGTAGTGGCACAACTATATGGAATAAAAACACACTTTGATTGGATTTGAGGTCTGTACCTCAGGAGGAAATTCCATACCTGGTATTTAGTCCTAGTGAAAAGCTCACCAAAAAGGAGGTCATAATCCCTAAGCTAAAGCTACTGCTGCTGCCAGTGTCGACTGAGCTTCTAAATGCGTATGATTATATCCATACACACAGATTTCTTTCAGTCTTAGATCAGCTTCTTTTTCCAGTAGATTGAATGTAGCAAAGCATAATTATTTTAAGTACTGAGAGTAAGATTCTCTGTACTTAGCCCTTAACAAGAAGGGCATTTTTATCACCTCTAATCTTTCCATACCCTAAAGCTCAGAAAACATCACAGAAGAGAAGGTGAAAAGTATTGTAAGAGCAAGAATATGGAAAAAATGCTATAAAATACTATCTTCTAGATGACGTGGCTATCACCGCATGAACTCACAGCAGCTGGGGCTACCACCTGCTCAAGATCAAGGCAGGAAAAACTCCGGCATAGCTGACATACATGGTTTCCGGGCCCCATCTCTTACCCAGGGGCTCTTGATAGTCAACAGTTGCTGAAGGAAGGAGAAGATGTGTTCCTTCACATGCTCACATGGACTGCCCCATATGTATGCATGGATAGGCAGCTCTCACTAGACTTACTGTCATATAAAAAAGGCACTTACTTTATTTTTCAAAACATACACTCAGAAAATCTTCCAAAGACCTTCTTCCTATACAAAAAAAAATTTAAATTCTAAACACTGTCTAAAAATTAATTATCTTACCTTTTAAGGTAAATTTCAGAGAGCCGTGGTTGCTATTTCATCAAAAGTAAAAAATCCGTACAATTTTTTTAACATGTGAAAAATGTTCCTTCTATATGACCATAAGTTGATTTCCCAGCATACCTTTTGTATGTACGTCATGGGAAGATCTTGTTGATGTCTCTTAGCCAGGGAACTGATGAACAGTGTCAAGAGTCACCAGTGGTTTGTCACTGATATTTAAATACAGATTTGTTATTAGATTGTTTGCTTTTTTTATAATCCTACATCTATTTTGTGAAGACTGGAGTTGCAATTTGGAAGGAGGATGGGAGTGTAGAAAAGGAAGAGGGAAAGGAAGGAAGGAAAGGAGGGAGAGAGGGAAAGAGGGAGGGAGGGAGGGAGGGAGGGAGGGAGGGAGGGAGGGAGGAAGGAAGGAACGGGAAGAAATGAAAAAGGAGGGGAAAAACATTATTTAAAAAAAAACAAAAGCCTCAGATCTAATGTGTTTACCACCTACTGATAAATGAACAAGTCACTTAAATCTCAACAGTCTATTAAACGAAGATAACTGATAGATTTCTTGAGGTTAGGAATAATAGAAAACAGTTCTTGAGCACTTATTACTTATTATTAACCTGTTTAAACACTTAGTACAGTCCTTTCAAGGAGTCGAAAAGGTAAGTCCCATTATTGTCTTCATTTTATAAATTAATAAAATGACACTCACAAAGTAAAGTGGCCTGCCTCAGGATGCCAAAGGCACCCCCACAAACAAACAAAACAACAACACCAAAACATATCCAGAATCCCACCCAGGGATCAGCTTACTGTGAAAAGCATAGGGCTGAAATTAGCCTATCCAGCTCCTCTACTGTCAGTAAAAATGGTATAGGATTATCAACAACTTACTTATCCCGCCTAGAAAATGTTTGCTGAGGCACAACCCCCTCTTTCTTGATTGTAATCAGATGTTTCATCAGGCACTGTACAAGGGAGCACACTGTGCCCGCTGTCCATTTAAGAAACAGTAAATGAAGAACTACAATCGAAGTAAGAAATATGGGTGTTGTGCTACAGAAAAATATTTTTCCATATTCTCAGCCTCCCATTTTTATGCCTGTGGGTAGGAATGACTAAGATACCTGATAGAGGAATGGACACTCCAAAGGTACAAAAGAGAATAATTTATTTGGGGATTAATAAGGTAAATGGCAATATCTTTTATATGCAAAAATGGCAGGAATTCCCAATATACATTTCTCTACCTAGATATTCAGTTTTCCCCACCAGCTTTTCTGGCTATTACAGCATCCCATAAAGGCCTTTGTGTAGCTCTATTTAGATTCTACTCTTGTCGAAGCCAAAGAGATTTGGCTTCAGTATCTGAAGCCCTTTTAGAACACACTCAGAAAATAATATAAAATAGAGTGAAAGATGCAAGACCCATAGAATAAGAATGTGCCTTGTGTCTGCAGTGCGAACTTAATGGCCTCTCAGACTCTGAATCGTGTATTCATTTCTCTTCTGTGAACCCTCACGACCAGACATTTGACTTCTTGAATATTTCTCCAGACCTCTCCTGAACAGCATTCCTCTCTTGCCCTCTCAGCCTAATAATTTACTAGATTCTTTGTGAGGCAGAGGTTCCCGAATAGTGTTACTCTTCCCTGTAAACTATTTTAATAGACCTGAGTCAACTGTCATAGTAGAGATAGTAGACTGGGGGACATGTTAATCAAAGCCAGTTCTGCCAAGATACAAACCCTAAAGAACATTCTATTTTCTTTGAAAATTTTTTTCAATTTTTCAAATATTCTTTGAAATTTTTATGTAAATTTAAAAACACATATAAAAATATATCTGTTGATCCCCTGTTGTGTTTAATACCTTATCTACAATGTTTTACTCTCGATTTAAGAATAAGAGACTTGGTATGTCCCTATAAAAATCCAATGAGTGTATACAGATACAAGAAATATACTTATTCAATAATTTTCATGCACTGGTTTAGGCCAAAAGAAATGTAATATATGACATGCTATTAAAAAAACTAACTTATAAATTGAGAAATTTAATATCTTTGATGGTATATTTTAGCATTAAAAACTTACAATCACAAACTCTAGATAATTATATATAAACAATTTTAAGAGAATTCACAAAGGGACTCTGGCCAGCTGAAGTATGATGAGCGTGTCTAGTAAGCCTTGCCCTTGTCCCCCATTCTCTCTACTTGCTAAAATCTGTTAGATTACATTCCAAAAGCTAACCACCAAAGTCTACACCTTTATTTGGCCACTTCCTCCTTCTGAGGCTAACCACCAAGGTCCAGCTATCGAAGTCTTGAAGTCCACAATCAACCCCCCAATTAACATACCCTAATTAACATACCCAAGCAAAATTAAACACATCACCCTAACACAGGGTTTCCCATTTTACCTTTATAAACTTCTATTTACCTAGGAGCCATATATGTCTATCTCTTCTTCATCCAGAGGCAGTCTTTTGTCCCATTCCGTTGCTGGATAAATACCCCTTCCCACTCTCCCTTATTCCTTTCTCCCTTCTCCCTCTATTTCCTGTTTCTAACCCTTATCCTTGTGCTCTGTCCCTCTGCAGTGAATAAATTTCCTTTCTGCTAATAATTTGGTCTAAGAACTTGATTTTGGGGGTCCTGAGCCCATAGTTCACCTTTCTATACATATACATAAAAAATGTGTGCATGCGTGTGTGTGTGTGTGTGTGTGTGTGTGTGTGTGTGTGTGTGTCTGTAAATTGACTGGAGTGTAGCTCAGTAGTAAAGCACCTGTCTAGCAAGTGCAAGCTCCTAGTTTCCATCTAAACCACAATAAAAAAAATCAGATGTTGCTATATTAATTAATACTCCTTGATACTCTCTCTTTTAAAAAATACTATGATTAAGGCAGCTTAAAACTAATCCCTTTTCACTGATCTTGGCAGAGGATTTTTAACAACTAATTCTATTTAAATTACTATAAAGAATTAATCCTTTTATTGCTTAAGGCAAAAAGGAAACCAGAGAAAAACAAAGACTACACTGGGATTGTATTGAATTCTTTCTTTCTTAATTGAAAAAAACTGAATGGGGTATTTTGTATTATAAGTAAATCCTTCCTCTACACTTATTTGGCCTCCTTCTTAGTGAATAGAAGTTGTACATTCCAGGGCAACTATAAAATAGTAGTGTGACTGAATGCAATTTATCATGATTTCTATAATATATAAGATGCTTATATCAATCATTTTCTGATTCATGAGGAAGTCACTAGTACTTTCTATTTTTACAAAGCTTGATAAAACATATTTTGCATCATCCAGCCAACAAGTTAATCACTGAAACTCTGCATTAATTTTTGTTTTCTTTCATGTAAGACAAGGTTTCACTATGTAACCTTAATGGACCTGAAACCCACTATGTATACCAGATTATGTGGGTTTCTTTTTTTTAATTCAAATGTTTTAGAAAGCAGTTTTTAAATGACAGTAAAATAGAGTCGGAAGAATCAGGCATCAGACACCATTCTCAGTTATGTAGGAAGTTCAATGCTAACCTGGGCTATGACTCAAAAAGCTAAAACCTCACTTCTCATAGTCTAAGATAGGACTTATATATCCATATCCTCATATGGCATAATATGAAAAGTAATAGAGAAAGCCCAGTGCACCTGCACATACAGTGTCTTTTAGGAGGTTTCATCATGTGTACTCTTAAGTACCATTGGCCAAAACTACTAGAAAGGCACCTAAAAGCCAAGTCAACTGGAAGGTTCTGCCTGTAGTGAGCTATAGTGCACTCAAGCAAGAAGAAAGAGATAGCAAAGGGCAACCAGTAGACCTGACACCTTGCCATTTGGACCAGCTTTAAAATCTTTGTTTCTGTGTGCGGAATACTTCTTTTCTTCCCTGATAGGTCAAGTCCTTGTCTTTTACATTATGAGCAACCAGCTCAAAGACTACAAATGATCAGTTGATGAAAACCATCAAGCCTAGATATAATAACTCATAGCTTAACATGCTATAAAATAAAAAAACAAAAGTCATTTGTTCCTTCTCAATGTTCAGCAGTGAAGTAGGCATGTAGCTTCTCTGCTGGGAAAAGGAGAAATTGTAAGCTATCACTGGTCTTTACAATACCCCAAACTACTAGCTAATTATAAATCTTCCATGACCCAGAGTCTGTTCCCAGAATAGGTACTCTGGCAAATCTTTATTTATTTAGAGTAAGCAACTACTTTGTTAATTATCAAATTCTGGTTCCAATGTTTAGAAACTTCTCCCTGCTATGTTATGCCTGTTTTGATCTGTACAGTGGGCCTGGGAATTAAGTCTTTGACGTGTCCTTTAAAGATGACATACTCTGCTACCTGCTAATAGTCATCTGGGTACCTCAGACTACATTAGGATTAAACAATTAGCATAATATTTTCTTGGCCTACAACTGTATAACTTCAGCTTTTACAAGACTCTCGAAATTTTTCTTCTAGTCAGTTATTAATACAATCAACTGAAGTCAAAGATCTTAGGTAGGCATAGTTTTTAGGCATGAAGAATCTTACTTATAATTTAGTGAGCTCTCCCTATTCTTTAGCTATTCATTATGAAATGAGGGTTAATATCTCATCGCAAGATCAATAATGTTTTCTTTAATTATTATTATTCTTAAGCCAAAATGTGAATGGCCATAACCTGAGAACACAAATTCAGGATATCCTAAATAAATTGTTTCAACATGAAACCAGTTTATACAATTCCAGAATAAAATATTGTATAAATACATTAGAGGAAGCAAAAAGCCATAAACTTATAGCAACTGAAATTTTTGAGATAGATTTCAGTCGCTATCTGATGACTTGAATTTCTCGGCTTTTAAGTTGGTGGAAGGTAGTAGTCTGTTAATACCTGCCGAAAAGTCTCATTACAGGGATATTAGATCAGATATAGAGATAGGCAATAAATGCCTATTAAGGGAGCTAAAGATAACCTAAAACACATTGGCTCTGGATCTGTAACAACCCAGCTCCTTGCCATAATAAGATGCTAATTAGTCAACAGCCTTGTAGATTTTATAAACTAGGAACTTCGCTCCACCAGAACAATATGAAAAACTAGATGCTTTAGCATGCTTTGCTGCCATGAGAAAATGCCACAGGGCATTGTGAATAAACAGAAAATTATTCCTCTGGAGGCTACAAGTCCAAAATTAAAGTTTCAACAGGGTTAGAGTCTAACCCTTCTTTTCTTAGATTGTTGAAGTCTACCTTTGTGGTGTATCCTACTGTCTGTGCAAACAGAGAGAGGGGGAGAGAAAGGAGGAAGAAAAGAACACAGAAAGGGAGGGTGAGGGAGAAGAGAAGGGAAGGAGAAGGATGGAGGAAGGGAGAGAGGGAGGGAGGGGAGAAGAAAGAGAGAGAGAGAGAGAGGAGAGAGAGAACAAGGAACAAAGAGAGGGAGAGACTCTTATGGCACAGTTCTGTTGGATTAAGGCCATAGCCTAATGACCTTATTTAATCTTGATTACCCCCTTTAAAAATCCTAAAATATAATAGAATCTCTTTGGAAGCTGAGACTTTAATACACAAACCGAGGTTTGTAGAGGGAATCAGCCATTTAGTCCACTACAGTAAAACTGAGTAAAGAGCAGGACCTTTCATCTGATCTTTGCCACCAGCTTTGCTCTCATAACTGGCTTAGAAATGCTTCCCCTCGGCTGAAGTTGCTGTCTAGTTAGGGGTTATAGAAACAGCTGGCTCTTTTAACCCTGAAGGCCTTAAATTTCCAAACTCTCAGTTTGCATTCCGGTTAGAGGCAGAGATGGAGGAGCTTAGCTTAGCAATATTGCCTTTATCTCTGCTTGCAGGCTAACCAATTCTTCTCTAAGTGAATATCTAACTTCTATGGCCTTGTTGAAAGCAACAACAACAACAAAAGCCCAACATTCTGAATTAGCCTTACCGTTATTATTAAAGCTTATCCTCAGCAGACAGATGGACCACTTTCCAAGAGACTTTTGGGGATGCTGTTTCTAGATATTTACAGAGACATAATAAGAGTCACCAGCTTGCCAATCTGCTATGAGGTCTTATTAGGACAATCCAATACCACATGCTGAGTGCAGCATTCCAGCTCTAAGAGAATTTGAATTAATACTGGGTTCAGCAGCAAGTGATTAAAACACCATTAACAGTGGATTAATCAAGGCGGTGCTTTTCTTGTCATTTAAACTCTCGTGTATGTTTCAAAAGGATGGGTCGACCTCCGAATCTGGTACTCAAAACTCTCTTTTGTTGCCAACCATTGTTTACTGACACAGGGAGTCTATTCCTTCCTTCTTATCATAATGATAACTCAACTAGACTCCCCAGACTCTCTAGCAGCAAGATTCCAGATGTAACATGTTCTAGTGGGATGTGTTTATGAGTTGTTTGGAATGTAGAAAAGAGTCCAATACAAAAGTGAACACATGGGTGGCCATGAAGCAATTTCTAGCAGATGTGAATATTCATGGTATGTTCTACACACTACTTAGTAGTGGTATCAAGTGGCCCAAGTCATCAAGGAGAATAGTCAAATTATACTTCTCTCCTTCAGACATTATGACATGGCCCCAAACTGATCATCTTGTGACAGTTCTCAGGTTTCTTCTCTGACAGCTATTAGGATAATTTTGTGAGCACTTATTTGACTCTATTAAATTATATTTTGCACTGAACCCCTGACAAAGTTTCAGTTCCCTACACTGACCCATGGAATGTGTACTTACCACACTGTCCTCGGAAATTTTGAACTGAAGCCCAACCTCCAATCTTGCACTTATCTTTCAATCAGCAGAAAGGAAGGACGAACAGTGTCCACTCAAGTTGACTACAGCAAACGTGAATGGGAACAACCTTGGCTTCCCCTGATGCCCCACAGAAGTTGTGTGGCTCCTGAAGCCACGGAGGAGGCCAGAGGACTAGAGAGCAGTTAGGCAGGGCAAACCCATAACCCACTAAACCTCCTTTCTAAAATGAGAGAGCAGAAATTTGGAAGTCAAGGGGCAATTAGCAATCTAAACCCCAGATCTCATCAGGACATCATTTACTTTACAGCAATAAAGCAAATGCAGAAGTTAATTACGGGCAAGGAGGATTTAAAATGAAAGGTTGAAGCCAAAACACATGGAGTTAAGTATTACCATTTCAATGGTAGCCAGCCACAGGCCAGAAACAGGAAAAGGTCATTTTATCATAAATGTAATTCTATCAATAAAACTGACTTAAATTATTGAATTTCTTTCCTCCCATTCTGGTCCATTGAGATCTACAGTGGTCTTAGTCATACATGCCTGGTGGCATTTAGTAAAATGAAACATTTGATTTTTCTGCTTTGTGTTAGCTTTGCCACATATATGTCCCAAAGCACCAATTCACCAAGGTATTTGAGGCAGAAAATTCAGTACCATATATTACAAATGTTTTATTTTCTTAATAGACTTCCATCGTAATCCTAAATCACAACCCTTTATTATTATTTTTATGTAGTGTCCCTTTTGAAATGGTTCCATGCAAAAGTCAGCCCCCAATTAGGAAGCAGCACTATTGCTTCAAGGAAGGCAGTGGCATTTCCAACGCTCTAAGCCTGGTGCCTTAAAGAGTTTGGACAGGGAGCAGTGCTTGAATCCTATAATTATACTGTGTGGTGGAGCATGCATTATGACAGGTGTGCAAGCAGGACCAAGTAATGAGAGAGTTAGCAAAACAGTCGAATTTTCACATAATTCTCTGGTCAAAAGCTAATTATTAGTGGTAATAACAACGGGTCTTTAGGAGGACTAGAGCTTTAATTCAGTCTCTAAATAATTTTCCTCATCAGAATGTTGGGCACGTTTTGATGGACCTGCTGTGGTGTTGTGCCCAGTCCTTTGTCTTTCAATCTACTCAGAAAATGTCTCATGAATTCTACCATGTTTCTCACCACATAACAGATGATATTTTAGACTGTCTTGTGCAGATTCCTGTTTGAGAAGAAAATGGCATCTGGTGACTTTGGTCTGCATGTATCATTGAATTCCCAATAATAATAATAATTCCCCAGTCACTGTCTCATAGTATCTACTTCAAAATGTCAAGAGAATGTCTTCTTTGCATAAAATCTGTAAAATCATTCCTGGAAAATTGTAAGTAGTATTTCTTAAATCCAAATAAGCCACTCATGAAAGTACTGTGGAGGGATGGGTCCTAACAGTGAAGATTCCAGCAACAGTTAGGGATCTCTTTTAAGGACTTCAGCTTCTGGAGCCCTGAATGTGATTTCTCTCTTTCTGATCACTGGTACATTTCTCTCCCTTTCATACACTGTGCATGAGCCACTGAGGTATCTGCTCATATTTACCCAAAGATCAATGCTATGATCTCCAGCAAATGTCCAAGGTAGTAACTATAAGGAGTATGTGTAAGTCACATGACTCAAAATAAAGTAGAAAGCTACACTAGACCACTGGATACTTTTTATTGTTTTACTGTTGATTGATCTATATTTGAGTCTTGTCCATTTTCAGTGCAAATCTGCTCCTTAAAGCCAAGAACCTTACAAGGCCCAACAAATATAATCCTTTGTAATTCTTGGATTTATTCTCTTGCTAGACCTCTCTTACCTTTTCTACAATAGCATGCTTTATCCATCCCACTCCACTGAACAGCACCAGTATTGGACTCCTTCTAGAGACCGTCTAGGTGCTTGCTTTCACTTTTTTCTCATGGAGAACACTCCTGATATGATCCACTCTTCAACTCTTTGCCAGATGCTGTATAAAATTTAGTATCATCTTTTCTGACACACCCTCAGTACTCCACACCTTTCTTAAAAGACTTTATTCTCTTCTACAAAAAGTAACACCAACATATATATCCTATACTTATTGTTTGCTTATTTATTTGTTGATTCCCAGAAAAACCATTGTGACCTCAAAACAATATGTAAACTCCTTAAAGACAATAATTTTGGTCACTGGAGTAATGTCAGCAACTAACACAATTATATTCTATATTATATTTTTAGCAAATATGTACCTATCTATTCATATATATTTGAAAGATACATAGCATAACTCTCATTTTTTTAAATCTGTTAATTATTCCATGTATGTAAGAGCACTACTTACTCAAGTATCAGAGTCTCCAGGATTTAATTACTGAACTAATAAAATGTTTGAATGTGGTCATTCTCTGTACTGACCTAGCTGCTGTGTGCATGGTTTATTAGTCTTCAAGGTATCTCTGAAGTCACCTAAAACTTTCATTCATTAAATTCTTAGTCATTAAGACAGTCTAATACTGGAGGAGCAAACACTGTACTTAGCAAAGGTCACATTATATGATTGAGGTGATAAGCAACATACATTTGAGGGAAAAGGGTGCTGTTTTCATCTTTGTGTCCTAGATACTGTCACTGCATGGAGAAACTGTCTGGATAGCACTCAAGTTTTATGTAAAGGCATCATAAAATGACACATGCAGAGAGCTATGCTTATTATTTAATAAGATTCTCTATAAATACTTGTAACTACTTCCATTTAAACTTTTAAGTAAATACAATATGAAGTCCACTCTCTTTATTTCATTGGCCACATGTCAAGTGCACAATGCAACATTTGACTAGGGGCTATTATGTTAAATGATGTAACTGTAAACTATCTCCATTATCCTAGAAAGTGTCGCTTGACATCATTAGATAAGAACTGGGTGATATATTATTATGATGCAGCTTTCTATAGATATATCCTGGGTTCTCAAAGCAACTCTGTATCATTGGTAAACTTGTTAGGATTCTCTGGAGCAATTGAAAAAAACAGAATATGCAAATTACAAAGAGAATTCATTGGATTAGTTTACATACTATGGTAAACAGTTCCATAATTGTTATCTTCATCTGCAGATTGGAGATCCAGAGAAACAATCAAGTGCTCATTCCTGGGATCTTGAAGCCTCAATACATAAAGGACCAATGATGCAGCCCAAGTTTGAGACTAAAGGCATCTAGGTCCCTGGCTAGTCATTCACATAAGGTAGTGTTGTAAACCTAAGAAATCTGGAGCGTGATGCCCAATCTGATGACAGCAGCAGCAGAAGAGGAGAGGAAAGAAGAAAGGCAGCAATTAGAATGTATTGTATGAGAAAATTAATTCAAAATTTTTACTCACCCTAACTATATGAATTATACATTTTGTTTGAATTGTATAGTTTGTTTGAAAATCTACCACATAAAAAAGTAAAAAACTTAACTCTTTTCTACAAAAGGGATTATATACTCATGAAAAATTGATGCAATTTTTACGTTACTTGAAGAAATGAAATAGATTTATTTGAAAGAGACAAGTAACATTTTAATCAATTGGGAGAATTAAGGAAAGGGCCTAAAATTAAGCAGAACCAAGAAATGGCTGCTCAGCAAAATAAATACTGATTGAAGAAAGCAGGCAGAACCAGACCCGATCTCCTCTGATGGTGATCTTGTCTCATCCCAATGCTGGATATATCTGCCAGTGAGAGCTCTGACCATTTGACAAAACCATAGTTCTTTCTCCATGTTTCTCGCTCTGGCCTGTGATTCCATTTAATAAACAGGGCCCAAGCAATGAACAGAGAAAATCCACACTCCTTCAATTCTAGAGAGAAAAGGACAAGGCATGAAGAAAATTATAAAGCACAGATTACTTTCTTCCCTTGGTTTCTCTAATATCCTTTAAAGACCATTATCTCGAATTCATATAAATTCCCCAATTCTCTGATCAAGGGCTATTTGAACACTTGGATTTTTAAGACTCTCCGAAGGTCCCTTGTGAAATAGCAGCCTTGCATCAAATAACCATTAAGACTAAGTAGCTTTTCAAGAAGTAGTGAAATAATGTGGAAGTACTTAAGACTCTCATTCTACCCAAGAATAATGAGAATACTCATTATTGGAATACGTCCATAACCACACTGTTGACTGTTTCCCTCATTGTCACCAGTCTCCCTTTGGCTTAGCGCTCTCAGTGCGCCAGTACTGTGGGCAAAGCTACGCAACTAGAACTCTACCTACAAACCACTGAAAGGCAGGTGTTTTAATATGTCTGTCACAGTTGGGAAACTGAGGCAAGAAGGCTCAGTGGCTTGCATGCTGACATCTATACCATTCTATAAAGTCTCTTCAAACCACCTTATGGAAAGTATCCCAAGGTGAGAGCTATTGAAAGGAACATTCATGATAATGAAGTGAAGAAGCTTATATCATTTCCCTCACAGTCCTTGGATTACATTACCATATTCGAACTCTATTATGCTTAGATTAATTTAGCATATATCTTGATAAATATTGTGATGAACACATGTTTCCTTTGCAGAAAATAGAAGAAAATACATTATGAGTACTTGAACTCAAGTGCTGTTTTTATTTTGACATTGTATTTCTAAAACATTACTGACAATGATCATATGGTTAGCAGATACAATAAGTGCCACAGACACAAAGTATTTCCTCCCTAGACAGCTGATCTAAATTATAGATTATGCTTCTCCCTGCAAATTAATTATACTAGCAACAAGAAAACCTTTTTTTCGGAGCAAAGAAGAATATATTTGACACATTTTTCTCTGAACTAATCAGTTCATACATAAATAAATACATAAGAGTATTCATGAACTCACACTAGGCAAATAAAAATAGTGCCTTGTCAGTTTCCAGTACCTTTATTCCCAAAATGCAAAGACAGGAACATATTCATTAATCTAAGAGTTTTGCCTCATAAGATAGTGTGACTTTGTTCCTCTGCTGACAGAGAAACATCAACAACTAAAGAGGCTGATGCTTGGAAACAAAAGTCTTATAAAGAAAAGAAACATTCCTACATCATACATGTTCTAACTTGGCAGATGAATACCAGTACCTCAGACTATATATGACATAATTAATAAAATAAGACAGGCTGGTGCCATAACACTGTACCCGTTACACAAAGGAAAACATCAACCCTTCAATAGGTAAACCTCCTGTGAGCCACATTTATTTATATTCAGTCTCATAAAGTAAAATGCAAGAATCTCCTAAAGAAAAAAGTGAATAAACTTTATTTTATAAATAAAAAAAAACTTCAGGTCACAAAAGGTGCTTTGTAAAAATATATCTCTTTGCTTAACCATCCTCAGCCAATTTTGCTAAACATGGAAGACACTGGTTGGATAACAAACAGTTTTTTCTCAAAGCCATCTGCTCTCAGAGTCATTCCTGTGGGAAATAGTTTAAACTAAATTTGTCACATCACACTTCAGTTCCAGGTCAACAGAGTGATGAGGATAGAATTCCAACATTCTGCTCTTTCTAAAAGAAACTAGTGTGATCCAGCATATACTTTTGAAAGTTTGAGAACCACAGTGTTTAGCTTCCCCTTTGCATGACCCATCCAACTTGACCAAGAACCTTATTGGTATCATATCAAATCTTACCTGTTGCTTAAGGCTTTGATTGTCCAGAATACTGAGTCAACCTTCAGGAAACTCACTTTTTTTTCCCATCTACAATTATTAGGTCATTAAAAATACAAAAAAAATATTACAAAAATAGAAAATATTATCTATATCATGAATTTAGGAGTCATGAGCTAGTTTAAACTAGCTTATGATGGAATTTATTACTGCAGACTGAGGTCTTTTAAAGAACAACAAAGTCATAGAAAAATAAAACGTAATATTGTATGTCTTGGAGCCAGGGGCTATGGTTTCAGTAGGACACCTCCTTCTCTCAGCTCTGTGCCCACCATAGATTCTTTCTTCTTTCCTGTACTAAACTAATTTCCATAACAAGTAGGAAAATAGCCACCAAGAGTGCTTGAAATTCATAGGAAATATTAATTATATATTATTTTTAACTATTTCTCAGTGGCCTATATGATTGTCAGCAGCCATTGTACAGTAACTGACCTACTTGCAAGCAGCATTCGCACCCAATTGTAGTACAGTCATTTAGGGCTTTTTCCTTGTATCAAACCACACAAATCAAGAGGCCACAGAAACCTAAATGAAAATACTGAACAAAGACACAATATTTAGTTGCCCTCGCATGTTGTATTGCAGGATTATGTTATATGGAAAGCAAGCCAGATAGTAACACTCTGCAAACACCAAAAGCCATAAGGAACATTATTGCTTTATAAGCTAATTTAAAATTCAGATGTGTATATGTGAATATGGTTTAAATGAAGTTATGCCATACATAGTAATAATACAGATTATCTAACGAAACTCCAGCACCTAAACCAGAAAAGTTCCCTCAAGTGTTGGTTGTGTGGGACCAAGAAATTGCCAAGACAATATATACTATTGCTATTGCTTTTAGCTGCATTTCAGAATTTGAAGGTAGGTCCAACACTATTGCTGAAGACAGTACATGACTCAGATATACAGCTTAGAGGAATCAATTTGGAACTGACAAGGAAGCTTCCGCCCTAGAGCTATTTCTCATAGTATCTGAGGTTGCTAACTATGCTGCTAAGGGAGAAAAACAAGCAATAGTCCAACCCATCTGTAAAAACTATGGACTACAACAAAAACTGGCACAGCAAGATATGCCCAATGATTCAATACTAGCACTGTTATCTTGAGGGATAAGCAAAAGCTGTCTTATTGCACTTACAACCCATTCAATAAGAATGAATTTACAGCCTTCCAGTCTGGGCCTGAGCACTGAGCAGAACCTAGGAGGCAACTCTGCCCCCAGTCTCACAGAACCCAGGGGAAATGGGCCTTCCAGGAGCTCTAACCAGGGCAGTATCTTAGGTAAAGAGAAAGCAACACCAGCCCCAAACAGGGAATAACCGAAACCCACTAGGACCAGGAATTCACTGCTGGCCAGGAGCACTGATACCTTCCAGTCTGCACCTGAGCACTGAGCAGATCTTGGGCCCAGCTCTAACCCCAGTAGTAACACCCACCCCACACAATTCTGATACAACAAAAATAATAGGAAAGACAGGCTCCAGTCAGAGACAGGGCAAGTAGCACTAAGGGGATCCAGATAGCAAAGGCAAGAGCAAGAACATAAGCATCAGCAACCCAGGGTACTTGGCATCATTAGAACCTAGTTCTCCCACACAAGAAAGTCCTGAATTCCCCATATCACAAGGAAAGCAAGATTCAGATCTAAAATCACTTCTAATGACGATGATAGAGGACTTTAAGAAGGACATAAATAACACTCTCAAAGAATTTGAGAAGAACACAGGTAAACAGGTAGAAGTCCTTAAAGAGGAAGCACAAAAATCCTTTAAAGAATTACAAGAGAACACAACCAAACAGGTGAAAAGAATTGAACAAAATCATCCAGGACATAAAAATGGAAGTAGAAACAATAAAGAAATCACAAAGGGAGACTACCCTGGAGATAGAAAACCTAGGAAAGAAATCAGGAGTCATAGATGCAAGTATCACCAACAGAATGCAAGAGATAGAAGAGAGAATCTCAAGTGCAGAAGATACCATAGAAAATATCAACATTACTGTCAAAGAAAATGCAAAATACAAAAAGTTCTTAACACAAAACATCCAGGAAATCCAGGACATAATGAGAAGGCCAAACCTAAGGATAATAGGTGTAGATGAGAGTGAAGATTCTCAACTTAAAGGGCCAGTAAATATCTTCAACAAAATTATAGAAGAAAACTACCCTAACCTAAAGAACGAGATGCTCATAAACATACAAGAAGCCTATAGAACACCAAATAGACTAGAATAGAAAAGAAATACATCCTGTCATATAATAATCAAAACACCAAGTACACAAAACAAAGAAAGAATATTAAATGTAGTAAGGGAAAAAGGCCAAGTAATATATAAAGGCAAACCTATCAGAATTACACCAGACTTCTCACCAGATACTATAAAAACTAGAAAATGCTGGACAGATGTCATACAGACCCTAAGAAAACACAAATGCCAGCCCAGGCTACTATACCCAGCAAACTCTCATTTACCATAGGTGGAGAAACCTAGATATTCCACGATAAAACCAAATTTACATAATATGTTTCCACAAACCCAACATTAAAAAGGATAATAGCAGGAAAGCTCTAATACAAGGAGGGAAATTGTACACTAGAAAGAGCAAGAAAATAATCCTCTTCCAACAAATCTAAAAGAAGATAGCCACACAAAGATAATTTCAACTCTAATAACAAAAATAACAGGAAGTAACAATCACTGTTCCTTAATATCTCTTAACATCAATGGACTCAATTCCCCAATTAAAAGACATAAGCTAATTGACTGGATATGTAAACAGGACCCAGCATTTTGCTGCATACAGGAAAACCACCTCAGTGACAAAGACAGACTTTACCTTAGAGTAAAAGGCTGGAAAACAATTTTTCAAGCAAATGGTCCTAAGAAACAAGCTGGAGTAGCCATTCTAAAATCTCCAGGCCGAGAACACAAAGGGAGGGACTCATGGCTCCACCTGTATAAGTAATTGAGGGTGGCCTTGCCAGGCATCAGTGGAAGTAGAGGGCCTTGGTACCTGAAAGATTGGATTCCCTAGTGTTGGAGAATTTTGAGAGCAAAGAGATGGGAATGAGAGGATGGTGGGAGCACACCCTCATAGTAACTGGAGGAGGGGTGATGGAGTTAGGGGTTACACATCAGTGAAGTGGAGGCCTTGGTGCCTGAAAGTTTGGATTCCCTGGTGTTGGGGAATTCAAGAACAGGGAGGCGGGAATGGGAGGATGGTGGGAGCACACACTCAGAGAAACTCCCAGAGTTTTATGCATTAGACATGACAGAGGCAGGCCGCCAGAAGACTAGATTCCAGAATTTAAACAAAAAAATTATCTTGATACTAAAATTTGTTTTGAGAATTATGTATTTCAGAATACACAGGGGAGAGGGAATGGCATCTGAAATGTAAATAAAATATCCAATAAAAATTTTTTTAAAAAAAGAATTAATTTATGCCTGGTATGCCAGGTATTGTTATATAGCCATCTATCTGTGGCTTGTTAAATCATATAACATAGAGGAGCAATTACCACTAACATTTTCCTAAACCAAATGACTTTTGTGTTCTAAAAACTCACTCTTATGCCACAGATATAAATGATATCAATATAGTGCTAACGTACACAATTTTCAAAAACAAAAAAAAATTAAATTAAAGTAATTATTAAAGATATTTTT
Organism: Rhabdomys pumilio; assembly: GCA_030674055.1. Lineage (NCBI taxonomy): Eukaryota > Metazoa > Chordata > Mammalia > Rodentia > Muridae > Rhabdomys > Rhabdomys pumilio. The sequence goes on from JANHMN010000016.1 coordinate 21,308,161, forward strand.
AAAACTATTCACAAATGATAGCTGCTGAGGGAGAAAACGTAAGTTTTCTACAACAGTTTATCATTGGGCGTATCAAACACTCCAGGAAAGATCTGAAGCTCAGGAGCAGCTGGCCAACATGAATCAGACCCAATGTTATTTTTTTTATGAATATGATGTTGTGTAGATACTCCTTACCCCAAACCCTTAGCCAAGCTAACTGTAAATCAGAGAGACACAATCCAAATTAACAAAATCAGAAATGAAAAGGGAAATAGAACAACAGACCTTGAGGGAGTTTAAAAAATCATTGTCTTACTTCAAACGCCTATACTCCACAAAATTGAAAAATTTAAATGAAATGGATGGTTTTCTAGGTAGATACCATTTCCCAAAGTTAAATCAGGATCAGATAAACTATTTAAATAATCCTACAACTCCTAAGAAAATAAAAGCAGTCATTAAAAGTCCACCAACCCAAAAAAGGTCAGGGCCAGATGGTTTTAGTGCAGAACTCTACAATACTTTCAAAAAAGGACTCATACCAATACGTCCCAAACTATCCCACAATACAAAAACAGAAGGAACATTGTCAAACTCATTCTATGAGGCCACAGTCATCCTGATACTTCAACCACACAAAGACTCAACAAAGAAAGAGAATTTCAGACCAATCTCCCTTATGAACATTGATGCAAAAATGCTCAATAAAATACTCACAAACTGAATCCAAGAACACATCATAAAACAACATCCATCATGATCAAAAAACCTTGAGATCAAAAAACCAGGGATGCAGGGTTGGTTCAATACACAAAAATCAGTAAACATATAACCATATAACCAAATTGAAAGAAAACAACCACATGATCATCTCATTAGATGCTGAAATAGCCTTTGACAAAATCCAACACCCATTCATGTTAAAATTCTTAGATCAGGGATACAAGGCACTATGTGTACATAAACACAATATATGGCAAGCCAAATAGCCAATGTCAAATTAAATGGAGAATAACTTAAAGCAATTCTATTAAAATCAGGGACAAGATAACGCTACTCACTCTCTCTTTATCTGTTCAATGTAGTGCTGGAAGTTCTAGCAAGAGCAGTAAGACAACTAAAGGAGACCAAGTGGATATAAATTGTAAAGGAAGAAGTCAAAGTATCACTATTTGTGGATGAATAAATGGTATACATAAGCAAGCCCAAAATTCAACCAGAAAGCTTATACTGCTGATAGACACCTTCAGCAAAGAGACTGGATAGAAAACCAACTCCAAAATGTCAGTAAGCCTTGTTTATACAAATGATAAATAGGCTGAGAAAAAAATCAGGGAGACACCCTTCACAATAGCCACAAACAATATAAAATATCTTGGTGTAACTCTAACCAAACAAGTGAAAGACATATAGGATAAGAACTTCAAGTCACTGAAGAAAGAAATTAAAGAAAGTATCAGAAGATGGCAAGATCGCCCATGTTCATGAAGTTGTAGAATTAGTGTTTTAAAGACCTTGACAGGGCAATTCTCAATTTCATATGGGAAACCAAACCAAAGCAAAACAAAAACAAAATAAACAAAATAACAACAACAACAAAACCAGGATAGCAAAAAAAAAAAAAAAAAAATTCTGAACAAGAAAAGAATGTCTGGAGATATCACCATCCCTGACCTCAATGTGGACTACAGAGTAATTTAAAACTTCATGACTGCATAGAGTTGGTATCAGAACAGAAAGGCTGATCAATGGAATTAAATCAAAGACCCTGAAATAAACCCATACTCCTATGGATACTTGATTCTTGATTCTTGATGAAGAAGACAAACCATACATTGTGGGGAAAAGTATCTTCAACAAATGGTGCTGGAATAACTCGATGTCTACATGGAGAAGAATGCAAATAGATCCATATTTATCCCCCCTGCAAAAACCTCAAGTCCAAGTGGATCAAAGACCTCAATATATAATCTGATGCACTAAATCTGTTAGAACAGAAAGTAGGGAATAGCTTTGAACTCACAGAAGACAACTTCCTGAACAGAACACTAATGCCTCAGGCTCTAAAATCAACATTTTATCAATGGGACCACATGAAACTGAAAGAATTCTCATTAGGACAAAGAGGCAGCCTACAGATTGAGCAAGGATCTTCACTAACCCTCCTAATAGCCAAAATCTATAAAGAACTCAAGAAGTTAGTCACAAACAACCCAAATAACCCAATTTAAAAATGTGATACAGAGCTAAAGAGAGAATTCTCAGCATAGGAATCCCAAATTTCCGAGAAACACTTAAAGAAATATTCAGAATTCTTAGTCATCAAAAAAAATTCAAGTCCAAACAACTCTGAGACTCCATCTTACACCAGTAAGAATGGCTGACATTAAAACCTGAAATGACAGCACACGCTGGTAAGAATGTGAAGCAAGAGGAACATTCCTCCATTGCTAGTGGGAGTGCAAACTTGTACTTTAGAGACCCAGGTATACCAATTTTGGGGATATACCCAAAAGATGTCCTATATACCACAGGACACTTTTTAAACTATGTTCATAGCGGCTTTATTTGTAATAGCCAAAACCTGGAAACAACCTAGATGTCCCTCAACTGAAGAATAGATATAGAAAATGTAATTCATTTACACATGGAGCACTATTCAGCTGTTTAAAACAAAGACAGCATGAATTTTGTAGGCGAATGGATGGAACTTGAGAGTATTATCCTGAGTGAGGTAACTCAGACTCAAAAGAACATGCATAGTATATACTCACTTATAAATGGATATTAGCCATAAAATACAATACAGGCTACCCATGTTACACACCATAGACCAAAAGAAGCTAAGCAGGAAAGAAGGTCCAATCAAAAATGCTTGAGTCTCACTTAAAAAGAGGAATAAGATACTTGTAGGAGTCAGATGGAGGGAGGGAACAGGATGAGAGAAGGAATGGGAAGATGAATCAGGGTTTCAGGATCAGGTGTGATGAAAGTCAGGGGAGATAGACAAATGGCTATGAAAATGAAGGGATCTGCTGCTGACAAGGAGGGTAGAGTGGGGGCCGGGTGGTGAGGGTAGGGATGGAGGACTGGGGAACATCGAGCACATGCCAGAGACCTGGGATAGATGATGCTCTGAAGAATCAGTGGGGGTGATCTTAGCTGAGTCTCACATCAGTGCAGATATAGAACCTAAAAAGACCACTTCCTGTAGCTAGGCAGGAACCCCAGTGGAGCAATAGAGGCACCAGCCCACACATAAAATTTTTGACTCAAAATGTATCCTGCTTACAAGAATATGGTGACAGAGGATGGAGTAGAGACTAAAGGAATAGCCAACCAATAGCCGGTTGAACAAGAGGCCCTTCCAATGGGCAAGCACCAATCTCTAACACTATTAATAATACTCCGTTATGCTTGCAGACAGGGATCTAGCATGGCTATCTTCTGAGAGGGTCCACCCAGCAACGGACTCAGACAGATGCAGACACCCACAGCCAAACTACGACTGGAGCTTGGGGACTCTTTTGTAAGAATAAGAGGAAGGATTGCGGGCCTAGGAACTCCACAGGAAGACCAACAGAGTCAACTAACCTGGACCCTTGGGGTCTTTCAGAGACTGAACAAACAAAAGAGCATATACTGGCTGGACCTAAGCCCCTGTGTATATGTAGCAGATGTTTAACTTAGTCTTCATGCGGTTCATGAACAATAGGAGTAGGGGCTATCCCTAAAGCAGTTGCCTGTTTGTGGACCCACTTCCCTTAACTTAACTGTCTTGTCTGGCCTCAGTGGTAGAAGTGCCTAGCCCTGCAGAGACTTAACGTGACAGGGTAAGGTGCTACACAGAGGTAGCCTCCACTCTCTCAGAGAAGAAGGTGTAGGGGGAACAAGAAGAGGGACTCTGGGGAGAGAGACCTGGAGGGGGACAGCAATTGGGATGTAAAGTGAATAAATAAAAACAAAAAAATTAAACAAAACATTATAGTTGTTGTTAGTACTTATCAGTAGCACCTAAGATTTAGTGTTGTAATAAAGCAGCACAAATTTGCTTTGAAAGAGAAAAAAGTTAAGGAATTTACCTAAGCTCTTAAACTTTGAGAGTGGTGGCTCCTGTTACTATCATTTCTGTGTATGTATCCCTTTCTTACAGATATACACACATTTGCAAATATCCTGACCAAAGACAGTGTTCTAGATTTACATGTTCCTCTCCTCTTTCTAGAAACAGGAATGCTTCTATTCCAGGAAATTGGCATTTATAGAGAGATGTACCA
>JANHMN010000016.1:21314919-21318358 GCA_030674055.1 Rhabdomys pumilio
TAATGAAAACTGATAAACAATGTGAGGATTTTTTTTCCAGAAATTTTCTGCCATTTGTTGTACCATCTGTAATAATCTGCTAAAGCTGCCATGACAAAGAGACACACAGACTGTGTGGCTTACAGAAAGAAATTCATTTCCCCCAAATTCTAGAAGCTAAAGTCCATGATAAGAGTTTTAAGTGGGTTGATTTCTTGGAGGCTGTCTCACATGTGTCTGTACCTAACTTTCCCTCTCTTGTGTATTTGTGTACAAATCCCTATTTTTTATAAAGACACCAGTCAAACTGGGGTTGGCATAATGCTAATGACCTTATATTAACTTAAATACTATAAATATTCCGTCTCTACTTGCAGTCATATCTTGCAGGCATATAAGGTTAAATTTTTTCAACATGAAAATTTGAGGTTGAGGGACACAATTTACCATATAACACCATAACTGCTAAATTTTAGCAGTAAAATAATACCTTTAATGCTACAATCTCAGCAAAAAAAATGCTATAATTGCTCCTTTTCTTTATAGGATTTATCTGATAAACATGTTTATTTCATAATTTTTGTTATATCCTGGTTTATAAAAGGATATTACATGAATATCATATTATTTCACATCTTCCAGTTGTATCCACATCTAACAATTTTGCTTTTTTGATAAATGAAATTGACATAATTAAATAGAATTCATATATATATATATGTATATATATATGTGTGTGTGTGTGTGTGTGTGTGTGTGTGTGTGTGTGTGTGTGTATCACAGCCCTTATCTACAGTATTGACTCCAATAATCTTGTGATATCAAAGTCTGTGGTTAGGTTCCTTATAAAAATAGCTAATATTTTATATAACTATGTAGCCCCTTGTATATTTTGTATCATCTCTAAATCATTATAATAAATAATAATACATAAATGCTATGTAAGTATTTGTCATTCTACACTACTTAGGCAATAAATGACAAAAGAATCATTCTGTACATATTTAGGAGAGATTGGACATTTTCTGGATATTTTTGATCTGTGGTTTGTTGGAGTGAAAAACTATGAATAGACAGGACTGAAGGTAGAAAGAGACAGAGCCTGCCCCAGAGGCACTGCAGGTTTGAGTACTGTGTCACATATGTGTCGGTAGAGAGGAGAAAATCTATGTCAACACTCAGTGCTCTGACCTATGAACATCTAAATGATTAGTAACCTAATATTTTCTGGGGAAAAAAAACAAGGCTGATATGACCACTAGCCCAGTATCACATAGGCCTGTGAGGGGTTAGAGTTGCGGACGGGACAGACCTTGTTGGAGATAACCCCTGCCTGGCTATCCACTCTCCCTATCTATTCAATATAATACTGGAAGTTCTAGCTAGAGCAATAAGACAGCTAAAGGAGGTCAAGAGGATATAAATCGTAAAGGAAGAGGTCAAAGTATCACTATTTGTGGATGAATAAATACTATACATAAGCAAGTCTAAAATTGTACCAGAAAACTTCTACTGCTGTTAAATACATTCAGCAAAGTGACTGGATACAAAACTAACTCCAAAAATTCAGTAGTCCTTCTTTATACAAATGATAAATGGAATGAAAAAAAAAATCAGGGAAACAACACCCTTCACAATAGCTACAAATAATATAAAATATCTTTGTGTCACTCTAACCAAACAAGTAAAATATCTATATGACAAAAACTTCAAGTCACTGAAGAAAGAAATTAAGGAAACTATCAGAAGATGGAAAGCTCATGGACTGGTAGGATGATCATAATACAACTGGCAATTTTACCAAAAGCAATCTGTAAGTTTAAGACAATTCCCATCAAAATAACATCACAATTCTTTACAGACCTTAAAAAGAACAATTCTCAACTTCATATGGTAAAAACAACAACCCAGAATACCTAAAGCAATCCTGTACAAAAAAGAACTTCTTGAGTTATCACCACCTCTGATTTCAATCTGTACTACAGAGCAATAGTGATAAAAACTGCAAGGTATTGGGATAGAAACACACAGACAGATAAACAGAATCAAGTTGAAATAAAGCCTCACATTTACAGACACTTGATTTTTCACAAAGAAGCCAAAACCTTACAATGGAAAAGGGAGAACATCCTCCAAAAAAATGGTGCTTGTCTAACTGTGTATCTGCATATAAAAGAATTCAAGTAGATCTACACTTATCACCCTACACAAAACTCAAGTCCAAATAAATCAAAGACATCATCATCATCAACAACAACAACAAAAAAAAAAAAAACTAGATACACTAAATCTAATAGAAGATAAAGTGGGAAGTACAGGAGAAAATTTCCTGAACAGAATACTAATGGCTTAGGTTCTAAGACAAATAATTAACAAAATAGGACCTCATGAAACTGAAAAGCATCTGCAAAGGGCACTTTCAATAGGACAAAACCACAGTCTACAGACTGGAATAACATCTGCACTAGCCGTACTTCCAACACAGGGTTAATATCTTATATCTAAAGATATAAAGAACTCAAGATGTTAGACAACAACAAACTAAATAACCCAATTAAAAAACTGGGTACAGAGCTAGAAAATTCTCAACAGAGGAATCTCAAATGGCCTAGAATCACTTAAAGAAATCTTCGGTGTCCTTTCTCATCAGGGCAGTGCAAATGAAAATGACCCTGAGATTCTACCTTACACCTATCACAATGGCTAAGATCAAAAATTCAAGGGACAGCATATACTGGCAAGGATGTGGAACAAGGGGAATACTCTTTAGTTGCTTGGAGGAGGACAAACTTGTACTACCACTCTGGAAATTGATTTGACAGTTTCTCAGAAAATTGGGAATAATTCTACCTGAAGACCCATCTATACCATTCCTGGACATACACCCAAAGGATGCTCCACCATACAACAAGGACTTTTGCTCTATTATGTTCATAGCAGCTTTATACATAATAGCCAGAAACTGGAAACAACCCAGATATCCCTCAACAAAAGAATTCATACAGAAAATATGGTTTATTTACAAAATGGGATACTGCTCAGCTATTCAAAACAAGGACATTGTGAATTTTTCAGGCAAATGGATGGAACCAGAAAATATCATCCTGAGTGAGGTATGCCAGACCCAAAAGGACATGCCTGGTATGTACTCACTTATAAGTGGATATCATAAAGTACAGGATACCCATGCTACACTCCAGAGACCCAAAGAAGCTAAACAAGAATGAAGTCCTCAAGAGAGGATACTTGAATCTCACTTTAAAAAGATGGAATAAAATAGTCATAGGAGGCAGATGGAGGGAAGGGACAGGATGGGAAAATGGATGGGGAGGGAAATGTGGGGTGCATGATCAGGTGTCAGGAGAGATATGAGAGAGGGCTAGAGGGCCAGAGGGCCAGAGGGCCAGAGGGCTAGAGGGCCAGAGGGCCAGAGGGCCAGAGGGCCAGAGGGCCAGAGGGC
>JANHMN010000016.1:21318758-21357603 GCA_030674055.1 Rhabdomys pumilio
GGAGAGGGAGAGGGAGAGGGATTCTCTAAAAGAGGAGGAGGCTGCATATGTCATTAGATATATATGTAATAATTTGAACATTTTGTGTCCAAAAGTACAAAATTCCCTGACCCATGCACTTGGGCCTGAATATTATACAGCAGGCTCACTGAGCAAGTATCTAGTCAAACATTGCCCTTGTTAGACATGCCACAGGAAGCTCACCAAACAATTTTTGGATCCTTTCAACAATTCAAGTCTTGATGTAAATTAATAAATTGGCTTTTGGAATTTTATTCATTAATCAATTTTAGTTGCTTCTGTGTAAGTCCATCCCTGAGGCAGATTTGTTCTCTGTCAGCTGACAAATAACATTTTTAAGTCTGTCAGGCCAGTGCCAGACACCCGAGTAGGTGAATTCTCTATGGTAACCTCGCCTAAGTACATGATTTTCCATCCGGGAAATCAATGACTCATCGCTTTATGTCCAATCTGTTCTTTTTCCTGTCTCCTGTCTTTATGGCTTTGACTAAGGACATATCTCTACACATGCTTTTGACTACACAGCTCCCAGATCAGCATGATGAGGCAGAAGTACAAAGCACAGGTTATAGATATTGAAGTTTCCAAGGTGAGAAGCTGAGACAGTCAACTGGAAAGCACCAGCCAGTTACCCCTAGACACATGCTGAGTCCTCAACCTCATTATTACTAGTATTATTTTCTGACATGAAAAATATAGTAGAGTATGAAGTTACCCTGGTGCTCAGCTACTTCACAGAAAAATACACATAGTTTTAATGAGTAACTGGGAACCTTACTAGGACTCTGGAATCCTTTTTATCCAAGCAACATTACTGCTTGCCAAAACTAAGCCCTAACACTCATCCTTGGAAGATAAACCATAGCATGATCTCACACCTCTCTTTCTCTCTAATTCTTCCCCCCAAACCAAGTTGACCTTTAGCCACCTGTCTGAAACTGTCTGATTTGAGAAGATTACATTACTAAAAAAAAAATCAACTTTGATTTCTATGAGACAACTTTGTAGAATAGATAAATAGTTTGTGTTGCCTCAGCAATCACTTTCCAGCACTTTCACAGGAATTAAGATTCACAAAGGAACTATTCTCGTGGCTAAAGAGCACATAAACAAGTCTTTTGTAAAGCTACATATAGCCATTTGGAACTATAACGAAGTAGTTTATTACTGTCTGATATTATCTCTAACTAGAGGATAACATTTTCCATGCAAAAATTCAAGTCTGAATGTTTTCAAGGTTCATTTTTTTTCCTTAAAGTATTAATCAGCCACTCCTGGGGAAATTGACACAGACATTTCTATCTATCTCAGAATCTTGGCTACATCCACACTTAATGCATCTGAAAATATAAAAAAAATTATAATGAGTTGTGTCAAGGTATATGGAAGTCTGAGACTTTTGGTACTTCTATCTTCAAGATAACAGCAGGTTCAACTGACAGTGGGTCAGACACAGACAAAAGACAGGAAACTCACGGGTCAAAGACAAAGATTGTCCTGTTCATGGCACCACACGAAGCATGGGGTAGCAATTCACATCAGTTCTCCATGTCCTCACAGCTTTAGAAAATAATGTGCCTTACATAAAGAACTTGAGAGACATTAAAGTTGGGAATTGCCCCCTCCCATCTTTTACCGTGACCTAGAACAAACTTGTTCTTTGCCTTAAAATAAAGGGTCGTGCTATTCACTTATGCTTCTGTAATCAAATACTCCCTTTTTTATAGAGAGAGGCAACTATACATCTTTGCATGCTGTTTAGTCCATTAATATCTTAGAAAAGAACTTGGGGGGTGGGAATGAGCTACCAGGCCAGACTTGGTGGCACACTCCTTTAATCCCAGCACTTGAATGATAGAGACAGGTGGATTTATGAGTTCCAGACCGGCCTGGCCTGAATCCAGGGACATGTAGGGTTATATAAAGAAAACTTTGTCTCAAAAGTAAATAAATTAATGACAATAATAACAAGCAACTGATTACTATGCTCTCAAATGCAACAAAAAGGCAAGGGATATGTGAAGCACTGAATCCTAAGAAATAACAGTAGGTCAGATCAGACTGCAGCGTAAGCTCTGTGAAAAAAGAAAGGAAACATCAGATGGAAGCTATGTCTATTCCTTTGCCACTTGATCCTTTGCCACCTTTTTCTATGATCAAGGCAAAGATGCTGAATAGTATTAAGAAAATTTAAATCAAAAGCAAAGCATTTTGTAGTCAAAATATACAGACCATTGAGTACCTTTGCAGCAAATTTTGGTTAAAGGATATTCAAAGTCTTCTGTGCAGCTACATGCTTTAAGGGGTCAACTCTTGCTTTTTATGCTAAAAATACTGTTTCTCGGAGAGCAGCCAAGGCATCAGAATTTGAAAGTAGTTCTGGACAGAAGTCCTTTCAGGCAGAGCAGGCAATGACATACACACTTAGAACAAATTCTGGCACTCAAAGAAACATTCCACTTCAGAAGAGGGTTCCTGGTGAATTCTTTTCCTTCGATGTACTTTTTTATTGTTTCTCTTTTTCTTTTCTCCCTCTTCATCATGCACAGGGTTGTATGTACATCCCATGAGCTGTTGGCATTGTGGTTTGATGTGGTTTGAAAGCATTTCATATACCTAACTTATTTACTACACATATAGAAATTTCATGCACCATCTCTACCTTATAAAAAAAGAATATTGAGACATTGAACATTGTATACTACCTTCTCCAAAATCTCCAAGCTAGGGACCTTTATAATCAAGACTTGGATGTAGGAAGCTGAATCTAGAAGTCCAAGTTTCTTATCACTTCTTATGACCAATCTATGTTAACACCATGTTTTGTGATTCTATATCTCCTCACCATGACACCTCAATGATATTAGAAGCATAGAAATGCCCTTATAGGGATTTGAATTTTTTGAAATGTGTTTGTTTCTTAAAGTTGAGACTGCTATACACTGATCTTCTGTCTCCTCACATAAAAATCTTTCCAAGTTGCCTAACAAAGAACCAATCCATACTGAATATCAATGTCCTGTTGACAGTGTGACAGTGAGCTAGGTGTTCATTCTTCTACTCACAGGCTTTCATTTCTTTCCAGTTTGTACCTACTACTAATATTTCAGGAAGAAATGTATTCTATGTACAGGAGATGCAGCCATGATTGTCTGCTATGGGTTCAGTCTCTCTTCTGCTATTTATGGCATCAGTTTCTCATTTTGCCTGAGCAAGTTCTCGTTTGCAGAGACACATAGATCTTTTTGAAGTCATTCCAGGACTTGAATTGCTTAAGCAATAGAACAGTATCCTTGGTCTTCTTGCAACCTTCAACCATATCTCTAATCTCAAAAGGCAGTTCAGAGACTTCCTCAATATTATGACCTTTTAGGCATCACCAAAACTAGGAAGGATGAGAAAGCCAGGGCAGAGGAAAGGACATATTACTACTGTGTTGTGTTCACTCACTCTGTGGTGTCAACAGATGGCAGGTTTTGGTGGTGCAACCTTGAGGCTTCTCTAACACATATTTCCAGGTCACCTTGATGAGAAGAATGGATCCCACTACCTAGAACTCTTGAAATTGGAGCCACAGTTCTACCAATACACCACAATGCAGCACTGATCGGTTGATCTGCTAAGTCACTGATAGCATAGCCTGTGGTTTTCACACAAGTTGTTATGAACAAAGCTCATGATATCTGGCCTTGAACATAGCTAGCAAAGTAATATTTTTTTGCTAGACAATTCCTCCTTTCCAGAATACACAGATAGGAGAGGAACACACAAGTATATTTTTAATTTTTAAATTTGCATTTTAAACTACCTGAAGCTTATTTTATTTATTGAACTTTTTTTCTATATTCAGCTTTTCCTGATCCACAACTTCTCCCAGGCTCCACCATTTCTCTACCCATTCAACTCCAGGCCTTTTCTTTCTCTTCAAAAATAAAAAGTAAAAACAAACAAGCAAGCAAACAAACAAAACCATTCTGCAACTACCAAAGGAGAAAGGTGAACACCAGCCCAGCTAGCTACAAACCCTACCATCTACAAGACAAACCTGCCTGCAAGATGGGCTACAATAATTGTCACACAAACACATGGGAGTAACCAACCAATATCTGACTGGATTTAAGGTCTATTCTGTGAAATAAAAGCTATAATCACACTGTTCAGGTGTCCAAGAACTTGATATCAGATGAGTCAGAGACCTAAGAAATGTTGAGAAAAAATTGTAAGATATAGAACGACACTGAGGAAACAAAGCTATCTAAACACAGGACTAATGCACATATAGGCTTACCTAGAGATGGCAACTGCATACTCAGGGCCTGAATGGGTCTGTGTCAAAAGGGGGCTCAGAAATGCAAGGAGAAGTGGGCAGAAACTTCCATCCCTAACCAGAAGCTATCTCCAATGGACAACCACTCACAGATGAAAAATTACTTCTTTGAGCCTAGTCTCACTGGGGATACAAACCACTCTTAATGGCAGGCCTTGTGGCCAGCAGTGGATGGCTAACATAAAACAAACTCAGTGACATCTTTGGAGATTCTTTGTCTCATAATGTTTTGTAAGGACTTATTTTTTATAAGTCTTACAGGTCCTTACCATATATATTATGCATTTGGAGTAATTCCAGTGTGTGCAAACACATGTGTCCTTCTGTCTGTATGTGTTTCTGTAAACATGGATGTCCCTCTATCTATTTGTATTTCCTGTACTATTCCAATTTGCTTGCCTGTTGGGTTTTTTTCCCCTAAGGAGAGGCAGAAAGTATACGAATTCAGATGAGAGTGAAAGTGAGGAAGATCTTGGAGAAGATGGTGAGAGGAAATCATAAAAAGAATGCACCATGTGAAAAAGAATCTATTTTTCCTAAACAAAAAAATAGAGGGGAGAAAACAGATTCATTTGATATGATGAAAACTTTTAAACTGATTTTTTCACATGTACAGCAAGTGTGTTAGAATACTTTGTTTAGCAAGCTTCTATTTCCTTATTAAATTATGTATTAAACTCCCATTGTTGTAATTTTAAGATGTATATTTGTACATCATTGTTCTATTTTCATCTGCTTATGCTAAATTCTGCAGTGATTAACAATTGTCAAGGTGCACGTGAGAAGAGAAAACAATTGTGTGGCCATTTGTATGAATGAATGAAAATAAAAAAGTGAACAAAATAGAAAAGAATAGTAAAAAATAATACACAAAACAAGACAGACTGTCTCCAAAATTAAGAAATATACCTGATGTTGTATAACTATTTCCTGTCTTTCAAATTTTTCTGCTGTTATTGGTTTATCAAATCACCTGCAGAGGACTGCTACATTTTATAATATCAATAAAGACTATGTTTTCAAAACAACATGGTTTTCCTGATGTATTTATTACTTTTATGTAAATTTGATAAAACTATATAAAATTATATTTGATATACGATAACTAATTTTATTAATATATTTTATACATATCAAGAAATATATAAATTTATATTTATTTTTTTATTCATTTTATATCCCACTGCTCCCTCCAGTCACTCCTTTCCCACAATCGTTTCTTCCATATCCCCTTCCCTTCTCCTCTTAGCAGGCGGGGGCCCCTCTGGGTATCTCCAGCCTTCAAGTCTCTGCATGGCTAAGCACATCCTCCCTCACTGAGGGAGGCCAAGGTAGACAAGCAAGGTAGACAAGACAAAGGCAGCCCAGGTAGAAAAGCATATCCCACAAACAGTCAACAGTGTTTTAAACAGCCTGTACTCCAGTTGTTTGGGACCCTCATGAAGACCAAGATGTATATCTGTTATATATCTGCATGTACAGAGAGGCCTAGGTCCAGCTGATATATGTTTTTTTGGTTGATGGTTCAGTCTCTAAGAGGCCACATTATTTGACTTTGTTAATCTTCTTGTGAAGTTCCTATCCCCTTTGGGGCCACAATCCTTCCCACTATTCTTCCAGAAGAATCTTCAACCTTCATCCACTGTTTGGCTGTGGGTATCTGCATTTGTCTGAGTGAGTGGTTGGAGTCTCTCAGAGGACAGTCATGCTAGACTCCTGTCTGCAAGCATAACAGAGTATCATTAATAGTGTCAAGAATTGGTACTTGCCCAGAAAATGGGTCTCAAGTTGTGTGGTTTATTGGTTGGCCATTCCCTCAGTCTCTCCTCCATCCCTCGTGCCTACGTTTCTTATAAACAGGATAAACTTTGGGTGGAAGCTTTTGTGAGTGGGTTTGTGTCCCTGTTCCTCCACTGGAGTTACTGCCAGGTTACAGTAGGTATCCTCTTTAGATTCCATAACCCCCAATGCTGTGTGACACAGTTAAGGTTGCTCTCATTGATTCTTAAACACCCCCCTTATCCCAGGTCTCTATCACATTATGGAGATGCCCCTCACCTCCTCACCTCCATCAGTTGCAGATTTCTACTCATTCTCATGGCCATCTGATACACACACACACACACACACACACACACACACACACGCACACACACATGCACACACACACACGCACACACACAAATATATATATATATATATATATATATATGATACATACATATATATCAAGATTATTTTTATATAAATTTTGAGGGTGATATCAGGTAGATATATACCAATTATATATAAAGATACAAATGGTTGTGGAAAAAATTCAGTGTCTCAGTAAAGTACTCTTTCTTAAATTGGAGACACTAAAACAATGTCATTGATATTATCATATGTCCTACAGTTTTTACAATTAACAATGCTATCTGAGTAAAATTTCTAAGTAGCTATTAATCAAGTATTAATGTTATCTAACCTGAGAAGTAAGTAGGTAGAAAGAAAATAAGTGCCAAATGCTCATGTTACCATTTGGCTTTCATTGTAGCTGTAAGAGAGGCAGAAGTGAGTTTCAATCACTCTAAGAAAGCCTTAAAAACTCAACCATATACTCTCACTCTTGCTGGGTTTGGTTGCTGCAGGGTTGCCTACACTGTGCTAATTTTTTGGTGTGAGGAAAATACTTTGGTGAATGAATATATTTTTCCTTGTAGATTTGGGCTTGTCTTAGTATGACCATAATCACAATTTTAGCAGTGGTACATTGAGTATGGCACATTTATTTAAAGTGAAGTTATGTAAAAACATTGAAAAATTATAACTACGCAGTTCAGGTACACTTAATTCATGTGTGCACACTATACATCATATCGGCAATGTCTACTTTATTCCACTAACATGTTTCTCACAGTAAACTCTAGATCTAAAACATGAACTGCATTTATTCATGAAAATGGTTGTTTAGTTGTATGCAGAGATAAAAAGCATCTCTATCATCCCTCAACATCTAATTCTGTCTTTTTTTTTATTGGAGACTAAATTGCCTTACACCCTCTTTACAGTAATTGCTGAGGCTGTCTTTTATGAGACCATCATGAAGAACATTGCAAGCTTTCAAGGGAATGTCATTTAAAAGACAGAAAATTAGATCCTGATATGTCTAATTAATTAAATCAAAATGAGTTTCAATTAGTGGGTTCTTTAATATCCACCTTTGCCTAAGACTGTTCATAAAGTAATCAATAAACAGTATGTGGGGCATTGTGCTATTAATATATACAAGGGTAATGATCAACATTATGTTCCTCTTAGTCTATGTTTAGTTTCAAAATAACATAATCAAAAGCATCTTCTTCATGCAGAGGAGATATGCAGCATCTATCACCTTAATGGTGTGAAAACATAATGATGCTTTCCTACAAAGGAAAACCTCTCTTCTTTGATGTTTGAGCCTGGCTTCCATTTGCCACAGCTTCAGTAAGCTGAGAAGAAAACATACATTACCCACACTATCAAAGATGCCACGATTTGCTGCTAACAAGCATACACTTAATTGCGAGGTGTAAAATGATGTGTATGCTTTTGATTTTTGTGGTGATGACTCTTTATTAAAACAGTATAGGCAGTGCTACCTAAAAACACCCTCAGATGCAATACTCTATTTTTTCATCAAAGTATCCACCAAAACCGGGATGCAGAGTCCATGATGATGCTCTATCTACACTATGAATCATTACATGGGGTCAGGTTTTTGATTTTACCTTATTCTGAGGTATCTCATTTATATCTTTATGTGGATGAAATTACAGTTACTCTGACAAACAAAATGAAAATAAGATCTAAGTGATTATAAACGTAGACATTCTAATTGATGTTTCATTCCACTTAGAAGTCAATACTTTAAATTAAAAGCTAGTCTGTAGTGATTCCTCTATCATATCACAAACATACACACACACACACACACACACACACACACACACACACACACACACCATTCAAACTTACAATGATTATAGCTTAAAAAACTGTTATCTTGCAAGAATGTTGTGAGTATTAAATTGGATTAGCATGCAAAGATTAGCCTAGTTCTGTGTTAGGTTAATAATAAATTTGTCATATAATTTTGAAGATAAAAACAAATATGAATCTTGGAGCTGATAATCCTTAGAAAAATGGTACATAGAAGAAGGACCTAGCAAAGGAAAGCACAATATTGAGTAAGAGGAGCAACACTTAAGGATAGGAAAGAAAACCAGAAGTCAGTGGGGCAAGAGTCAGAACACAAGTTTTTGTAGCTCATGAAATTCCAGTGTTTACTTGCTGTGATTCCTATAAGACCTTTCTGTACCACCCCAAATAAAGGTCCTAATTGATTTATTCAACCTTCTAGTGCATAGAACTCCGGATGTTTTTAAAGGAACTATCAAAGCCATATTGTACAGATTCTGGTCAGGAGTCATGGCAATAACAGAAAAAAATTCATCAGCTCTTTCAAGGCAGTGCCATACTTGATTCCCAGGAGATAATATTGGACAGATTGTAGGAGTCTGTCTAGTCTTGCTGAGTACTCCAAAATTTTGTCTGAATAAATCATGCCAAAATTTCTGTCCTGCTTTTCTTTTATACAGACACAAAGCTTGCAGAATCATCTAAATTCCCTAAGGCTCTTCAAAATAAAACCAATCCATTAACTACAGTGTCTCTTATCCAAACTAAACAACCTAACTCCAACATGATCCAAGTCCATTCCTCATGCTTTCTGAGATACCTTAAGACTTTTTCTAACATATGTGGAATAAAATTATGTTGTGAATAGACAGGTAGAAATTGAGTACCCAAATTAGAAGACCTACCTATATTTTATATGGATATCATCACAAACTCACAGAAATATAAAAAAAAACATACTTGTGAACACTTGTGGATTTCCAGCAAGTACTTATTATTCTCAGGCAATATTGGTAATGGTGACTTAACTACCTAGTGTTTCCCAAGTAAAATAAAGCAAAAGTCCAAAAACATGGGCTAGATGTACTTGGACACATAGCATAGCACTGAGGCAATTTCTGCATGTCTGCATAGCCTGGTGTATTTGAGGAACTCCTTGAAACACTCACATATTTTGTCCAAAATTCATAGTATGATTAGTATACCACAAAATATAGTAGTGTGGGTTGATCTAAATGTCTAAAACAAGAGAACAACAAGAAGAAGTAGGGAGAGAGTTGTTGAAGAAACTATAAAGTCTTTATAATTCATTGGATTTTAGTCAATAAAAAAATGGCTCTATGAATCAAAATCAAAGAAATTTTGAAATATAAAAGCTGAAATGAGTAAATACTTAAAAACTTGCTTTGGTCCATCAGGAAAGAGTACCTCCTAAAGGAGACAAACATGAATGCATTTAGTAAAAGTCTGTGAAACCACAAAAGTATCAAAGGCTAGAATAAAATAATGGACATGACTACCTGTGCTACTGAGAAAGATAATTGGATTCTGTGAGTTTTCTGAATACTAGATATCTACATGAAATATGTCATATGTATAGAACTATGCATATGTCAGACATTCCCTTCTGTTCAGTAAATGTATTAATCTAACTTTCCAGACCAAATTTTGTAACACTAAATGTTCATACTGACACCTAGATTTGAGGGAATGTGTCATACAAGCAATATTCATACATTAAAAATATTTCGGGAGTTAGATTTAATGCTTGACTTCCTTAACCAATGATGCTCCCCCAAAGTCAAAATAATAGAATTCTGTAATTGTTTAAGCTAAAGATACAAATAAGCTTCACATTGTCGATAATACTGAATTTGTTCTGCAACCAAAAAGAGCATCACAATATGAGAAAGGATCATTCAGAGAAAAAGTAATGGCTACTGGATAGTAGTGGTAGATGTCTACAGATACAATATCTTATAAAGAAGTACAGAATACAGACATGGGAAATAAAGTTAAAAAGTAAAGTTAAAAGACAATTCTGTAATTGTTATGACAAGAAATGGTTCAAGGTGTCACCAAAGCTAAAGAGAATTTTGAAAATAATGATATTTTAAAACTTTCATCTGTGGAAGCTTTTAGAGTATAGCTCAGCTTTGAAATACTTGTATAACATGGACAGGGGCCTGTGTTTAATCCTCAGCAAGCATGAACTGAATACAGGGGCACATGTCTATACTCCTAGCACTTAGTAAAACACAGCCAGAGCTATGTAACATGTACATGAGTGTTTTTATTAAAACAAAACTAAACATGAGAAAATGAAGAAATTAAAACAAATCTTCAGAAAGATGCAATCAACAAAACCTTTTGAAGCTCCTTCCCGCTTTCTCTTCTATTAGATTCAGTCTATCTGGTTTTATGTGGAGGTCCTTGATCCACTTGAACTTGAGCTTTGTACAAGGAGATGAATATGGATCAATTTGCATCCTTCTGCAGATCACCAGTTAGACCAGCACCATTTGTTGAAGATGTTTTCTTTTTTCCACTGTATGGTTTTGGCTTCTTTGTCAAGAATCAAGTGTCCATAGGTGTGTGGGTTCATTTTTTGGTCTTCAATTCTGTTCCACTGATGAACCTGTCTGCCTCTGTACCAATGTGAAGCAGTTTTTTTTTTATCACTATTGTTCTTTAGTACAGCTTGAGGTCAGCAATGATGATTCCCCTATAAGCTCTTTTTGTGTTGATCATTGTTTTCACTATCCTAGAACACCAATGGTTCAGGTTCTAAGATCAACAATTGACAAATAGGACCTCATGAAACTGAAAAGTTTCTGTAAGTCAAAAGTCACAGTCAATAGGACAAACTGGCAATCTACACATTGAAAAAGATATTCACTAACCCTGCATCTGATAGAGGGCTAACATACAAAATAAATACACAAAGAACACAAAAAGTTAGACTCAAAAAAAAAAACAGCCCAAGTAAAAACTGAGGTACAGAGCTAAAAAAGAATTCTCAACAGAAAAGTCTTGGATGGCTGAGACACACTTAAAGAAATGTTCAACATCCTTAATCATCAGGGAAATGCAAACCAAACAGACCCTGAAATTTCACTTTATACCAATCAGAATGGCTAAAATCAAAAACTCAAGTGACAGTGCATGCTGGCAAGGATGTGGAAAAAGAGGAACACTCTTCCGTTGCTGGTGGGATTGAAAACTGGAAATCAATCTGGCAGTTCCTCAGAAAGTAGGAAATAACTCTACCTGAAAACCCAGATATACTCCTCCAGGGAATATAACCAAAAAAATGTTCTACCATACCACAAGAACACATGCTCCACCATGTTCATAGCACCCTTATTTGTAATATCCAGAAGCTGGAAACAACCCAAATGCCCCTCATTCGAAGAATGGATACAGAAAATGTGGTTCATTTACACAATAGAATACTCTTTAGCTACTAAAAATGAGGACATCATGAATTTTGCAGACAAATGAATGGAGCTAGAAAAATATCATTCTGAGTGAGGGAACCAGACCCAAAATGACATATGTGGTATATAAACACTGATATGTGGATATTAGCTAGAAATTTCAGAATATCCATGATACAACTCACAGACTGTAGGAAAATTAACGAGAAGGAAGACCCAAGTGTAGATTCCTAAAACCCATTTAGAAAAGGAACAAAATAATCATAAGAGGCAGAGGGAGGGAGAGAGGTAACTGGGTATGGAGAGGGCAGGTGGGAAGGGAAATAAAGACGCAGAATCAGAAATGGGGAGAGGCAGAATGGATGCACAGAGGATCAGGAGGATAAATTGAAATATGCAGCAGTGAAGGTTATGGGCAGAAGGAACCTCTAGAAAGTCCCAGAGACCTGGGATGTGAGAGGTTACCAGGACTCAGTGGAAATGACATTAGCTGAAATGCCCAACAGTGGGGAGATGGAACTGAAAGAAACCACCTTCTGTAGATAGACATGGCCCCAAGTGGAGACATAGGATCACCCACCCATCTTCAAAAATTTTAATGCAGAATTGTTTCTGTCTAAAGGAAATGCAAGGACAAAAGTGGAGCAGATACTGAAAGACAGGCCACCCAGGACCTGGCCCAACTTGGGATACATCTATCTAATGTGTGCACACCAAATCCTGACAATATTACTGGGGCCATATTGTGTGTACAGACAGGAGCCTGGCATGGCTGTTTTCTGAGAGACTCTACAAGCAACTGCAGATACTTACAGCCAACCATTGAACTGAAGTCTGGGACGAATATGGAAGAGTAAGAGGAAGGATTCAAGGAGCTAAAGGAGATCACAACCTCACTGGAAGAACAACAGTATCAAGTAACCTGGACCCCTCACAGATCCCAGAGACTAAGCCAAAAACCAACGAGCATACATGGGCTGGTTCATGGCCCTGGACACATGTGTAGCAGAATACTGCCTTGTCTGGCCTCAGAGGGAGAGGATGTGCTTAATCTTGTGGAAACTTGGTGCCCCAGGAAAGAGGCTAGTGAGGGTGAGATGGTGGTGGGTGAACAAGTGGGAAAGCAGAAACAAGGGGAGAGGAGACCAGAAAGGGGGCAACTTTTGGAATGTAAATAAATAAAATATTTTTTAAAACTTTTATTTTTCAACATATTGAAGGAGGATTCACATATCCCATGAAGACTTTACTGACTAATATAAAGAAAACCATGTAGGAAACCAAAACAGGCTTTAACTACAGAAAAAAAAAGAAAGGAAAGAAAGAAAGAAAGAAAGAAAGAAAGAAAGAAAGAAAGAAAGAAAGAAAGAAGGAGCATCAAAGCAAAAGTACCTGTATACTACATGTGTTAGCCACAGAGATGTGTTTACTTCTGAACAAAACCAACATATAAGTAGACTAGAAAGGCAAGGGCTGAGGTCAGTGCTGTGCTCTGAAACAGAGATACATTTTCAAAGTTATAATGACCTAGTAATGTGACAGGAAACATCAAAATAGTTAAATGTTGAGGTGAGTTACCTATACCTCATGTAAGAATGGAGGAGTGTGTGTAAATATTTATCAGTTAGGCAGAGATGCTTAACAATCATAAAGAGTGACAATTGTTTCCATATTCAATTTTGATGAATGTAAGAACGCAGGGACTAAGAGGGTGACTCAGCGGTGTGGTCTATGTCACCAGCACACACATAATAAGCCAGATACAGGAGTGTGAACTTGTAATTCTATCAAAGAGAGGGTAAGACAGGAAGATCTCAATGGCTTTGCTTGCCAATCATTCTGACAAATCAGTGGTCTCGTGTCTAGTAAGAAGCCTGGTCTCAAAAAATAAAATAAAATAAAATAATAAAATAATAAAATAAAATAAAATAAAATAAAATAAAACCAAACAGATGGTGAGAGAGAAAGACATCCAATATCAAATTGTTGCTTCAAAATATGAGCACCACACGCACATGAGAGAGAGAGAGAGAGCACATTATCCTATTGATCAACATAAACACAAAACTCTTCATCAAGTCAGTTCTAATTTCTTCCAGTCTATTATTTTTGTTTTGTTTTGTTTTTCGGGACAAACCCTGGAAGGGGGTACCTTGGAAGGGACAACATTTGAGGTGTAAATACTTAAAAAAAAAAAAAAAAGAAAAGAAAAGAAAGAAAAGAACAGATCAAAGGTTTTCATATGTTAAATTAAGCCTTCTATCTTCTATCTTGAGTTAAAAATAACAGATTGGGGCCGGGCGGTGGTGGCACATGCCCTTAATCCCAGCGCTTGGGAGGCAGAGGCAGGCGGATTTCGGAGTTCGAGGCCAGCCTGGTCTACAGAGTGAGTTCCAGGACAGCCAGGGCTACACAGAGAAACCCTGTCTCGAAAACCTAAAAAGATAAAATATATATTAATCCAGAGTACCTCCTATCAAAAGGGACAAAGAGTGGAGCAGAGACTGAAGGAAATGTCATCCAGAGACTGTCCCACCTAGGGATCCATCCTATCTGCAGACACAAAACCCAGACACTATTGCTGATGCCAAGAAGTGTTTGCTGACAGGAGTCTGGTGTAGTTGTCCCCTGAAAGGCTGTGCCAGAGGCTGACAAATACAGATGCTAAACATTGACCCAAGTCCAAGGAAGTTAGGGGAAGGACTGAAAGAGCTGAAGAGGATTACAACCCCATAGGAAGAACAACAATATCAATCATCCAGACTCCCCAGAGCTCCCAGGGACTAAACCACCAACCAAAGAGTACACATGGGGGGACCCATTTCTCCAGCTGGATATGTAGCAGAGAATTGCCTTATCTGGCATCAATAGAAGGGGGAGGCCCTTGGTCCTGTGGAGGCTTTATGACCCAGGGAAGGTGAATGCTAGGGTACTAAGACAGGAGTGTGTGGGCAGGTGGGGCACCCTCATAGAGGCAGGGGGAGGGGAATTGAGATAGGAGATTTGTGGAGGGGAAACTGGAAAGGGAATAACATTTGAAGTGTCAATAAATAAAATAACCAATAAAAATAAAAAAGAAAAAAAAACTTTCTCAGAGCTGATGTCACTAGCACCTTGGTCTAGATCATTATTCATAATACACAACTACATTAAAAAAAATTTTTGAGAGTCTCTTGGAGTACTGTCGATGACCAACAATTCAAAATGGCATTTCTCTTGCCTGGTACCAGGGGTTTTGTTAGTCTCTGGTTCTTTTGAGGTAGCACTGTTAGTCCAATTGACTTAAATTGCGTTAAGACTGTGTGTTTGTGTGTGTGTGTGTGTGTGTGTGTGTGTGTGTGTGTGTGTGTATGTGTGTCTGTCTGTCTGTCTGTCTGTCTGTCTGTCTTTGTGTGTCTGTATGTTTGAGCACATTCACTTATGTGTATCATGTACAATTTTAGGTAATTGTAAAATATTATGATTCCTTGAAATTTTATCAAAAAAGCTTGGTGTCCTTGACCCTGTTCTATATTTCTTCTTTTGTACTGGCTTCCTTCCCTCATTTCCCACCTATATCCCGTTATTCATCTCCCACAACACCCCTCAACTATCCTCTTTTTATATCTCCATGTTTTCTATGTTTATTTGCTGTTTTGAACTCACACATAAGGAAACACAGATGAGAAAGGATATATGGCATTTATCTTTCTGAATCTTGCTTACTTCAGCCAATATAATCTTTTCTAGGTCCATCCACGTACCTACAAGTTTCATTATTTCATTTTTTATAGGTGAATAATATTCTATTAAGTATATGTACATTTGGTTACCGCAACCAGTGATCATTATGACCAAATAATCATAAACCAGAAAGGGGTTTATAAAATAAACTATACTATAAAATAAACTAAGTACACCACTTAAATACAAAGATGACAGTTCACAGCAAATTTGTTTTGGAAATAGATTCTACATTCATCTATTATTACCTTTTTCCTCACAAATGAAATATTAGGATCAAAAAACCCTGAAATTGGTGCTTTGCCAAGAGAAAATATCAAATTTATAAAGTTTAAATACTCATCAGGAACAAAAAATACAACAACCTAGTCACTAAATTTTATAACTGAATTTCTATTTACTTTAGTTGAGATATTGGCTTTTGTCTCATAATAAGACCTCAAATATTACTCCCATGGGAAAAATGGAAGTTTCAGGATGTAAAATGTGCTCATGTAGGAACAACCTAGTCATTTATAATGAATAACATTCAAAACTAGGAACATGGGAGACTGAAACATATTTAAAACGTACATCACCCAAAAGCACACAGTGTGCAGGATTGATCCAGGTTTCCAGAAGGCAAACCTATAATTTAGATCATTCAAGAGAAACTCATAAAAATCTGATAATCTTAAAGAGAAGTCTCAACTCTTAATAAATCTTATATTTGAACTGTACTATAATTTATCATCTATGTATTCAAATTCTTCCTTGCAAGGCTGATGTATTTTGACAGGACAAATTATGAAACTTGAAAAATAAATATAACAAAAAAATTAGATAAAAATATGTTATTTTTCTTTTTGTTTTAAAACATAGATAACACTGTTAAACTGTGAACACTTAAAATAGCATGTTACTTATTATACAAATTATTTTGTTTATTGAAAGAATATCAAAATTAATGATTGATATGCCAAAATTCTGCTATTTTAAAGTCCTGAATATTTGAATTCTAATCAATATCTGCACCAAAGCAATTGTATAATATAGTTTACACCTCTGAGAGGCTATTCTGGAAAATAGGTTAGTCTTATATGATATTCAGACATTTGAAAGTGTTTTTTTTCCCTAAATAACACATTATTTGGTGTTATTTTCATTCTTTTTATGTAAAATTTGACCCGAATTTGCTTTCTTATTTGTATAAAATTCTTTTGATATTGCACTTGAAAGAAAAAAGATAATGACAGAGTAAAGCAGAATCTTTTTCCAGTGTAAATAAGCTACAGACTGGCATCTTTTGATTATGCCTTATGATGTGCAAATCTTGGCAATGTACTATTTTATTTAAATTATAGAATCCTAAATCCATGACAGATATGAAAATAATTATTCAGTTTGCAAACTGACTATTTAAGAAAATACATAACATTATTCTTTAGATTAGTATAGAATCCTTTGAAGAATAATAGAAGAAAGATAGTTATTTGCTAGGAATTGAGCAATTATGACTCTTAAAACAAGAAAGAGTAGATAATGACCCTCAGAAAGGGCTCCAGGGATGCTTAGGTCCTAAACTGTTGGAATACCATTAATGTTTCTCCTTGAGTGGTATTTTTAAATGAAACATTTCTATCTTGTTTTCTAAGATATCATACTGGTTATGGACTCTAAATTGGTTTCATTAAAATTCATTTGCATCAAAGCTAATTCAAGATCAGAAAATATATTCACACTATACTATAAAATAAACTAAGAGAAAATTCATATTTCTACCTCACTAGACATCAAGTAAAAAGTATAAGAAAATCCCATTCATCACAAAAGAATAATGCTCTCATTTACACTTATTATTGAAATTCTCTCTGGAAGTATCAGTTAATGAATAAATGATAAATATATGCTGAAATTCAAATGGTAAAATCTCCATGACTTGCGATCATAATGCTGTATTCTTAGAAATAAACACAAGACTATATACAATAAATCCCAAAAAATTCCTTAATGGTTCTGGTTAGAAAATTACAGCTGGAAACCAGTGATATGCCTTTGCTTAATAAATTATCAGCTAGAAAATATAAAAAGAAAAAACTTTATTCACAATTTCAAAAAGCACAAAATCTAAGATAAATATTTCAATGTGAATAAATTATGTAAAACTATTAAAAACAAAAATTAATTTGGAATAATTTTACTTTTTATAGTAAAAATTTAATTTTTAATGCACAATGATATGATTACTTTGAGGGTTTTTAATTTTTTCTTATGTATTCTTTTCTCATACATATATTCCTACCACAATTTCCCTTCCCTCCACCCTTCACAGTTGCCCTTCAACTCACATTTCCCCTAGATCCATACTTCCTCAGTTTCCCTTCATAAAAGAGCAGTTCTTCCAGGAATATCTACTGAACATGGCATAACAAGATGCAATAAGGCTAGGCACAATCCTTCAGGCTGGAGAAAGCAACTCAGTAAGGAGAAAGGGGTCTCAAGAGGAAACAAAAAAGTCAGAGCACCCCTGTTCCCACTGCTAGGAGTCCCACAAAAACTCCAAGCTAACAGCCATAACATATACACAGAGGACAAACTGCAGACCCATGAAGACTCCATGATTGTCACATCAGTCTCTGTGAGGCCCTATGAGGCCTGCTGAGTTGATTGTGTGGATAATGTTCTCCTGGTGTCCTCCACACCTCTGGCTCCTACAATCCTTCCTCCTCCTTTTCTGCAGAGTTCCCAGAGATTCACTTAATGTTTGGTTGTGGATCTCAGCCTCTGCTCCCTTCAGCTGCTGGAGGAAGGCTCTCTGATAATGATTGGGGTGGGCACAGATCTACGAGTATAGCTGATTATCATTAGGAATCATTTTACTGACTTGTGTGTCAGTCATGTTTGGTTCTATCCTAGCTCTATGAGTCAATCAACTTTTAAAAAACGATAATAAGATTTCTTCAGAAAAATAATGTGAGCAGAGTCAGAAAAAGATTAAATAAAATTAATACATCTACCAGATAATAAAAATATACTTTAATCCATAAGAATTAATTTATCTTTGCTGTAGGGATGTGTGATAGGCAAATTAAAAGGAAATAATATGTATTTAAAATAATATGAAACTATAATTCATAATAATTATTGTAGTGCATATTTTCCCCACTAGTTGGGAGGAGCTATGTTGGGAAACTTAAGGAGAGGAAGAAGAGAAGGAAGAGGAGGAGTTAGGGAGAGAGGAGAGAGAGAGGGGAACATGGAAGCAGATGTGCATGTGTCTATAGCAGTCAAAAGTAGTTGATATTTCTAGGTTGGGTATTAGGCTACACCTCTGATTGTGTGGGCATCTTATTATTGAGCATTACCAAACATATAAAGCCACTGGATAATCTTTAAACATTAGAGTCTCATTTTCTAGCAGGTGTAGCATGGATGGCGGGATGCTCTGGGCTCAGCCCAGCCTTGTGGAGACAGCATGGAAGATTGGCAGAGCCATCTCCCACTCTGGTGTCTTGTGAGTGGCAGGAATGATGTTTCTGGCTGTCCATTCCTAGCTGTGGCATGCGCGTGGCCTCTGCCAGCAGAACATGGCAGCAGAGCTAAGAAGAGTCAACGCTTAGATAGTCGGCCCAAGAAAACACCATTTTAAATTATTACTTCAACAAAGTGGAACCAAATGTCTGGCACGAATTCACTAGAAATTTAAGTTTATTTCACCTGAGAGTAAAAGTTGTATTTAAAAGAGAGAGAGAGAGAGAGAGAGAGAGAGAGAGAGAGAGAGAGAGAGTAAGCACTAAGATAAGTCACAAGTTATGTGACTCCTACCTCTAGCTTACATTTAACACAGAGAGATTTGAACTGTGAATTAAAATTGAGATTATTTGTTTTTAAGATGGATTTTGAAACAGTTTTGTCCGATTCACTTGGGGAATCTTGCTTGTTGTTCAGAACAAAGATAGGTAGGTAGAAAGAGAAAATTTGTCTGTGGCTCTGTTCCTAGACAGGTATACATTATTAGCTTCTCTGAGTCAAGAGAGATAAATAAATAAGCCTCCATTGTGGAGCAGTTACTGATTTAAGTATAAAGTTACTATATAAGAATTATTTGCTTGTAGGAAAGATTTATAAACAGATTTTTCTGAATCACGTGGGGATTATTGTCTGCAGTTTGGAACTTAGATAGGGATAATTGTCACTGACTCTAATAGAGTACAGAGTACAGTGTGTAAGTGGAAGATGCTCTGGAGTACAGAGCCAAACAGATAGATGGTATAAATAAAAAACTGTTCTAGGCAGAAGGCCAAACAAAAAGAAAGTGTAAATCAGGTGTATTCAGATGATAAAAAGTTATATTGCCTCACAGAAAACTCCTGTTCTGTCTAACATAGGCCCCATGGGAATTCTGAGTTCATTTCCTGCTTGTCAAACTAGGGAAGGCCTAAGAATAGGTACGTACATTATTTTAGTTATTAAATTTATTTTATTTTCAAGATGGGTGTGATTTTCAGTTTTGTGGTTATATTTTTTCTCTGGGAAAGAGGTCAAGATAAAGGTTTTTCTGGTTATTGACGCAAGGACATTCTGTTTTGGGAAAAAGGTTTTGTCAGTGTGTTTTCAGAAGAGATGATTAAGATATTTTTACCTCCTAGAATTATATGGATTAGACATGACAGAGGCAGGCTACCAGAAGACTAGATTCCAAAATTCAAACAAAAAAATCTTGATACTAAAATTTGTTTTGAGAATTGTATATTGCAGAATACACTGTCTTGGTTCATCAAGCAAGCTGAGCAGACCTGCTCGAACCTCTGATGTCCTGGAGTTTCATCTGGATGTAGTGAAGACACAGACATCAGAGACTTAACAATTTACCCTTCATTCTGCCACTCTTCTTATATCTCAACACTCATAATCAGCTTGAAGAATTTAATGAAGAATCAGTGCCTCAATTCCTTGGGCTTGGTGACTAAGGTGGTTAATATTGAGCTGTTTTTATAGGGAAAAGTAGTGATTTTGTTGGAACAAGGAGGAATAGCTGGATTGATTGCATAGCCATAACCTATTGGTAGAAATTTGTATAATTGTTATTAAGCTAAAGATATAATTTCTTAAATGGTACAAAATTTATTTTGATTTCAAATTCAAGAGTTTCATTGGTATATTTTTTTTCTATTAAGTCAAAATTGGAGGGTACAAGGCTTAGAACCAGTCCTTCTTCGACTTTTTTTTTAAACTGTTCTGAGATGGTTAGCCTGTGAGTTAAAGACCTATAGCAAATTCATGGCTCTGAGTTTACTGTTAGGGTGTTTTCTAGATTTTAATTAGAAATAGCTGAGAGGAGTTAACGGACAACAGTCCAGATTGCTTTACATAGTTAGTTTGCAAAAATGTTAGAAGTCCACAGAATTGATGTTACAACATTCCTATATTTATGTTCATTTTGATTAGAGAGCTGTCTGCTCCTGACAGCTTCCCTATCTTGGATTCTAAGAAGAAACTGAGCATCTTTGGAGTTACTCCAATTGTGGTGCTACAGTCACTAGGCAAGAATTGCCTCCTTTTTTTTTACTAGAGTCCTGTCTTAGTTCAAGTTGTATAGCTATGAACAGATATCATGACCATAACAACTCTTAGAAAAGAAAACATTTAATTGGGGATAGCTTAAAGTTCAGAGGTTTAGGCTGTTATCATGGTGCAAACCATGACTTCATGCATATCAACATGATGCAGGAGAAGTAGATAAAAGTTCTACATCTAGATTGGCATGCAGCAGAAAAAGAGAGTGGCAACATTGGACTTGCTTGAATATCTGAAATCTTAAAGCCCATCCCCAGTGATACACTTCCTCCAACAAGGCCACATCTCTAATAATGCAACTCTCTATGAGTCTATGGGGGCCATTTTTATTGGTATCAAAAACTAGGGGATTGTTGTGATAGGCCTGAACATGCTTTTAATGGAGGAATATGGAATACTTTGGATCAGGAAAGTATTAGAATATTTTAAGTAGGGCTTAATAAGACATCCTAATATGAGTATGAAAGAGAGTGGTGCTGAGGGTGATTTGAACTCTAGGGGCCCAGCTCAAGAGGTTTCAGAGGAGAACAGTTTTAGTTTGTGGCCTAGAAACTGTTCTTATGTTATTTTGACTAAGAAGTGGGTATTTTTGCCCTTGTCCAAAAGTCTCCCTGAGGCTAAAGTAAGGACATTTGGATTAATGGTATTAGCAGAGGAAATCTCATAACAGCCTACTATAGGCTCTGTGTTGTAGTTATTAGTGTTCACACTTATGAAGATTTAGAGTGAAGAGGAGCAAGCTGAGCAAGTAAAAATACAAAATGTACATATTGAGGAGAAAAGAGGCACTGGGAAGTGGAATGAAACTAAGTCCTATGAGCAAGAAGATAAACAGATAAAGAAAAGCCTGATCCTAAATGGAATAAAGGGAGTGGCGACCTCAGACAAAGACCAAACCCAGCTAAGCTTCCAACTTGTGAAAGAAAACTAAAGAAAAACTTAAAACCAACGTGGTAGTGTATGCCTTTAATCCTAGCACTTTGAAGGCAAAGGCAAATAGATCTCTGAGTTTCAAGCCAGACTAGTCTACAGAGCAAGTTCCAGGACAGCCAGGCTTAAACAACGAATGAATCTACTAAAAATACAAACATGGTAAAGATTGACATGAAAAAAAAAGTCCAAGTTCCAGCCCCAGAAAACAGCAGAATTTGACAGCTTTGGTCACATCACTCTAGTTTTAAGATACAAAAAATGGTTTATAGAATCTTACTCCTCAACTAAGGAAAGTCACTGAGATCAGGAATGTGGTAGGGCTGTTCCTAGAGAAGGCTTTATGTGGAACTGTGAAGGTGAAGCCTGCATTGCCTTGGGGATACCAAACAATGGAATTTTGAGAACCGTGGGATACGTGGTAGGGAAAGGTGCTAAAATGGAATGAAAACAGCCCAAAATAAAGATATTTCAGTTAAAAAAGTAGAAAGGGGTTGGAGACCTGAAGAGCACTTTGACATCAGGCATGGAGATATAGCATTTGGAGCTTGCTCTGCTGGTTTGGGGTCCTGCTTCAGTCCAGTAGTTTCTCACTATTCGCCAATTTCTTCCTTTTGGAACAGTGTCGTTTACCCTACGCCATTATATGCTGGAAGTCTGTGGTCTGACTTTTTATTTATTTTGATTTTACAGGGGATTACAGTGAAGAGTTTTCATAAGTATCGGAAGAGATTTTAGACATTTAAATATTTGATACTGCTATAGATTATGGGGCTTTCAAAGTTGAACTAAATGTATTTTGCATTATTATATGGCTTCAAACCTATGCACTGCAGGTAGTAGAATGTGGTGGTTTTAATAAAAATGGACTCCATTTTTATTAAAAAATAATAGTGGCACTATTGCAGGTGTGGCCTTGTTGGAGTAGTTGTGGCCTTGTTGAAAAAAATGTCACTGGGTATGGGC
Organism: Rhabdomys pumilio; assembly: GCA_030674055.1. Classification (NCBI taxonomy): domain Eukaryota; kingdom Metazoa; phylum Chordata; class Mammalia; order Rodentia; family Muridae; genus Rhabdomys; species Rhabdomys pumilio. The sequence continues at coordinate 21,341,661 of JANHMN010000016.1, forward strand.
TTTGAAGCTTCAAATGCTCAAGTTAGACCTAGTGTGGCTCTTTCTTCCTGAAGCTTGAGGCTCTAGATGTAGACCTCTAAGCTGCTTCTCCAGTATCATGTCTGCCTGCATACTGCCATCCTTCCCACTAGGCATCCCATCCTAATAGTGGACTAAACCTTTAAACTATAAGCCAGTCCCAGTGAAATGCTTTCCTTTATAAGACTCATAATGTTCATGGTGTCTCTTCTCAGCAATTAAAAACTCAAACTCAGACAAAGCCTTCATACGATTAAAATTTGTCTAGATTCAATTGGTGCTAACCCTGATATGTGGTACCACTATTTGAGAGTTACATGAAGTCAACACAGAAAACAAGAGGTAAATACAACTCTAAGTACTTGTTGGAAAATGGCAGGGTCCATGAGATAAAATGGCAGGGTCCATGAGACAGCAGTGATAAAAACATCAAAGGCTTTTGTTATTATTTTTGTTTTTCTTTAGGGAATATTATTTCCCAGAGGCTGAGGGGTCAGGAAAAGAGTGGGATCTCTCATGAAAGACAAAACACTTCATGGTACTTGATTAAAATTCAGTATTTCTTTCCCATTTTATAGCTTCATACAGATTTAATATTATTGATTGTCTAGGAAATTAGATGGAGTCATGATCCTAGACTAATGGAACTATGGAATGTAAATTTCCTATGGAAAATTACTTGCTATTCTTACTAATTGAGTTCCACAACTCCTGAGAAAAGCTATGACATGTAACAAAGTTTATGCTATTGATATTTATTTGTTAAGTATTCCAGCCAACATAAGACTACAAGAAATTCTCAATACATTCTTCTTTTCAGGTCCACCACTTCCAGACCATAAACAGAATTTTCTAAAATGTTCCTATAACCATTGCTAAAAAATTCCATCACTTAAACTTGAGAAATTAAATTTAAAAAAAAAATCCAAATGGTAAAGAAATTGACATACCTTCTATTATCTGCTGCATTGTATTTTAACAACTTTACTACTTATAGTTTAATATGACTTTTATGTATGGTATTTATTACCCAAAGGGGCAAAATAGCCTTGTTTTTAATGCCAAAGAAACAATGCAGCATCTCCAAGAGCTGGAAAGCTCTCTAATGTTGGCTGTCTTCATTATGTTTTGTGTTAAATTCTCCTTATGTTTCCAGGCCTGAGACTCCCCAGGGCAAGAAGATTATCACAGTATTTACACAAATCAGTAGGATGAAATCCTGTCCAAACAAAGATTGAGAGGCAGCTAACTGCCATCTCTTAAGACTCTGAATCTTTAGAAGCTCTAGTTCCAAGCAAGCAAGCTTCTAACAACATTAACCATGACGTTAACAAACATACATGACAGGTTATTGATGAGCCTTTGACAAAGTGTTTACTTCTGTCTCTCAAAATAAAGATAAAGCAGCATGAAAATGACATGAAATTTTATAACTTAAACTGTGTGCATTGAACATTAAAGACTTATGGTCAAATCTGAAGGCAAAGGGCATAAAAGAGAAATATTCTATCAGGCAAGAATCATTTTTTTTCATTATCTGCCAGAAAACAATGTAGACTACCCACAGATCTTCTCTCTCTCTCTATTCCCCTAGATGCAATCCCCCAGTATCATCCCCAGCTCTTCAGCAGACTACCTTTGGCAGATTTCCCTGCTTTCTCCCAACCCCCAGTTCCCATCTCCTGTAGATTCCACAGATCTTCCCCTTCTAAATTTTCTTCCATTCATTGCTTATTCCTAGCCCCCAACTTCAACAAGCACTTCCCCCTAACCTATAAGTCACACATACCAAAAAACAGGTAGGCTGCCTTCAGACCTTCTCTTGTCTATCTTTGTCCCCCACTTCCAATTCTCCAGTTGCATCCCCACCTCTGCAGCAGAACACATGTGGCACACAAACACACACACACACACACACACACACACACACACACACACACACGGCTCCCATTTCCCATTGCTCTCACACATCTTTCCCCTTCCAACCTTCCTCTCCCAGTTTGTTACTTTGTCCTACACTCCAACCCCAGCAAGCACACCCTGTTAGCCTAAGGACCACTCGTCCCAGAGCAACAAGTATGTTGAATGTGGACTCATATCTCTCCTACTGCTCCTGAGATCCGATCCCCTCATTTCATCCTCAGCTCTGTAGCAGGAAATCTGCTGTGGTCTCCCATTCCTCTCTAAACCCATCCCCAATGAATCGCAAAAAGTTTTCCCCAAACTTCCCTGTCCCAACTCATTCCAGTATTCCAAGCCTCCAACATCACCAGGCATTCCCAGTGAGTCCTGGAAAGCCAGGAAAACAGGCAACACACAGCCATCATACTCTCCTAAAATCCGGGGAGGAAACAGACAGCAAAGAGCAAACGTCTACTCAACAAAGACAAATCCAGAAATCAGCACCTACATTTACAACCATCCTAAACCCAAATGTCTAAATGCCAGCATAGAGACTGAATCAGGGCAAATTATCTCCCAGTTATCCTACCACAGCAGACCCTGACTATTCCAACAAAGCTGAAAGCATAAGAAAAAGACCTTAAAGCCAACTATATGAAATGATACAGGTCTTTCAAAAGGAAATTAATACATCCCTTAAAGGAATTCAGAAATGCACAATTTGAAGAAATGGATGAATAAATCCCTTCAAAAAAAAAGCAAGGAAAACAAATTTAAAATATTGGAGGAAATTAGTAAATCACTTAAGCAAATCTAAGTTAACGCAAACAAACAGCTGAAGGATACAAAATTGTTCAAGATTTAAAAATGAAAATAGATTCAGTAAAGAAAACACAAATGGAGAAAATTCTGGAAATAAATAAATTAGGAATTCAAACAGGAACTATAGAGGAACGCTTCACCAACAGAATATAAGAGATAAAAGAGAAAATGTCAGGTGTTGAAGATACAGTAAAAGAAATTTATCAAAGAAAAGGTTAAAGCTGATAATCAACATTAAATTAAATATCAAGAAACTCAAAGCAAATACACTAAAATCAAGAACAAACAAGGCTCCCTACTTTCTCCATATCAATTCAATATAGTGCTTGAAGTTCTAGCTAGAGGAGTAAGACAACTGAAGGAGATCAAGGGAATATATATTGGAAGTAAAAAAAACAAAATATCATTATTGAAGATTGTATGATAGTATACATGAGAAAATCCTAAAGCTGATAAACACAGCAAATTAGCTGGAAACAAGATAAACTCAAAAAAAAAAAAAATCAGTAGCCATCTTATATAAAAATGACAAAGGGACTAAGAAAGAAGTCAGGGAAACAACACTAGTCACAGTACTCTCAGATAGGGTCAAATTTCTTGAAATTACCCCTCACAAAGTTAATGAATGACTTGTATGCTAAAAATTTCACATTTTTGAAGAAAGAAATTGAAGATACTAGAAGATAGAAAGATCCCCCATGTTTACGGATAGGTAAGATTAACACAGTAAAAATGGCCATCTTACCAAAAGCAATCTATAAATTCCATTCAATATTCATCAAAATCCCAACACAATTCATTACAGACCTTAAAAAGACTATTCTCAACTTCATATTAAAAAAGTAAAAGTCCAGAGTATCTAAAATAACCCTGAGAAATAAAAGAAGTGCTATAGGTCTCACCATTACCGATTTCACCTTGAACTACAGAGCTATAGTAATAAAAACTGCATGTTATAATCATAACAACAGACATCTTGATCAATGGAACCTACTTAAAGATTCACATATGAATCCATACATATATAGACACCTGATTTTTTTCATTTAAAAAACAAATGGTAGAAATATACACTGGGGGAAAAAAAAACAGCATCTTCAACAAATAGTTCATGTCAAACTGGATATCTGCATGAAGAAGACTGTAAATAGAGCCATATCATCACCCTGCACAAAATTCAAGTCCAAGTGGTTCAAAGACCTCAACATAAAACAGGATAGACTAAATCTGATAGAACAGAATGTGGCGAATACTCTTGAACTCATTGTTACAGGAGATAACTTCCTAAATAGAACATCAACATCTCAGGCACTAAAAAACACCAATTAATAAATAGACCTTATGAAACTGAAATTTTTCAGTAAAGAAAAGAGCACTGTCAATCAGACAAAGCAACAGACTAAGAAGTGAGAAAATATTTTTAACAACTCCATATCCAATAGAATACTAATATCCAAAATGTATAAAGAACACAAGAAACAATTTATGATAAAATCAAGTTGTCCAATTTTAAAATGGGGAACAGAACCAAACAGAATTGTCAATAGCGGAAACCCAAGTGACTGAGAAAAAAAGAAATGTTTAACATCCTTAGCTATCAGTGAAATGCAAATCACAATTACTTTGAGATTCTATCTTATACTTGTCATAATAGCTAAGATCTGTAACAAAAGTGACAGCTCATGTGCGAGAGGATATGGAGTAAGAACACTCCTCCATTGATAGCAGAAGTACAAACTTGCATAGCCACCATGAAAATCAAAATGGAAGTTTCTCTGAAGGTTGTAAAATTATCTATCTCAAGATCCAACTATACCACTCTTTAATATATACCTAAAAAAAATGTTCCATCTTACTACAAGGTCAACCATATTGATTGTAGCTTTCTGATTATAGCCAGAAACAACCTAGATATCCCTCAGTGGCAGAATGGATAAAAAAAAATCTGGAATATTTACACAATGAACTATTATTATTCAGTTGTTTAAAAAGTGACATGATATTTTCAGGCAAAAGAATGGAACTTTAAATAATCATCCCAAGGAAAGTATCCCAATACAAAAAGATAAATATGCTATGTATCACTTATAGGTAGCTATTAGCTGTTAAGTAAATGAAAACCAAGCTATAATTCATAGATTCAACGAGGTTAGATAAAGAGGAGGGGCTGGGGGGAAACTCATGAATCTTTCTGGGAAGAGAAATAGAATAAATTTTACTGCCAGACAAGAAGCAAGTGGTGACGAGAGCAATGAGATGGGGAGAATGTGTGGTTAGGTAGAAGGAGAGAGTACAGTAAGAAATGTCTGGAATTGAGAGGCTTCGGAGGTTGGAAACCTAGTACAAGGGAAGCTTGTTGGAATCTATGAAGGTGTGTTAGTGAGAACTTCTAGTAATGAGAGATACGCAGTCTCAACAGGCCACCTTTTGCTGCCTGTCTTCCAAAGGCAGAACTTGGTTGTGTTCAATTGAGTTGCTGACCAATGGGAAATCCATGGAAACCCCCAAACAACCCAGGTGGTTGCTGAGACAAATGGTTGCTTTCTGCAAGCTGACAGCAGGTTCCCATTGCCAAGGACAAGCACCCACATAACTCATTGAACTGGAAAAGTCAAACTGGTGCCTACATGGAGCCTTCACCCCTGTGTTCTAATCTCTTTGGTAGAGGAAGGTATTCTCTGCAGACTATTAAAAGAGAAACATAAACACTAGCCCAGTCACAAACCTTTTGACCTACTCTCTGTCCTGCCTGCAAAATATACTAGGGCAATTATGACACAGAACTTGTGGGAATAGTCAACCAATGTCTGATTTGACCTATGGCCCAATCCATGAGAAGAAAGCCATATGCAACACTGCAAGGGTAACAAGAACCAGAGACTAGATAACCCAGAGACATCAGTTAAAGCCAAACATTACTGGTCTTTTTCAAAACGCAATAAATGATTCCTAATGATATTCTGCTATACTTGTAGATCATTGACTAATACAGTCATCATCAGAGAGGCTTCATCTGGTGGCAGATGGGAATACATGCAGATACTCACAGCCAGAGATTATGCAGAGAGGAAGTCTAAATTAGATGTCGCCATTAAATTCTTCCCCCTCAGAGTTCATGGAACCTCACAGAAGCAGACTTTGAAAGATTTTAAAAGCCAGAAGCTCCTCTGAGGACACAAGAACAAGCCTCTCTGAATCAACTAAGCAAGGCACATATATGTTCACAGAGACTGAATAACAAGCAATAGGGGTCTGCACCAATTCCTCTGTGTATATATTGCAGCTATTGGCTTAGGAGTTTTATACTACTCCTGACTTTGAGAATTAATGTGTCTCTGATTCTTATGTCTGCTCTTAGGACTCTTTTCCTCCTGTTAGGTCATGTCCAACTTCAATATGATAGATAGGCTTTGCTTTATCTTATTACATTTTATTTTATCATGTTTGCTTGTTAGCTTTCTATTTCTAATGAGAGACAAAAAAGAAGTTTTCATTCAGTAAAGGAAGAAAAAACTTTTTTATTAATCATTTTATATGTTTACATCTCAAATGTTATCCTCCTTACCAGTCTTCCTTCCACAAGCCCTCTACTCCCTACTCCTTTTGGTTGCTCTAAGAGGGTACTCTCCCACCCATCCATCCACTCCTGCCTCACACCTCTAGCATCCCCCTCTGCAAGGGCATCAAGCCTCAACAGGACCAGGTGCTTAGTCCGGAGGGAAAAAAAAGAACTTTAAAAAGAGTAATTTCCTTCTTCTTAGTAGATAGTGAGAAAAACTAAGGCCACATTAATTGCGTCTAAATTACCTTGAAGAAGAAATCCATGTCTGAGATCATTTGGTATGTTGATTCTCATAAGACTTTCACTGACAAAATTAACATGTGTTAAATCAAGTTAAAGTCTAATCTACTTTGAAGTTTACTCGTCCTTTCTGATTCATTGACTACTACTAGATTTGCCCACCTCTCTTGCTTTCTCTTTAGTTGAAACAGCAAAGTCTTCTTCCCCCACAATAAGCTCTATAAGTCCCCATGAGAATCGTATTTCTGAAACATCATCAATTCACTCAAAACCATTACAAGTGCTTACAGGATTGTTTTTGTTCCTGTTGCATCGCATTGTTTTATAGTTAACATGGAAAAGACTAGACAAACACAATTCTATCTGCTCTTAAAGATAGCTCCATTTGCCAAAATATATCTAAAGAAACTAAAATATAAACTAAAGAAAACCATTGTTTAATTTGTCTTACTACATATACATTTGGGGGAAGGGGTGTGCTCACACACACCCATGCACCCATATGTGTAAGCACATGAGTGAAGGTCAGAGGAAATATTATGGGAGTCACCCATAAATTTAAACTCAAGTCACCTAGTGGGTTTGGCAGCAAATCACTGGCCCAAGAGACCATTTTTCATTTTCCTAAAATACCACCTTTACTAATGGAATAACAAGACTAAATGAAACCATTTTTTTTCTTGAAAATACAAGTATAAAACAAAATCAAAAATGAATTACAAATCTAAAAATAAAGTTTAACAATTGTTATTTTTAGAAAAGTCTCTTACTTCTATTGCTTACTGGTAGAAATGCAAAACAGTACAGCGATGTTGAAAGCTTGGCAGTCTGTTATGAAACTGCACACACTTACATGATCCAGCAATCATCCTCCTTAGTGTTTACCCAAAGGACTTGAAAATTTAACATCCATACAAGAGTCCAGATGGTAGAATATCATTCAGTTCTATAAAGAAATGAGCTGTCAAGCTATGAAAAGACACAGGGGTAACTTAAGTGCATAAGTAAAAGAAACCAATTTGGAAAAAGCTACATGCCATATTGCTTCAACTATAACACATTCTGGAAAAAGCAAAATTGATTAGTCAGGAAAATATTAGTGAATATATTGTCATGTGTTTAAAAGAAGGAATGAATAGCAGTAAAGGCAGAATACAGAGGATGTTTACAGTGGTGAAACTATTCTATATTCTGCTATGATGATAAACATATGTTGTTTTAATTGGTCCAAATCCATATGCATAGAACTGGTAGTAAAATCTAATAAATTGGTTTGTGTTAAGATTTATATTTTATTTTCAGATTAGATTTATTTAATTTTATATACATGGGGTTTTGTTTTGTTTTTGGTATAGGGAGGTGGTAGGTGGGAGGTGTTGTCTTCTTATATTCATGTGTACTGCATGTATGCATAGCACCCATGAAGGTCAAAAGAGAGCATTGGATTACCTGGAACTGGCATAATAAATGATCGTCAGTCACAATTTAAATTGTTAGAACTTAACATAGATTCTGTGAAATCAACAGGTGCGTGTAGGCTTGTATCTTCCAAAATCTACTTTAATAAGTGTATTTAAATGCTTTAACCTCATTTCTAGCTCACCACCCACCAGAGGTAGTGGATAGGAAAGGTTAATAGGACAAAGAAGTATGTGGACATGTTTGGAAATAGTTCTTTGGAATGACTCCCATCCATCTTGTCACAACATGAACAGTTCAGTTTACACAAACCAGACAATGGTAGCTCAATCCATTTTTAAACACAACTCACAAATCAGCAACAGCAATTCTATCTGGAAGAAACCACAAGGCTCTGCCAATCAGTCCAAGTCCACAGAAGCAACAAAAAGCCATAAGAAAAGCATCAGAAGTTCTTTGGTGCCTTTCTTTCCATGAAGTCATGACAAATGATGAGCAGCAAAGAAGGTAAGGCAAACCAATGCCATAGCATCATCAGCTAAGACCAGAGTCAGCAAAGCTCAACAAAGACCAGCAAAGAGTGACAAGGTGAACCAATGCCACACGAGATCATCTACTGTCTGTTGGGTTATATTTATGCCCTTTCCAAAAACCACATGTTCTCTTGTGTCCGCTCTAGCAAGACATCAGATGCCCTTTTTCCAGACATCTAAAAACACCACATGTCTGTTTTCAGCAAAGCATCCTCCCTCATGTCTGGTTCAGCAAAAGCATCATCTCATAAGAGTTTCCAGAAAACATCACATGAAACAACTGAATCTCCAAAGAAACCAGAAATTTCCACTTCAGGTTTTCTTAACCAGTGAAGCATCTCTAGCCCCCCAAATTCTTATTTTGGCTTTTCACTGTGTGTGTGTGTGAAGGGGGTCCTATAGGTTATATGTGCATGAGTGCATGTGTCCAGAAGAGAACATAGGATCCTCTGAAGCTGGAGTTAGAATTCAGTATGAGCTGAGAACTGACCTCAGATCCTCTGCAAGAACTATGTGGATCTTAGACACTGAGTCATCTTTCCAACCTGAAGCTATGGACTTGACAGACAATGATGTATTGATGTAGATTCATCATTATTAACAAATGTACCCCGCTGCTGTGAGATGTTCTGCCTCTTGGTAATTTTCTTTTATATTTTTCTAAGATTATAGTATAGGGGTAACTTGTGAGGGTATATAGATAGTTGCGATTTTTTTTCCATCTCTGTGTTTTTTAGTGCCATTCCAAAAGAGATATATGGAATAAAGAATAGACTAAAAGAGACAGCCCTCATACACGAACAAAGTTAGAGGAGAAGTAGAGTGACAGAGACATACGCTGACTTTCAGTTTTGATATAATACCATCAAGGTGTGTCAGACATTAACAGAATGCATATCACTTAGAGATTTTTAAATGGAACACCAGTGATGGCTCTCTCTGTCTGTGAGTCTCTTTTCAGAGGTAGATTTATTCTCTTAAATCTATTTGGAGACTTATTAAAAGTATAAACACTCCTGTTATGGTTAAGACAGTATTCACAGTTTTGTGACAGTATGAACTAACTGAAGCAGAGTGAGAGTACCTTTCCACTAGTATATCACTAGAAATTGATGTTTGGAAGTAAAGACAGCAAAAAAGTAAAGAAAGGAACCAAGATTGGCAAGAACATGTCTGGATCACATGCTCATGTAATATTTGGGTGCCAAACTTACAGCCTAAAGAAACAAAAGCTGATTCTAAACATGTAACTATTCTCAACAGGGTGTAACACTCCATCCAGTGAAAGCAGGACCTGATTCATTGTGAAGTGTCAACTTATTCTTTCTGCATGATTGAAAGCACAAAAAGTAGGTTTGAAAGATGAAAATATATATACATATATGTATATGTATATGTATATGTATATGTATATGTATATGTATATGTATGTGTATGTGTATATGTATATGTATATGTATATGTATATGTATATGTATATGTATATGTATATGTATATGATGTATATGTATATGTATATGTATATATATATACACACAGACAACAACTTTCAGCCTCAGAAGACCATTGGTGCAGTGTCTTGTCTTTACATGTGAAAAAAAAAAAGACCTAAAGAAACTCTATTTTTGAATGATCTTTTATTTTGCTGTTTCTTAAGCAATAAGTAGAAGATTATTTTTTCTCCACATTGGTCATCATTCAGTGTGAAAATTGGCACAATTCACAAGTGTGCTGGAACAATTCAGAATGAAGTCTGGAGTAAGTACAAGCAGATTACAGTGTTTCCAAACAGTTCTGAGTGCCCCTATTTTTGAGTCTTAGTTTTATAAATCAGAAAACTCAAAAAAAAATGCTTATCTATTAAAATATCTCAATGTACTGAGCTGTGATCAGAACCTGTCTGTGTAATCTGTCATCTTTTCTTCATCTGAGACTCTGGGCTTCAGAAATAAGCATCAAAATTTGTGAACTACTTAAGTTGATGAAATTATTTTTTCTATTTTCTCTCTTTATATCTTTTAGAAGAGTTAAATATTTTAGAATAAAAATTATGTATCACAAATTATGGAAAAGGAAATTAAGACATTGATTTTTTTTCTTCTAAGCAATGACACTCAATAAAAGTCTGGTTCCTTACAAATGATGCTGAAGTAAAGTGATATCTAGATGGAAGGCCAAGCCTTTGGAGAATGATTATGCAAAGTGTTTCAGATATTATAAGTCTTCTTAAGATGAAAACAACTGTATCAGGTGTTAAAATAGAAAACCATATCTTTGTTCACTTTAGTGAGGGGTTCTCAGCATCTTCTTAACTTATTATCTATGTAGAGTTTTTCTAAATTAATCTTTTTAAGCTCATGATCCTCTACATAACTCCAGACATGCCTGAGATTAATTCTTAAGTGTATTATAAGTTTCTTTCACTAGCACAATGGCAGCAAGTACTGTTACCAGACCAAATCCAGTTGCTCTCCACACACAGGAAAGTGAAGTTGAGATAGAAGATAATGAGGAGTCACCTACATAAGAAGATGGAGAACTTTGACTGAAGACCCGTCTTGTGGAATGCTGACTTGCTGCTTTATTTGGATGTTTAATGGGTGTGCATAGGCTCCAAATGCCTTCTGCTAGTAAGTATGGAGGAGCAGATGATAGTATTTGGTCCTTCTCACCTAGTCATGTGATGTGATTCAGTTCTGAAAATTCTCAGAAGCAGAGATCATTATATTCTTGGACTATTTTGTTATTAGTTTGTTACATGTTAGTCAGGGGTGGGGCAGGAGTGGCTACCATGCAGTTTTGCTGATTACCAAATTCCCAGAAAGGAATGGAAACATCTTTAACAACTGGCTTCTATATTAGATACTTGACAGATACTTATTATTTTTTTGGTATAGTGCAGATCAGTTGGGTAATTTCTACTGGGTGGGGGCTTTCAAATTGTGCTCCATAGAACCCCTCAGAGGTAGGAAGAGGGGAAAAAATGTAAAAAAAAAAAAAAAGGATCTGGTACTCTGTCCACAACAAGACAATACAAGTAAATACAAGTAACAAGAACAGAAATTACAGATTGCTAAACCTAGATGATCAATATCAAAGCTACTAAATAACAGTGTAAAGATCACCAGTTTTTTAGGAACTCAAACTGTCCTTAGGGAAACAAGGACAGTGTAAAAAAATACCTTAACTAACCAATTAGTGAATGACAGAAATTCCATAGAAGTCCTTAGGTAAGTTTGCAACAGTTTTTAAATGTGAAGATTTGAATATTTCTGTAGGGTAGAAATCAATGAGGACTTGTTGACTAACAATTCACCTTTCTCCAGTATTAAAAGCCTCTGATTGTAATACGTAATTATACACACAATAAATATTTTATATTAAATTCATAGAGTTGCATAATGCAGGAAATTAAAATCTGGCTTTAACATAATTTGGTAACAAAATCTCAGCTTTTTAAAATTGAAATAAACAAATCATAGATTACAATATGTGGAATTCTTAAGTTCATATCTAGTAATTATAATTATCTGAAATTACTATTCCTTTAGGTCCAACGATTAGCAAATAGTTTCTTATGCCTAGCCTTGATGAATGAGTTTATACCTACTTACAGCTTCCTCTTCTAGATACTGTCACTGATTAAAAGAAGAAATGTACTTGCTGTGTTTGCCACAGAGCTAGCAGAAGGGTCAATAGAAAGTAAATATTCAATAAATATGGATTTGTTGAATGGGTGAGAAATTCAAAAATTTAATACCTGAAAATCATTTTTTCACAACTGTTAATACCTTCCAACTTTAGGTTGGTCATATTCAAATTACCTCTATGCAAACATTGTCTTAGAGTTATCTGTCATACTTGAGACACACATTCCAAGATAGGCAGAATAATCTGTTGGGAAGTAACATAAATGGTATATAGTTTAAAATATACATCAGTGATTCATATCAAGCTTCATGTCACAGAGTTTTACAGGTAGTAAGCTTCAGCAAGCGTGACACATTCTTTCTCTCTGTGTACAATACTTCTGAACTTGTTTGTTTTCTTCACTTGGGTCTGGTTCTGACAAAATAGGTACATTTGACCTGCCACCCAGAGCACTACTTCTGGAACAAGACTCTTCAGTATGACTGACAGGCAAGCACCATACACAAACCACTCCCCAAAGCAGTGTGTCTACTTTATTACAACAGCAAAGGAAATTAGGGGCCTCTTAGATTACCAAAACCAAAAACTTCAAATCTCTCTCATTTACTCAGAATTCCCTATGGGAAAACTAAGCAAACTAATACCAGGCTTTAAGATCTTTGTATTTAATCACAAAATGTGCTTCTAGGAGTAATAGGAAATTTTTATCTAATTAAAACTCACTATTCTCTCTGAAACAGACTTAAAGTCAGCAGACAAAATTTCTTCCTTGGATTTTATTACCTTTTGAAATCAAAGTAATTTGAAATCTTAGTGCCCCATTACTACTTCACTGAACATTTCTTTAAAATCTCAATTTCATCTTAAAGTATTAATTAGCAATTTATACCTTCCCAATGTTGTAAATGACCTTTATTCAGAGGTTGTTGAGGTAATTTTGTGATGTAACCAAATTAAATTTCAACCTTAGGTACAGGCTATTATTTTAAATCAGGTCCTTTAAAAGGGACTAAATAGGCACTTGTATTACTTACGTTGTAACTGATTTCCCCTCAGAGAGTTAGTAACTGTTTTTCCTTTGTGTGCCCATCATGTTTAAGAGTTTTCTACAAAGCTGAGTCAAATATATGTTTGTTTGCTAGCTGAAGGTAGGAGAGCAAGTACTTACTCTCACAGCATAGTGTTTCATTCTGAGATAATAACAATAACTTTCTTGTATCCCAGAGAGAACTTCTACACCACTGTCCTTTCTTCTTTACTTTGTTTTGCTCTTGCATTGGTTGTTTGTTCTGTAATATACTTGTATTTCTTGTGATATACTTGATTTCTAATATACAGTTGTCTCTCAGTCTCATTTTATCAGCATGATTATTCTAGAATGATTTTTCTCTAGTATTCTTCTTTCAGCTTTCTTCTTGATTTCTGTTTCCCTCACAAGTAAATACAGGGATGATTCTTGGAGAACAGAAACCGCCCTGCTAACTTGCTAGAGTTTATAAAACCCCATGCCAGATGTTACACTGAGCAGTTTGTAACCAGTCTATAACCAAAATGCTGTGACACTTGGTAGCTCAAATATTTTAAAAAATACACTTAACATCTCAGTGAGACAATTTATTTCATTCTATATAGACCAGTAAAGGAGAATGAAAGACTGTCAGGTTTTCAATAACACTAGTATGACATCATATTCCATTCTTAGTTACATATGTTGCTGGTTATGTGCATCTGGTGTTTCGTTTTGGTTTTGGTTTTGTAATTCTGAGATCAAATAAATAACATTAACAGTCTAGACAAGAGATCTTCGACTGAGCAACATCCCAGCCTATACACATAATTATTTTTATATGCTTTACTCTGGATATGACTGAATAACAATGTGGAAAAATCTTCACATTCTTTAAGGTAAATTAGGTGCCCGTTTCAAAGGCTGCTGTACACAGTTTGATATAATTATATTTTATTCAGCCCTACAAACATTGAATGAGCACATATTGTCCTCTGGACACTATACCCAATTTGTATGACACATTAGTGAACAAACAGACTACCTCTCAGACCTCACCAGACACAGATTTTTCTTTTTTATTTGTTTGTGTAGTAGAAAATAATTAATAGAAATCCATAAGTAGTACAAGTACAGAAAATAAGAATCTGTGTAGTGCTCTACAACAAATGGGCCATCATACCCTCTCACCCAATGCCAATAGATCATAGTGGAAGAAGGCAGAAAATTGTACAAGCCAGTAATCAGGGGAAATCACTCCAAATAGTATCTTCTGTACATGACAAGACCACTGTATTCATGAATTCACAGTAGGCCTGATTGTATGGAAGGAGGAAGGCTCACTCTCCTACCTGAGAGGCTATTGATTATTGATGGCTTCTGAAAAAAAGGAAGTAAGTTTTAATTAATTAAAGGTGTGACCCTTGGCAGGTCAAGCACACTACAGTGAATGTCCCCATAAATTCATTGGCAGTCAAATTGAAATCAGTGGGTTAAATGAAAAGAACAGACAGTTGAGAAGGGTTGGTGTTCGGAGTGGATCTGGAAGGAATTGGGTGGACAAATAAAAGTAAATATGATTAAAATATATTACAAGCATGTACAGAATTCTCAAAATCTGATTAAAATGTGGTATGTATTTAAAAAAAAGAATTATACTGGAGACATGAAGAGGAAAGTTAGTGCTGAAAAGATGATTTAGTTGGTAACATACTTGTTGCTACCCTAGTTTGATTCCCCAGAATACATGTTTAAAATGTCTCATGTTGGCATACAAATGTAATCCCTGTGCAGGAGAAATGTAAACAGGTGAATCTCTGAGATTCACTAGCCGGCTAGTCTATCTAACCTCCAGAATAGTAAGAGATACTGATTCAAAATTAAGAATGCTAAATAAGAACTCCCCAACAATGTGTTCTTGAACAGACTTACAGTATTAGGCTTGTGTTTACTCCTTTGGAGTGACCCTTAAGTCCAATAATGAAAGCAGTTGTTTCCTTCCATAGCATTAATGCCAACATTAGACCTATGGATCTATCTTACCGTCATATCGATTCATAGGATTCATGGGTAGATAAGACTGTTAATGATGCTTTTTTTTTCCACCACATCAGCCTGGAGAATAGATTCTGTGAGAACTAGCCAGCAGACCTTTAGAAGGCATACACAAGATCAAGCCAGTCAATATTCTACCATAAAAGGGAAAGGGGTTCATATGTTCCCACCGATAACTGAGGAGCTATGGACAGTTTCATGTTTCTGGGCAGGAGGTTGGAGAATATGTTTCCCTTAAATTCATGGCTCTTGATAATCTATCATGCTCTAGGAAATGGGTAGCTCAAATTGTAGTCAAAGATTTATTAGACTGAGAGAGAGAGAGAGAGAGAGAGAGAGAGAAAGAGAGAGAGAGAGAGAACAAAGCTGGGGTAATAAGGAAGTATAAATAGTGGTTCTAGAATTAGGAATGAGTATGTCATGAATGTGATCAAAATACATTGTTTCCAGTTCTCAAATAATTAGTCAAAATTGTTTATGAGTAATAATTAAAAGTAAAATGAAGGATGATGACTATTAAGGAATGACAACTGAAGTCATTCTCTAGTTTCCACAAGCACGTATGCAGATCTGCGTACTCACCAACATTAACCACATACACAGAGAGAAACAGAAAAGGAAGAAGGGGTGGGTAGAGGAGGAATGAAAGAAAGGGAGGAAGAAAGAGAGGGAGGGAGGGAGGAAGGGGGAGAGAGAGAGAGAGAGAGAGAGAGAGAGAGAGAGAGAGAGAGAGAG
>JANHMN010000016.1:21370117-21382317 GCA_030674055.1 Rhabdomys pumilio
GAGAGAGAGAGAGAGAGAGAGAGAGAGAGAGAGAGAGAGAGAGAGAGTCTAGTCTCTGCAAAGACATACACATGGAAGGAAGATCCTAGGAACAGTTTTGGATTTTTTTTTAATATTTTTTTATAAAAAAAAACTTGTTATAAATTATATAATTTAGATATAAACAAATTAAGCATAGCTTTGCTCTAATTAGAACCACCTGCAAAGCCAGAGAAACAGTATTTAGCAAGAGAAGCCTGTCTCTCCATACCTTTGAGAATATTTCCCCCCACCCTCCCCAGAGCATAGAGCAACGCTCTTCAAGAAGGCAGCTTCCAAACACAGTTGATTAAATGACCTATTACCAGTCTCTTGGGAACATTGCCTTCCTTAATGCTCCAGTGGCTTCTTGAAAGGAAATGTTCCCATTGTCATAAAAGAGCAGATTTTGATTCCCAATAACACAACCAACAGATGTCTCCAAAATCCTAAGGCAACTAGAGTGATGGCAGTTTGTGGAATTTTCCCATCCCTTATGGTGCTTTGAAAATATCTGTGCAACCACCTGTGTTCTTCCTGTTTGCCCATGCAATCAAAGCTGGCTTATAATGGAGCCAAACTAAGCAATAAAAGGTTCTGAGGAGTCAGAATCTAGTCTTGTGAGTTCCATCCTTCACAAGGATAAATAGATACATTTTAAAAGCTAAAAGGGTATATATAATTTATTTGGTCTCTGAGTTTGTGCCCTGTATCACAAACTAGTTTACCTCGTGCTGTTGAAAGTTCTTTACCACTATTTACATGAGAGAAAATAACCTATAAGTTACTTCTCTGTGTTGTATTCCAAAATATATCGATGCTATGTAATATCACAATGGCCACACTTCAATCCATTACCTCATTTAACCCTCATGACTCTGGCATATAGAAGTATGTATCTTTAGTTCACAGATAGCAAAGCAAACCCATTTTGTTGGTAGTAATTGGCAGCACAGCATCCAAAGCCAGGTCCACCTTGTTTCAACCTCAGTATGTTACGTCTACTAGGCAACAACAACAACAATACAATCAGAAAGGTCCCAAAAATATTTGCTCCCTTTTATTTATAAAATTGCTTTTTAAAACCTAGCACTACAGGGTTGGATAGTTGGCTCAGTGGTTAAGAGCACTGGCTGCTCTTCCAGAGGACCTGGGTTCAATTTCTAGAACCCACATGGCAACACACAACTGTCTGTAACTCCATTTCCAAGAGATCTGGCACCCTCATTGATGTCCATGCAGGAAAATCAATGCATATAAAAGAATAAACAAATGTTGAAAAAATAGCAGTCCAATTATACAATATCAAAAATATCTCTAATGTGATCCAGGCTTCATATTTCTTTATAATATGTGCTAAACCATTTCGTCAGTAAAACAATACCATGCATAAGAGATTCATTTATATAAGATAATACTGGGGGAGAAATGTGACCTTAAGAAATACTTTTCTTCCTCCATAGCAAAGCTTTCTGCTTTAATTTTCAAAATAGGCCTAAATGTAAGCATCATTTTTGCCAACATAAGGATTTAGATGGATTACTGCTTAAGAACCAAAAAAGAGAGTACGATACCTTCTTTCTTCATTCCTATGTTAATTTTGGCCTTTTATATAAAAGACTCTCCTGAGCAATTGTGCTAACTGTGGTAATTCTGTAATGTAACTTTTAGGTCCTATGAAACTCAGCCAAGGTTACTAAAATCATTTTATTCTATGGAATTTGGATTTGGTTCCTTCATACATACAGGAAAGCCTTGGAAAAGAAAAATGATAGTCTTTAAAGCAGAAAAGTAAGGCAAGCAAAGACCCCCAGGATCTAGTTTCCTGGTGTCAAATATAGTAACCAATGTGCCTTTGCCTAGTGCCTAGTGCCTAGTAGAACATAATGCCTTAGATATGGGTACCTTCACTGAAGAACTGGAGACACACAGAATTGTGTCTTAGACACTCATCTTTCTTCTTTGGTCACAAACGTCTGCAAGCTTGGACATCTCCATGCTATTCTTACAGGATTTCAAGCCAACAAAGATTTCTAAAGAATGGTCATACTTTGGCTTTCCAATCCCTGTTCTCCTTCTGCAGTGCAATTTTGTTTGTTTGTTTCTTTGTTTGTTTGCTTGCTTATCAATTAAGATAACCACGCCTTTGGATTATTTTAATTTGGTTTTCAGCTTTGATTTGTCACAACATATGTTCTGCTAAACCATAGATTTGTGATATGGTATGTGTTCTTATCCTCCCACCGCCGTCCTTCTTTGTCCCACGTGAATTTGTCATCTACCCTCATCTAAATGTGAAGTCATCCCTTGATTTTTCCAGTCTTTTCTACATCTAATGAAATACATTTTACAAAGTACTATGATTTTCTTCAAAAATCTTTAGCTGAGCTAAAATTTTGAGATGTGTGGGTGGCCCATCCCTCAGGCTGTGCCTATCCACTGGGTATGTTCTCTACAGGTTATATCTCCCCTGTATTGGGTATTTAGGCTAATGTCATCCTCAACCAGAATTGTTCCTATCTAAAGGAAATGTAGGGACAAAGAGTGAAGCAGAGACTGAAAGAAACTTGTCACTGCCTGACAGGAGCCTGTTATAGGTGTCCTCTGAAAGGCTCTGCCAGAGCCTGACCAATGAATATGTGAATGTTCACAGCCAACCATCAAACTGAGCACAGGGACCCCAAGAGAAGAGTTAGGGAAAGGGCTGGAGGAGCTAAAAAGATTGCAACCCCATAGGAAGAACAACAATATCAACTCACTGGACACTTCAGAGCTCCCAGTGACTAAACCACCAACCAAAGATTACAAATGGAGAGACCCCATGGCTCCAGCCACAGATGTAGCAGAGGATTACCTTATCTGGCATCAATAGGAGGGGAGCTTCTTGGTCCTGTGGAGGTCCGATGCTCCAGCAGAGTGGGATGCTAGGCCAATGAGGAGGGAGTGGGTGGGTAGGTGGGAGAGCACCCTCATAGAGGCAGGCAGGGGGTATGGGGGAGTTGCAGAGGGGAAACCAGGAAGGGGGATAACATTTGAATGTAAACAAATAAAATAACTGATAAAAAAATAAAATAAAAAATTTTTAAAAAACTTCAGCTGCATTCCACCACAAACAAAACAATTGACCCTGGTTTCTGATCCCAGCAAACACGGAACTATTACAATTGCTCAAAAGCAAAAATGCCAAAATCATCAACTTGATTTTTCAGCTCTCCAAAATTTTAATTTTGTGATAATAAGCAACATAATAACGTAAGGCAAATCAGTCAGAAACTTGAGGGTGATGTGTGGCAGCTGTCTTATAGGCACATCAGAAGGCTATTCCCTTTCAGATTTAGTCAGAGCAAGGTTTCTGAAGCTTCCTATAGTTGAAGGAAGCGATCTCAAACTAATGTCATAAAAATAAAGTTCTCTAAGTAAAAATCACCCAAATATGTTCTGTATTCTCTGAGGATGCTCTTGATTTTCAGATGAAAAGGCCTGCTTCCAAAGTCAACCCGAACTGCTTTCTAGGGGAAAATCTTATCATTTATTGACAGTAAGAT
Source organism: Rhabdomys pumilio (assembly GCA_030674055.1). Lineage (NCBI taxonomy): Eukaryota > Metazoa > Chordata > Mammalia > Rodentia > Muridae > Rhabdomys > Rhabdomys pumilio. Next base: position 21,373,681 of record JANHMN010000016.1, read on the forward strand.
AGATGGCTACCCTTGACTTGGAATGCAGAAAATCAGCACGACATTCCCATTCTTCACTCTAAAGCCTAAATGCAATAATCATTTATGAAACATAATCCATAGGATACTACAATCATTGATATGATTGCACTATGACATTTATTGAGTGCCTAGTGTGTGCCCACACTCTTCTAACCACAGGAAATACATCAGAAGAGAAATAGAAAAAGTTCTAAGAGGGTCAACATCCCACTTCAGATGAAACATAATAAATTAACTGCAATAAATGTGAGATTATAGTAAATGTTTTGGGGGAAACAAATTAGGTCAAGGCAATGGTGAGTATAGATGGGTGTCTACTGGTAATTAGCTCAGCTGGGCTTATTTAAACAGAAATCTGATAGGAAGGCAGAAAGAGCCTGGCACTGTATCTATTACCACCGTTACATCAATTTCTTCTCTTGCAGTCTTGAAACCCAGAAGCCTGAAATTGCCTGTGTTCACGCTGTTGGCTACAGTCAGTCTTCCAGTTTCAGAAGGCACTCAGTGATCGTTAGCTCCTAACAGCACCACCACAACCTTTTCCTTCCTGTTCTCGTGAACTTCCTCTCCAGATCTTTCTGTGTTATCTCTTCTTCATAGGAAAACCAGCCAGTGGGTTTAGAGACCCCTCCAAACCCAGGATACAATTATCCTTAACAAAATTACTAAAGGTGACTGCAAAGACCTTACTTTGAAATAAGGTCACATTTTGAGGTTTTTCTTCGATTTGAGTGTTGGGGCAACACTGTTAAGCCAATAAAAGGTATGTGGGAAAATATAGGCAAAGAATGTTCCAGGCAGGTCAAACGGCAATGTGATGACCAAAAAAAAAAAAAAAAATCAAACTGTTTAAACTACCTAAGAAAAAGTAAGTAGATAGCTAAAAAAAAAAATGGTAACTATACAGTCATAAAAGATGATATTAGATTGACAGCTAGGAAGGATCCAGAGCATATGCAGTGTCAGGAACTGCCAAAGACCTTTGAAAGACTTGAATAGAGCGCTTACTTTTTACAAAGTTTGCTCTGGCATTTGGTTATACAAATATCCCATGGGATATTACAGAGACTGCTTAGCTGTTGTCCAGTGCTTTTTCTATCTGTCTATAATAGTTAGCTTGTCACTTGACCACCTAGGACAGAAACTGCATTTTCCAAACTGTGCTTCTAACAAAGCCAAGTCAACACTAGGGATAAAAACTTGAAATAGGAAGTGAATCTTTTATAATTTTTTCTTTTCTAAATTTTTATTATTTCTTAGAGAAGTTTATACCATCTGTTTTGTTTCTAATTATTTCTTTTATTTTACTTGAGGTTATAATGTGACATCATTTATTCCTTACTTTTTCTCCTTCCAAACACCCTGTCCCACAACTCCTCACAGATATATCTGCCTTTCCAAGGAACCCAACTTTATGCCATCTTTTAAACCTATTTTAATAAATATCCTTTTTAGAGAAAGAACTTCTTCTCTTATCTTGAATAGAAGACAGAATATATGGCTGACACCTGAGCTACCTTCGAGGTAAAGCCTCTTCACTGGAAGGCAGTAATGAGGAAGGAGACTACATCACTGGTATCAGACGGTTTCACATGTACAAAGGGGAGTTTTCTATATTATAGGTCTGCTATTTGGGGGTTCCTATCAAATATACAAATACATAAACTCATCAGACACAGAAAATGTGAGACAGTGATAAGACCTATTGCAAGTACTCATCAGTAGCTATTTTTTCCCTTTTTTTTATTAGATATTTTATTTACATTTCAGATGTTATCCCCCCCCCCCGACGGGCAGTGGTGGTGCACGCCTTTAATCCTAGCACTTGGGAGGCAGAGGCAGGCGGATTTTTTAGTTCGAGGCCAGCCTGGTCTACAGAGTGAGTTCAGGACAGCCAGGGCTACACAGAGAAACCCTGTCTCGAAAAACAAAAAACAAAAAACAAAAAACAAAAAACAAAAAACAAACAAAAAAAACAGATGTTATTCCCCCTATCCCATATCCCTCCTGCCCAGGAGCCCCCATCTCATCCCCCTCCCCCTGCCCCTATGAGATGTACCCCCACCCACCCCACCTCTGCCATCTCCCCACCCTCAAATTCCTCTATATGTAGTATCTAGCCTTCATGGGACCAAGGATCTTCTCTCCCACCTATGCCCAACAAAGCTATCATCCCTTACATATACAGCTGGAGCCATGGATCTATCCCTATGTGCTCCCAGGATAGTGGTTTAGACCCTAGGGAGCTCTGGTTTGTTGATATTGTTGCTCTCCTCATGGGGCTGCAAACACTTTCAGCTCCTTCACTCCTCTCTAATGCCTCCATTAGGAACCCCTTGATCAGTTCAATGGTTAGCTGTGAACATCAGCCTCTAAATATGTCAGACTCTGGCAGACCTCTAAGGAGACAGCTATATCAGGCTCCTGTCAGCAAGTACTTTCTGACATCCACATCAGAGTCTACCTTTGGTGACTGCACAAGGGATAAATACCCAGGTAGAACAGTCTCTGGATGGCCCTTTCTTCAGTTTCTGTCCCACACTTTGTCTCCATATTTGTTCCTTCTAAGAAGGACCAAAGCCCCTACACTTGGTCTTCCTTCTTCATGAACTTCATGTGGTCTGTGAGTTGTATCTTGGATATTTCAAGCTTCTGGGCTAATATCCAATTATCAGTGAGTGAATACCATGTGTATTCTTTTGTGATTGGGTCTCCTAATTCAGGATATTTTCTAGTTCCATCCATTTACCTAAGAATTTCTCAAATTCATTGTTTTTAATAGCTGAGTAATATTCAATGTGTAAATGTACCACATTTTTTGTACTCATTCCTCTGTTGAAGGACATCTGGGTTCTTTCCAGCTTCTGGCTATTATAAATAAAGCTGCTATGAACATATTGGAGCATATGTCCATGTTATATGTTGGTGCATCTTCTGGGTATATGCCCAGGAGTGGTATAGCTGGGTCCTCAGGTAATGCTATGTCCAATTTTCTGAGGAACCGCCAAACTGATTTCCAGAGTGGTTGTACCAGCTTGCACTCCCAACAATGGAGGAGTGTTCCTCTTTCTCCACATCCTCACCAGCATCTACTATCACCTGAGTTTTTTATCTTAGCCATTCTGACTGGTGGAATCTCAGGGTTGTTTGATATGTATTTCCCTGATGACTAAGGATGTTGAACATTTCTTGAGGTGCTTCTCAGCCATTCGAGTTTCCACAGTTGAGAATTCTTTGTTTAGCTCTGTACCCCATTTTTTGATAGGATTATTTGGTTGTCTGGAGTATAATTTCTTGAGTTCTTTGCATATATTGAATATTAGCCTTTTATCAGATGTAGTATTGGTAAAGATCTTTTCCCAATCTGTTGGTTGTCATTTTGTGCTATTGACAGTGTCCTTTGTCTTACAGAAGCTTTGCAATTTTATGAGGTCCCATTTGTCAATTCTTGGTCTTAGAGCATAAGCCATTTGTGTTCTGTTCAGAAACTTTTCCCCTGTGCCTAGGTATACGAAGGTCTTCCCTACCTTCTCTTCTATTAGTTTCAGTGTATCTGGTTTTATGTAAAGGTCCTTTATCCACTTGGACTTGAGCTTTGTACAAGGAGATATGAATGGATCAATTTTCATTCTTCTACATACTGACCTCAAGTTGAACCAGCACCATTTGTTGAAAATGCTGTCCTTTATCCACTGGACGGTTTTAGCTCCTTTGTCAAATATCAAGTGACCATAAGTGTGTGGGTTCATTTCTAGATCTTCAATTCTATTCCATTGGTCTGCCTGCCTGTCTCTGTACTAATACCATGCAGTTTTTATCACTGCTGCTCTGTAGTACAGTTTGAGGTCCTGGAAGTCCTAGCCAGAGGAATTAGAGAACAAAAGGAAGTCAAAGGAATACAAATAGGAAAGGAAGAAGTCAAAATATCACTATTTGCAGATGATATGATAGTATACTTAAGTGACCCTAAAACTTCCACCAGAGAACTCCTAAATCTAATAAACAACTTCAGCAAAGTGGCTGGATATAAAATCAACTCAAACAAACCAGTAGCCTTACTCTACTCAAAGAATAAACAGGCTGAGAAAGAAATTAGGGAAATGACACCCTTTACAATAGTCACAAATAACATAAAATACCTTGGTGTGAATCTAACCAAGCAAGTGAAAGATCTGTATGACAAGAACCTCAAGTCTCTGAAGAAAGAAACCGAAGAAGTTCTCAGAAGATGGAAAGATCTTCCATGCTCACAGATTGGCAGGATTAATTTAGTAAAAAATGGCCATCTTGCCAAAAGCAATCTACAGATTCAATGCAATCCCCATCAAAATTCCAAATCAATTCTTCATAGAGATAGAAAGAGCAATTTGCAAATTTATTTTGAACAACAAAAAAAACCCAGGATATCAAGAACTGTTCTCAACAATAAAAGAACTTCTAGGGGAATCACCATTCATCAGTAGCTCTTACAGGTAAGACAGGACAATGGTTCACAATAGATGGCAGTAGTGTAGGGAAGAATGAATTATCAGATCCTAGATTCATTTTTAGAGTAGAATCAACATGACTTCCAAATAGATTACAATTTATATTTGTGACAATAAAAAGTATTCATATCCTAGATGAACAAAAGCAGAGAATTGTCCCTGGCTAAGAGAGGGATAACTGAAAAACTGGGTAAGGGTTCAGAAAGGGGTATGTGAGAAGCTCCCATTCAGTCACACTGAGTTTGAGACGCCTAACACATGTCACCTAAAAACATGAGCACAAAACCAGCCAAAGTCCTAACTGCAGATAAACACTTAGCATTTAACAGTTTTGAGTTTGAAGTTAAAATTATACACATCGATGAAATTCCTTAAGATTTAATATCTCTGAAGAAGAAAAGCATCTTTGAATTAAGCCTTAAAGATGAAACCAAGCTCTGTAAAAATGAGATGGTAGCAAAATGGGACAATTAATGGTGGAACAAAAAAAAATAGTGTCAAGGAAGTAAAAAAATGTTAAAAGAGGGACTGATCAATTCAAAAGGCAATGATGGGACTAGAAAGAAGAATGCTAAAACTTGAGATTATTGTTCTACTTATAGGGTTGCAGACCGCTTCAGCTCCTTCAGCAGGGAAGGAGAGATGGGGTGAGGGTATCATGGGGTGAGGTACTGGGAAAGGGTATAACATTTGAAATGTAAATAAAGAAAATATCCAATAGAAAGGAATAAAACTTGACATTAAAGATAATTAACTTATAGCTGGAATAATTTTAGAAAAATAACTATGGTGATGAACAGTAGAAGCACTCCTTAGAGACAGAAAATGAATCAAGACAATAGCAGAAAAAAAATGTTAGAGCTGTTGAGCCCACCAGCAACTGTGGGTGGAAAATACGCAAACTTCTACCACAATTCACTTTTAAAATCTTCAAACAACTAGGAGAAAAAACTTGGAGTTCCCAGGTCACTCTGCAAAGTGAAATGGGTATGAGTGGGTATTGTAATCTGACGATATAAATTTTAAAGTCATGGCTCATTTGAGGGAAAAAAAAGGAGAAAAGTTAAATGTAAAGTAAAAATTTAATAATTGTAATAAATGAAATAAAAACTATTTTTAAGTAACTGAAAGAAGAGTCTTGTCCTATATGCACGACTTTCCTACCCAGGGCCTGAGAGAAAGCAGTCACTCATTTAATACCAGTTAACTGATTAGAAACAAAATCATCTTTGCTGTTTGACTTTAGTCATTACCAAAAAGAAATTAAAAAGAAAAACAAAAAGGTGAGGGATAGATAAGATATTAAATTTAAATCCAGCTTTTGAGGCAAAGCTTCTCTAGATGGCATGGAAAATGTATTTTTAATAACTTTTATTAAATTTGTTCTTTGAGAATATCATACTTATATATTATGCATTCTAATTATTCTTATCACCCACTCTCTCTTATCTCCCTCCTACCCTTCTCTCCTCCCAATGAGTTTCCCTCTCACATTCTTGTCTTCTTGTATCTTGTGACCTACTGAGTTTTAATCAGGGCCTTCTATGTAACCAAAGGTTTGGAACTATCCTATGGAGACTTGAGGATTCAGCTGTGACTCACAGTTGAAAACAATGACTGACCTTACCTCAAATCCATCAATAGCCAATAGTACAACAGGGGGCAGGGACAGCTCTTTCTGATCAGTAATTGCTTATTGACAGGTTCAGTGTTGTGTAGTCTCATAATAGGCAAATTCTGCTGTTAGATCATGACTGCATTCATTGTGTCATGCCCAGAAGACGTTCTCTTTCAAAACATTCTATATACTTTCGAAAGAATCATAGATATGTACTACTTAAAGATGGCCGCCCAACCATCACTAATTCTCAGCACCTTGAGAAACTATGAGGCTCTGCATTTGCCACCACTTCCTTGTAAAGAAAAACAACTCTGACTAAAACTGAAAGTAGTATTTGCCTACGTATATAAAAATAAATATTGAGAAGATAGTTAGGTACCATGTCACCTTAGCTAAACAACACTAGTAAGGGCTCCCTAAGGCAGTGGTTCTCAGCCTTCCTAATGCTGCAACCCTTTAATACACTTCCTTATATTGTGGTGAACCCAAACCATAATATTATTTTTTTGCTACTTCATAACTATAATTTTGCTACTGTTATGAATCATAATGTAAATAACTATGTTTTCTGATGGTGTTAGTTGACCTCTGTGAAAGGATCACTTGACTCCCAAAGGGGTCACAATTCATAGGCTGAGAACTGCTGCACTAAGGCCAATGACCTTCTAAAGCCTGGGGTTTTAACCAGATTTACAGCAAGCATGGATTCCCTCCTATGGAAGAGGCCTCAAAGACAATTAGAGAGCAATTGGTTACTCCATAAGAGCCATGCCACTATTGCACAAATAAGTACATTTTGCCTAGCAGCTTGGTACTTGATTTCTATATAGCCTATATACAAGCTATATAGTGCTTCCAGCAATAGGTACTATCAGCTAATGATTGCAGACAACCAAGAGAAATGGCAGAAACTTGTATGATTTCAATAGCCTTCTGATACTCTCTGACCAATAACTAATAAAAAAAAAAAAAGCATCACCTGGCACATTTTGTTTAATTTTTCATAAAACTGAAAAGATAGATTTCTTAAAAGATTTATTTTATTTTTATTTATATATATATATATATATATATATATATATATATATATATATGTCTTTGTGTATGTGTCTATGTGTCTGTATATATTGTGTATATGTAGTGTGGAGATGCCTTTGGAGGCATCTTGAAATGAGGCCTCCAAAGAACTCTTAGAAATAGTCATAGGTGGTCATGAGTTGCCTAATGTGGTTGTTGAAAACTAGATTCCCATCCTCTGAAAAAGCAGCAAATGCTCTTAACCAGAGCCATCTTTCCAGCCCTTGGGGAAAAAAGTGGATTCTATTAAATTAGGCAAGTATTAAATTGAATCTAAAGCAGGAGATACAAGGACTTACAGTGAGATGAGAATCTGTCCAAGAGAGCTGTGAGTTTCTTGTGTGTTAACTGCTTGAAACTAGGGCCTAGACCTGGATGCAGCTGCTACTGCATCTACAGTATTTGTATAGTAAAGCCTTTTACTAAATTCTTTGATGTGATCATATCACTAAAGTCTAAATAATTGTGAATTTTATTTCTTTTTATTTCATTAACTTATTTATTCACTTTACATCCAAACTGTAGCCCCATCCCTTTTCTCCTCCCAGTGCCACCCTGACAAATCCCTCCCCCATTAACCTCTCCCTTTTTCCTCAAAGAAATTGAAACCTTCCTTGGGTACCCCCCCACCCTGATGCATCCAGTCTCATCAGGACTAAGCACATCCTCTCCCACTGAGGCCCAACCAGGTAGTCCAGTTAGGGGAAGAGGATCCAATGACAAGTAACAGTCAGAGACAGACCCCATTCCAACTGTTAGGGGACCAACATGAAGACCAAGCTACATGCCTGCTACAAATGTGTAGGGGGCCTAAGTCCAGCCTCTGCATGCTCTTTGGCCAAGTTTAGTTGAAACTGTAGGTCTCCTTGTGCTGTCCTTGACCCCTCTGGCTTGCTCAATTCTATCTCCCACTCTTTCACAAGATTCACTGGGCTCTCTCTGATATTTCACTGTGGCTCACTGCATCTGTTTCCATCAGCTGCTGGATGAAGCCTCTCAGAAGAAAGTTATGCTAGGCTCCTGTCGGCAAGCATAGCAGATTATCATTAATAGTTCCAAGGATTGGCTCTCTCACATGGGATGATTCTGAAAGTGGGGCAGTTATTGGTTGGTCATTCCCTCAGTCTCTCCTCCATCTTTATCCCTGCACAACTTGTAGACAGAACAAATTTTGAATTGAAGGTTTTGTGTGTGGGTTGATGTCCCCTTCCCTCCCTCCATTGGAAATCCACTACAAGAGGTGGTCACGTCAGTCCCCATATCCCCGGCTGGTAGAAATCTCAGCTAGGGTCACCTCCATAGAAATTTTTTTCAGCCTAGCTATAGAAAGAAAGAGAGAGGAGGAGGGAGGAAGGGCAGAAGGGCTGAAGAAAGAATGAGAGAGAGAGAGAGAGAGAGAGAGAGAGAGAGAGAGAGAGAGAGAGAGAGAGA
>JANHMN010000016.1:21382327-21435745 GCA_030674055.1 Rhabdomys pumilio
AGAGAGAGAGAGAGAGAGAGAGAGAGAGAGAGAGAGAGAGAGAGAGAAAGGGAAGATTTTATAGCTGTTGTTGGCATTCTTTCTAGGTTCCGCCCAGTAGTTACTTGATAACAAGGTAGGCCTAGTGTGCTATAAAGCTGTTTGACCCCTCCTTATTCTCTCTGCCCCTATTACTTTCTCTGCCTCTCTGATTTCTTCTCTTCCTAACCCCTTTTGCCCTCTCTTCCCTTCCCCCTCCCCCTTTCTCTCTCCACATGTTTCTGGCCAGCATCTGTCTCTGCCTCTATCTATCTATCTATCTATCTATCTATCTATCTATCTCTATCTCCATCTCCATCTCCATCTCCATCTCCATCTCCATCTCCATCTCCATCTCCATCTCCATCTCCATCTCCATCTCCATCTCCATCTCTCTCCATCTCTATCTCTATCTCATCTTTCTCTGTCTCTACTCATTTCTCAACTCCCCTTCCCATGCTGCAAATAAACTCTATTCTACACTATATCCATCAAATAGTGGTACCTCAGGGAGAAGGGATACATCAGCATGGGCTTGTCGAAGCAGCTCTCCCACCTCATCATACTGTGCCACTGCCATGTGGACTTTCCAGTCACTGAATCACTAGACCTCCATCCAAACACCAGTGAATTGATAAGCTTCTCTCTCTCTCTTTCTCTCTCTCTCTCTCTCTCTCTCTCTCTCGCTCGCTCTCTCTCTCTCTCTCACACACACACACACACACACACACACACACACACAAACACGCGCGCGCACGCGCACATGCACAGGCACAGGCACACGCACACGCGCGTGCGCACACACACACACACACACACACACACACACACACACACACACACTATAAATGGTCCTGGTCCCAAAGGAGGGCTGTTGAGCTCACAGCCATCCTCTGGTGCCCGTGGGGATGGAGATATTCACAGTCAAGACCAGCCTTCTCACTGGCCCTTCACTCTAGGACATCTTCCCTTGACTGAGATTTTTCTCTCTCCTTGAGACAGTTTCTTTCTCACTGCTGGGAAGTCCTAGACCTAGGTAAACTTTTCTCCTCATCTATGCTTGGGAACTGATTGGAGTTTAGCCTCCATTTCATCACATGACGACCTAATAATCTGGCCTGGCTGTTGTTGTTTCTAGCTATCATATTTATCCTCAGGACACTGATAGGAATAATTGATAGCTTGTACTCTTAGTACAAAGGGAATGTCTTCACTGCTACTCCCAAGCTCCCTCCTGGATGTCTCCTGCTCTTAAAGGCTTCTAAATTCACAGGCTAAATTTGGCCACAATACCTACACTAAATGGCCACTTAACAATGACAAAAAAAAAGTTTACAAACTTTCACCAGGGATCCTCTCACACCAACCACCAAGACCTAAGGGTTTCAAATGTACACCTAAGAAAAAGGGTTTTTTTTTTTCCCAAACCTAATAATCTTTATTTTCCACCTCTAATATATGTGTGTATATTTCAGCATCTTGTCAAGTCCAGGAGTTAACTCAAAATCTATATCTAGGACAGCTCCAGACAAGTAACACACAGATGCTCCAGCCTACTCTTACAGACAGAGACATCTTCTGAACCTGCTCTTTCCTACTCACAGATAGTTCCAAAGACCCTGGACAGCAAGAAAACAGCCAACTCTGCTAAGACTGGACCAACATCCCCATCCTCATTTACTTAGGTTTCCCAGAAACACTTTACCCCAAAGTTGGCAGGAAGCAGCTAAAGATCACAACAAACCTATTCCTGCTTCACCATCACCTCTTTCTAGTTTTTCTTTTTAATTAAATCAAAACAGAGGAATGTTAGCATTCCTCCTAGGCTCCACTCAACAGTTACCTAGTAACAGATGGGTAGACCTGGCTTACTATAGAAGGGGCTGTTTGGCAACTCCTTGATCTCTCTGTCCCTCTTACTCTCTCTGCCTCTCTGATTCTTTCTTTCCCTAAATCCCTTTTCCCTCTCTCCTCTTCCCCCTCCTTCCTCTCTCCACATGTTTCTTGTCAATCTCTCTCTCTCTCTCTCTCTCTCTCTCTCTCTCTCTCTCTCCCTGTCTTTCTCTGTCCCTGCTCCTTTCTCAACTTCCCTTCCTATGCCTTAAATAAACTCTATTGTATAATATATCTGTCATATGGCTGGTACCTCAGGGAGAAGGGATGCATCAGCATAGTCCTACCAAGCACCCCTCCCACCTCACCATACCATGCTCTACAAAACATATACTTGGCTTTTTTAAAAAACACAACAGCTGTATTTGACTCTTTTCAAGGTATAGTATAATAATATACTTTTACATATGTTGTGAAATTTTAACTAGACTACATGAAGTTAAACTATATTTAGAACAAAATCTAAGATACAAGGATATAGCTGACAACAAATAGCAAGAATAATATCCCTCTACCCAATCAAATAGAAGCTGGTGGTATTTAATGACCAAACACTCTTATTAAAAGGATACAAAAGGAAGATTCACAAGATGTTCTGTATTTAAAGACATTAGGTTGAAGTACCAGATGGGAAAAGATAGACATGCAAATAGAAAACGTTAGGAGATTAGAGTTCCAAGATTTTATCAGATAAAAAGGACGCTAAGAATATTACCAAAGATAAAAATGGACAATTTATAAAAGTAAAATAATGTCTTCATCAGTTAATTTTTCACTAAGCTCTCAAGGAATTTAATAACCAGCTACAATTTGACAAAAGCTCCTTGAAAGTAAGAGCAATCCAGTTCACCTAACCTCCACAGATACTCTGTCTTCCCTCAGTTCTGCTCTTCCTCTTAAATACAGGTGCATTAAACCCTGATCAAATAGAGCCCATTTTATCCTCTATCATTCCTTACTATCTCCTTATTTTATCTAAGCTTGTGTTAAATATCCCAGTGGGATGTAAACAAAGTCTCCTTTGTCTGTTCTTTTCCAGGATGCTCTTCTAAATCCTTCAACTTGCAACATGGGACAAATCTATTTTGTAAGGTAAATCTACTTTGTGATTAGTTATATTGTGAGACAACTAATAAAAGCATTTCTTCAATTTCACAGTAAAGCACCTAACAGTCTGTAAATATCAGAATCACGACAACTGTATAAATCTTTCCCTGAGTTCATAGAACTGCATAAATGCAGACTTAATAAGAGAAACAGAACACCCATATGTCTATACAAATTGAAATTGTGCCATGATTCCTGAGAGAGTTATACACTATCAGAATGTGGGATTCCTTTCTTGGAGCATAAGGAAAACATTCTTCTATAAATGTGCTTCTTCTATTAGATTCTTTTCAGCTACAAAATGCTAGCAGACTGCTTTGTAAAAAGAAATACCTCAAAAAGATAAATGTGGCAAGCTTCCTTCTGCGGTACCCAACAAAAGAATTGTGAAAAGATAACTGTACTCCCTGGGCAGAAGGTGAAAATGTATCTCTAAATTCTTATTACGAATCCTACCGAATGGTAACAAACAATTTGTAGAAGAAGAAAACCCATCAAAGAACAGTTATCAGAATAGAACGTTGTTGGATGCTACCCTCAAACTAGACAGCATCCAGAGGATGAATGAACCTTCACTTCTGTTTGCCACTATTTCAAAGTGAATTGTGATCTATGAAAGGCATCAGATAAGCAGCCGCCTTTACCACATTACTGCTGTCAAATCAATACTGTATTCAACTGTTGTATGGAGAGATGTTATATAGGCATCTACTAATGCACGCATGCATATAGACATACGCACACACATAAACTTTCCTCATTTCTCTCCTTATAAAACAGATTGGTAATCAAATTATATAGACAATTATTTTCCCTTAATGCTGTTATGTGCTGGTTTTTTTTTTTCTGAAAACCTAAAATTTTCAAAAACTATTGGTACAACAATATTATATTAACCATGGTATTACTAGTCTTATTTTAGAAGGTGGACAGTTTCAAATGGCAATCTATTTTCTTTGAGTTATGAAAAAACAATTAGAATTAAAACCATAAAATCTACTTCATTGCCAAATTGACAGTTCAAACCAGAAAAGTTTATACTGCAGTGGATGATGTAGACTTGGCTATTCAAAAGCATTTCAGTTTTGGTCACTCTCCTCATCAGCTTACCTAGTCCCAAAACAATCCATATTGATCATGGTCAAATAATAAACAAACAGGGTTCCCATCTGTTTATTTCATCAATATAGGTGAAAGGAATCTGAATTAAAAATAAGAAAAAAACAGACTTGATTTTATTTCTCTTTTTATTTTTGCTTGGAAGGAAGATCCTTGGCATTTGTGCCATGTGACCAGCATTCGTGATGCGAAATTTCTAAATAATAAAAATATCATGGAGAAAGAGAGAAAGGGATGGAGAGAGAGAGAGAGAGAGAGAGAGAGAGAGAGAGAGAACATTTGTGAGCCACTATACATTGCATGGTTTCCCACAGAAAGCTGATAACAGAGGTACAGACATGTGGGTTATTATTCTCTCCCTTATTAACCAAGTATAAGTCATTCAATCTACTAGTAATATCTTCAGAATGAAAGAAAACAGTGGATTTAAGGAGCAGACGGGAGTAATTGTAGAGGGCTCTATGTTACCATTGTAATTACTGGCTAATTTCATCCTAAAACCACAAAAAATAAATAAATAATTTTGTGCAGTTTATTCACATTTTTAAAACTCAAACTAACACTCATACATTCATATACACACACAAACTGTCTTCCAAGTAGTTCACTTGCTCAAAGAGTAAATATGGACACATTTCTATTTCACAGTTCTGAAGAATACTATCCAATATTCTGCTACCTTGTTCTCACTCATTCTAAAAATGTAAATATTTTTTAATAAATCTTTTTTTAGTATTTATTCTACATCATTGGAGAAAACAACAGAGAACGCTGATGAGATTGGCCCTTGCTGTTCTCAATGGAAGTGTGGGCACTTGCTTAAGCTCCTTTTTCTTCCTATGATTCTGTTGAATGAGGAAGGCTTCACTGACTAAACTATTCCTCTATTCTCCTGCCTTGGCAAGTAATGTAACCCAAATTCTGTTGGCTCTTTGAGAGCAGGTAGCTTCAAGGAGAGAAGCCGGGACCTACTGGATCTCTCTGGGCCTGAGAAGGATGGTGACTGTCAGCAGCTCAAGAAGAACCACACCAAGCCGGGAGTCTTGTCAAAGCAGGAACTCAATTTATCGCATCCGTCTCTTGCTTTTAAAGAGCAGATGACCAGGAGTATGGGGTGACCTGGTGGGGCCTATGAGATTATTCTATGTCAGCACTTGCTGGGCAGGCAAGGGTTCGGCCAGGTCATGTGGATCATGCTAAGTCACTCCGCAGTGGAAGTAACCAGGACAGGTTACAAAAATCAAGCCAGACTCAAGCCGTTCCTCTAAGCCCAGGATAAGGCCCAACAAAGTCCAGCACATATTCAAGTGCAGAGCTGATATTTTAATTGCATTTATGGGGAAGACTGAAACTTTATATTTCAATGAAGAGAAAGGATTGGTTCACAAGCCCAGTAGCCTGGAATTTCTTTCTCTTCCCAGTCAAAGGTTCAGACTTCTCCAGCTGATACATCCTACTAAGAAATAACAAAAGCCAAAATGACCTTATAAATTTTCCCTATTAACTAAGCCATAACTGTCAGCCAATCTCTAAGAGTTATTTCCATGCTCCGGAATATCTTCAACTTATCTTTATATACATCTTGAATTATATCAACATATGATACAAACTGATTGATATAGCTGGATATACATATTTCTTCTCATTTGAACCTTATCCACTCAGCTGATGACTCCCTTTGTCTTTAATGATGTCATTTACCTGAATAAATGTACCGATCGCCAGCAATTTTAAGTTAAGAAAAACAAAGTCACAACTGGATTCATGACTGCACAGAACAAGCCATCCCTGGTTCTGCTTTGCTACCTCGGCCTTAAACTGACCTCACAGCAGAACTTCAATTTGGACACTGAAATTGAAATCACTCACTCCTCTTTCACAAATTATGCAGACCCACATATTTTGGTAGAAACCACTGTCCAGCGAGTCCTCCTGTCTAAATACATCTGGTTCTCCTCCAGTCACTCTCTTTTCTCTATAAAAGACCCAAATACAATTGCCTTGCTCACTTACTAGCTTAGAGGTGCATAATTAGGTGGAATAAAAATTGAACACGTAAACCTCAATAGGAATATACCATGCTACATAAGCAAATCCAACCTGCTTTCTCTGGCTAGAAAAGTTGAGAATATAATACTGATATCAAAAGTGCTGTTTTATTGCATATAGATAGATAGATAGATAGATAGATAGATAGATAGATAGATAGATAGATAGATAGATAGATAGAATTTATATATGTGGGGCTTTTTACTGTTGTAAATTTTTGTTCTATTTGTAATTCTGTCAACCATTGAAACAGGGAGCCTAATCAAGTTATCCTTTAAAAACAGGCTACTTGCTCAACAAACAAACAGGAGGAAGAATGGTGATCCTTGCCAAGGACAAGTTTAATTTATGACGGCTGTAGCACTAATGAGGTTTCCTCCTGTGGTTATGGCTCCTGCTCCAAAGTACCCCTCAGAGAGATAGCCATGGAGGCATACAGAAATGACCTACTCTGTTGCCAGAATCTCCATGTGGCAACATCAGTAAAGAAGAGTTGCTTGAACCTCCCATCTTTAAGTCCAGGTTGTGAGTTGATGCCATGCTTTGATAGTTAGAGTCCGTGGAATAATCAGGTAAAAAGAGACTGTTCTCTTGGTAGGCAACCAGTGTGTATTATGAGGAAAGACTGGTAAGATGAAGACACTTTATTCAAGACTAATGATATGTAAATATTCCAGGGTAAATTAGTAGTTATAAGCTACAACATTCCATTAGTATCTGGAGTTTATGTGCATGCAAGATATTTAACATATTCTCACCTCTGAAAAGCATATGAATAAAAGTTTTGAACATGAACAGAAAAGGAGAAAACTAACTTAATTAATTCTGGTTAAACCAGAATTAATTCTGGTTAAATAAAATAGCCAGTCTTGAAACGACCTTTTCCATTCTCAAATGTCTTTAGTGGCACTTTTAATGCATGTTATATTAAAGATAATACTATAAATTGATTTTTACCAGATGTAAAATATGCATACTACTTTGAGTGAATGGTTTGATGGCTCTATCACATCATTCCTGATAGTGACAGTTGTCACACAAGTTCTCAGATAAGGAAATTGAGGTGGAAATAGTCTGCTTCCCAAGGTCACATAGTAACTAGTGAAAGTAGTCCTAAACTTGTTCTTCTACCCACTAAATTTACTGTCTTGGTTTTTTCCTTAATTTTTAATGATTAAATAGAACTCATCCAATCAGTTCCTATCTACTTAGAAGTGGAAGGTCAAACACTTAAAGACAATCTTCTTCCATATTGCCAAATTAAATCTGCGTAAGTCAGCACATATTTCAATGCTGTACTATTTTACAGCACCTTATCTCACAATTTCCCTCACTCTGCCATAAAAAACATGTCCATCCTTCCAAAATATGTTCCTGAATTGTTGCCCTGGAACTTCTCAGCCACTTCTCTGTTCCCAGTAAATCCCATCCCCTTCCTAGATGACTGCACTCTTCCAGTTTGCTTCTCTCACATTTGTATGTCCCAAAAATTCTTTAAATATACATTTTTTACATTAAGAAATATTTTTATTAAATCAAATTGTAATCCTTCTATGTTCAAAGCTCTTCAGGGAGGTCATGCTACCCTGAGAAAAGAATTTGAAGGTTTTAACATGGCTGCTACCTCTCCATTCAGCCTCTCTTCACATTGCCTTCCAGCTTGGTCACTGGGATGAGGCATCTCTGTTTTCCTTTCTTACCCCTCCTCAAGGCCTTTGCTGTTACTGAGGAATAGTCTACCTATCTAGCCTTATGCATGCATAGTTGGCTCTGGCTCGTCCTTTGTTCTCAGCTGAAGGTGACTATCCATAAACACTTTACTTGATTCCTTATCTAAAAAAATTACCCTCAGGTCCAGGGCCTCTGGCTTCTTCATTTCCACCTACCATGGCTCACTCTTGTTTCCCTTAAGGTATGTGTCAGAATGCACGTCTGTTATCTACTTTCTCAAATAACACATAAACCCAAGAGAAGTGAGGAATCTCATTCCCTAAAAAAGAACCTGACACAGAGTACGAGCTTAGCAAACATTTTCAGCTTAATGAGGAATTGCCACAAATCCCCTGTTCTGCAATTTTTTCAGTTTAACCAAAATTTTTATTAAGAAATAAAAATGAATATAGTTAAGGTTTAAAATGTGTTTTAATATAAACATCCATTCTGTCATAATTCCCACAAGCAAGCTAATACACATATATTGACTCTCAATATATTTTGGTTTTGTGTATGAACGTGAGCAGAACAGATAAGATTTACTCTCTTGTCAAATTTTAAAGATATAATGCTTTAATTATATTAAAATTAAAAAAAATAAAGTATTAACTATAGTCACCACCAGACTTCAAGAAGTTATTTATCTAAAATTTGTACATTCAGCCAACATGACCTCATATTCTTAACTCTCTAGACCTTGTCAACAACCTTCTATTCTGTTTATCATTACAGCACTAAGTATCCAAAATGTAGAACAAATCAAGTTTCTAAAAACATGCCAACTGATAAGGAAATTGTTGTACACAGTAGGAGATTTATTCAGTCTTAGAAGGAGAAAATTTTTATAAATTTCAAATGCGTTATACTAATGAAAGCATATGCAGAAAAATAAATAGTTCCTGATATCAATTATATTCAGAATTTGTACTTTATAAGGTCAAACTGTGAAGATTTATCTTCAGTAATCATAAAAATCACAAGAATAGGGAACATCAGGTCAGATGTAGGAGAAGAATACATGAAAACACAGCTAGAAAATCTGAGCATAAAAATTAATTTATTAGAAAGTAACAAAACTGAAGATGTGTATAATGCATTCTAAAAGTCTTGAGTTAAGCCTAATAGTATAGCATCTAAATAATTTAATTTTAAGACAGCAGGACAATTATACCGCATCTTGATTCATTCTTGTTCTTCTACTTGCTACTACATTCTTAGCTAAGAACATAGAACCCCACAAATTCCATTTTACGTCTGTGTCACCTCAAAAACAACTTTTTAGCACTTCAATTTAAAGACTGTGTGATTTTTCAGCATCTTACAATCAGCAGGAGGATGTTTGCTGATATGGTGAATATATGTCTACATCTTTGATTACCTGGGTCAGCGAGTTTCTTTTTGCCAAACAGGCAAATTTGGGGAGAAATTTATTAACTGTCTCTCAGACTAGAAAGTGACAATATTTTTATTACAGAAATAAAAACACCTAGTAGATATGACAAATTGTGAAAATGTTGTAAGAAAAGAACCCAGGCCGGGTGGTGGTGGCGCACACCTTTAATCCCAGCACTTGGGAGGCAGAGGCAGGCGGATTTCTGAGTTCGAGGCCAGCCTGGTCTACAGAGTGAGTTCCAGGACAGCCAGGGCTATACAGAGAAACCCTGTCTCGAAAAAATAAAAAAAAAAAAAGAACCCAGTATCAAAGTGATACTCAAGATTTAAGGTTTAGGAATCTCTGCCCAGTGACTCTTGCCTATAATCATAGGCTTTCCTTTGGTTTATTGTAATGTGACACTTACTGATTTTCTCTGTGCAAAACAATATAAGTTATTACAAGTTGAATAACAGCTAGATGTGATATTCACACCTAGAGTCCCAGTCACTTAGAAGGTTGAGGAAGAAACATAACTTGTCTGGGCACTGAGATCAAGGCCAGCCTGGGCAACTTAGAAAAATCCCATCTCAGAATAAAAGTAATGAAACGGAATGATATTTAGCTCCATGGAAGAGTGATGACATAGTACCCTTAAGGACCTGAGTTCAATGCCCAATCCTTCTAAAAGAAGTAGAATGAATATTGAAACATGGTCTCTGCTCCTTAACTGATTATAGTGTACCAAATTAACATATACAATCAACTATTTATTAGACTCTCTACTTGATGGTCACAGACTCCAACTTCTCAAACAGAACCATTGCATTCATTTCTTCACAGAGGTTCTGTATTTGTGTAATGCTAAGATAATTTCACTACATAAAGTAACTATAACTGCTTTATTCTGTCTAAACTGTCCACTGCAGTTTATTCTAACATACGGCATCATAGCATTTGCTATGCAAAATTATACTTTATATACTGAAGCATATAAACAAAAGCAAATCCTTTAGACTCAATTTCAAGATCCTGACTCAGCCAGAACTCTGAGACTTGTACACAAGTGCAAATGACAGAATCATGCCCTTGGGAAATAAAGGAGTTCAAAGTGCTAACTCCAGCTAGCAGCTGCAGGATCACCGACTGCCCATCTATCACATTACCTAGCTTTGAAAGAAACCTGAGCAGAATGTCAGTTGTAACCTCACGTAAATGGACAACCAAATAATGTCTTTAAGATACTAATGTCAAAGTATTGGAACATAAAAATGGACTTTTATTAATTAACATATGTTTTGATTGTCTACTGTATGTCTCTCTTAGGCACCCTGGCTAGGTTCTGTCTAATTAGGAAACATTTGTATACCATTTGCTTAGGAGATACTCACACAGACATGTGCCAAGCAGAGACGCACATTATCATAAATGGCATCTGCCTAATAAAATATTATACCACTTTACAGAGAATAGTTTCTCCTCCTTTCATTTCATTTAATAACATTCTGCTATGTTCAGTGGAGTTCAGTGACGTGGAGACGCCAAGTTCTTTTTTAAATGCAAGAAAATAGATGTCTGCTACCTTTACCTTTTATGAGTTGCCTGCTCGTCCGTATTTGGCAAGACAAATAGAATTACATACTGTGAGTGACTCAGAACAGAACTTCACTATCAATCATCTGCCTGGCTCTGCACAAATTCTGTAGGGCATTCAGGACATTTTGCTGCCTATGAATATTTTAGACAAGAAGAATCCCTGAAAGCTTCCTGATGGATTAATACAAGAAAGGAGAACGTTTTTATGTTTTATAGCTATTTGCTAAAGTACTATGGCCATTACTACATTCAACTGAAAGGATGCCTCTTAAAACAGAAGGAAGTGGCCCTGCAGAAGAGTTCTGGCTCCCTTCATCATAAACTGATTTCAAAGTAATGATATATAATATATAAATATTGTATGCAGCCTCCTGCAGAAAATGAAATGCTGTGTGGTTGCCGGCACCTTTACACCTAGCAATAATTGCAGGGAAGGGGAGGGATGAGGAGAATCTATGCCAACAATTGTTGAAAAGAAGCTTGCTTATATACCTCTTCAGTTTCCCCCATTGAAATAAAATGTGAGTTACTCCCTTCCCTGTCGTTTTATTATGGGCTCCACACTCATGAATAAACAGATCTGTGTTCTCAATAACAGTTCACAATTTCTCCAGTGGAGCCTGCACTGTATCTTAGAAGACAACACATGAAAATAAAACAGTAAAATCACCTGTTTCACTCATGTAGATTTTTAATTAAAATATAATTACATCATCTCCCTCTACTTCCTTTCCTTCCTCCAGCTCCTTTCATACCTAGCCCTTAAACTTCTACCTCCTCAAATCCCTGCGCTTCTTTTCTTTCATTGTTATTACTAACATATGTAAGAATAAATGCATAAATGGAACCTACCTAGCCCATTTACTATTGTTTGCATATACATGATTTCAGGGCAGACCACTGGTATTGGATAACCACTTAAACGACTCCTACCTTGTGTGATATAGCACAGACCTAAAAAGACAAATGCCACCTTTTCTCTCTCATCTGTGCCTCCTAACTTCAAATCTTCAGGTATGAGTATATATAACATGGCATAATCATAGAAACCAGGAAAGCAAAAAGGGACAGTGAGTGACGGTGGCAGTAGAGAAGGGGATAGCAGGATATATGTGACATTAAAGAGGAAAGAGAAATTTGGAGAGTGGGGGTTGATACAAATAACATGGAGGCATTTCCTCAAGGGAGGCTCCTTTCTCTGTGATAACTCCAGCTTGGGACAAGTTGACACACAAAATCAGCCAGTACAATGTATAACAATTACCTTACTTTTAAATTTAATAAAGTATATTTAACTGAGTTTAAGTGTCCTGCTCAAGTTCAGACACTAAGTCACTAGGCTGGTGTTTATCTTCTGGCTTTTAACAGCCGAGTTCTTTCCTCTCACCACATTATGCTAGACAGAAAACACAACATTGGAGTTGTTCCCAGTATGATTGCTCCTGTCTACAACTTTGTCAAGGATCTACTACTGTTTATTTTCTCAGACTTGTTTATAAATTATTTCTCCTTTTCCGTGACTCATTATCTAATCTCTGAAACTCTGATCTGATAGTATTCGAGTCTAAGAAGACCTACGGAGACCCATATTATGCTAGACTGACATCAAGTTCTCTGTGTAACGAAAAATGACCTTGAACGTCTGATACAACTAACTGCCTCCAGCTCCTAAGTGCTGGGACTGCAGATGTAGGCCACTATTTCTGAAATATATTGTACTGGGGATGGAACCCAAGGGTTTTTTGACATACTACACAAACTCTTAACTACGCTAGTCTTCAGCCCATGATTTAAGTTTTAAAATTACTTTTATTGCATACAACCAACATGTGTAGTAGTTGTTTGATTGCCAATAGCTTAAGTTTTCCATATACCTAATCAATAAAATATTTAATCTGCCAGAATTTGAATTTCCCCAGTCTAAGATAGACAATATTTATTTTGCTTTACATTACAAGTAAATGGGGTAGTAAGTTATACCACGACTTATGATTTTTAAAAAACGAGATAAAAATTACATACCATGTAGTAATCAGAAATAATTAAGGATTCAGATGAGTTACCTACAACCCAAGTAAGAAGTGAACAGAAAGATGCTGGAGAGATGGTGCTCAATGGTAAAGTGATGACCTAGCATATGCAGGGCCCTGTGACGTCAGAAAACAAACAAGCGAACAAAACTGTGTCTCGTATAAAAGTATGCTTTGTATAATACAAATGATATTATCAAACTATTACCTACGGCTCATCTCACTTAGCTTTTCTTGAGGTCTTTGTCACAATGAGCTTTAGAATTATTAGTTATGATCTGATTGTACCTTGTGTTTAACTAAGAATGAACTAGAATGAGGCCACTGAATAATTATAGAAAAAAAATGAGAGTCCTTGATAATAATAGAAACTAAGTATGTAGGTCAAGAGGGACATCTTAAGTTTGAAAAATAAATAATAATTAATGACAAAGTACAAAATGCAAAATACATTTCCAGGTAACGAATTGGATTAGTTAGAGATTAACCAGGAAAATGAACCATTATGACTTATGAGCAGAGGGATTTGTTAGAGAAGTTATCCTTCCACATTGAAGGGAAGGGCTGGATAGTAGGCAGTTCAGAAGGGAAGCTGATTAGAGTGAAAGTAATGAGCCTGCCATCTGGAAGTTCAATATATCCAGCCCCTGAGATGAGACTGCAAAAGGAAGGCTCATGGATCTGGATGGAAAATATAGCTACCATTCATTTATCTAAGTGTACCTAAATAGTCAAGTGAGCCTGGTGATCCTGTGGTTTATCTAAGTTGTTTAGTCATAAAGACTAGATATGGAACAACAACCAGCTAGAAGCCACTGGCATCTCTGCCCCTATCTATTATCATATTTAGCCATGCCAGCCTTCTAGAGAAATGGGTATTGTTTCATTTCTATTTTCCAAAACTTTCCCAATCACCTTTGGGCCAACACTAGCTAAAACTACAAAAAAAGAGGGCCAGGCATTTACTTGAGATAGCCGCAGACCTTTACTCCCAGTACTGAGGGAGAAGTACCTAGATCTCGGAGAATTCAAGATGAGCCTGTTGTAAATACCACATTCCCAAACAGCTAGGGCTACAGGTGAGACTGTCTCAGTAAAAAAGGAGGAATGACTTAAAACAAATGATTCCCTATGTGATTGAGACAGTAAGAGCCACCATCAGAGTTTGGATTAAATGTACAATCAGTGAAGATAACTATAGCTCAAACAAAAATTCATATCATAGTTAGCAGGTACTGGCTTGGCGTGAGGCTTTAATAGTGGATCTATTATTTTGGAAACTCTCAGTTAAATTCTACAGCACCTTTCCCCAACCCTGGAAAAAGAATGAAAACTTAAAAAGAGAATAGGAAGGGAAGGACAGAGGGAGAAGGGGAAGGAGAAACAGAGAACGTTATTAGTGCCACGGAAAACTAAAAAAAATTAACAGTGAAAGCAAAGCAGAACCATCTTTCACACTATAACTTAAGAACTGAAATGGAAATAAATAAGTCGGACTGTCTAATTTGTACCTTTGAAGGAGAAATAATCAGATAAGATTTCTTTTCTCAATTTCACAAGAAAATATTTCTCATTGATATCATCACCATCATTAACCAGCCAGACTCTTTGTTTTAAGCTTATGAAAACGATATGGAGGTTTCACGATGTATTTTTTTTTTTCAAATTTGTGAAGGAAAGATAAAACTGAAAAGGTCTGAAACATTCAAAAGGAAGAAGGCAGAGAAATGCCAAATGGTTGCACTCCATCAACTTGAATGGGACTGTTGGAATGTGAAATCAGTCCTAGGACGAGAGGCATCTCGGAACAACAAGAAATGTCAAATATTATTTATTTGTTTAGCATTAGAAGGCACAGGTAGGAAAGCAGAAATAGAAAAAAAGTCGTGGCTTTAAATAAAATAAAGCACTTCTGGCATTGAAGTGTGCCCTACATCTCAATAAGAACTACAAGACCATTGTGGTTCTTTTGAAAGAAAAAGACACTTAATTTTCTGAAGAATATCATCATGGTAATTACAAAATCTCACAATGAGCTTTTCTTTATAAAGTACATTTTAAATATATATATATATAAAATGCAGTAACAGACTATACGTGGTCCAAACAAGGGGGATTTTTTTATCTGAATCTCTCCAGTTTATTTTTTAATTTAAAGATTCAACTGAAAATCAGTTATGTGTTTCTTTGTGTCCCTACTTTATTAGAGATGACGTACACAATGATGAATACAGCATATAAGACATGGTGGCAGTCTGTCACCTGTGTTTCCACTGGAGTCTCTGACCTTTCACTTTGTGCAATGGGGTGGTAACCACAAAGGTTACTAACTTGGGGAAATGGCAACAGGTTTCTCCTTGTGAGCAAGAGAATGCTAGGCACTCATTCATAAGTTCTAGGAGTTAGAGAAAACCTTAAGCTTTAGCAGTCAATACAGCATACTTGACTCTCTCACACACTATCTGCAGATCCAATGGTGGCCGCAATGTCAGGGGAAACAGAAATGATAAAAAGGCTGTGATTGTAGTAAAGACGGGTGTTGGTGCTAAGGAGGCAGCTTGACAAATCTGATGTACTGTTCTGCCACAGTTTCCTCATCAGACAAGTCAAGGTAGGATTTGGAGCTTTGGTCCTTGAAATTATTTCTCTTGCATAGTTCTCCAGTCTGCAGTTCAAGCTGAGAGATAACCAATGTCTTTTCAATGAGCATTTGATTCCTGAAAAAGAACTGTCTGTGATCTGTGTTTGCTACCCACATGAATTTGCAAGAATTAACATCGCCATAAGAAAGTATATATAATGACTCATGCACACACACACATGCACATACACACACACACACACACACATACATGCATGCACACGTGCACACATACAGACACACACATGCACACCATACAGTTGATGACACTTCTGATTTAACAACTCAAAGGCAGTGAAACCCTAGAATGTCAAAAGCTGCATCTTCTAAGTTTTCTCTGTGACTAGCTCCACTCTTCTAGTTGTTTAGAACAGAAACCAATAAAACAATGTTGAAACTACCCACTTCCTTTCTCTCAATATTCAGTATATTGCTAAGTGCAATCAATCTTCCTCTTACATATCTTTATCATCACTGGCTTCTCTAGTGAATCACTATCGCCTTCTCAGTCTACTCTTCCAGGATCTCTCCATGTGCTATTGTAAGAGAAACATTCAGTACATGTATTTTAGCTTCTTTCTAAACCACTGTTAACAAAATGATCTTTTAAAAAATGTTACCACATCTTATCATTTAAGCACTCAATATTTTCAATAAAGTCTTCAAAATTTTCCGTGTTCTGCTCATCCATATCATTCCACTCTGACTTCTGAGGATTTTTTAAATGCTTACTACTTACATCTCAAACACCAGCTTTCTTTTCTGCACTTATTTCCAATTGCTTTCCTCTGTTTTGTATCATCAGCTTCTACTTGCTGTTCAAATTTTCCTTCAAGCATCATAGCTTCAGTAAAGGTTTGGCTAAGATACTAGATACACATCTTAACTCCTTATGATAATATAGACAATCAACAACTCCCTGTACTTTTATCCACAGCTCTTATCACGCTACTTTATGTGATTACTTTATCAATATTTGTCTCACCTCTAAAACATGTTTTATGACAAAGTTCAAGACTGATTGGCTCACCATTGTGGATCCAGTATGCAGCGGTTTGTATAATAGTGACCAAGGGAGAGGCACTATTAGATAGTGTGGTCTGTTGTAGCAAGTGTGGCCTTGTTGGAGTAGGTGTGTCACTGTGGGTGTGAACTTTAAAACCCTCATCCTAGTGGCCTGGAAGCCAGTATTCTGCTAGCAGCCTTCAGATGAAGATGTAGAACTCTCAAGCTCCTCCTGAACCATGCTTGCCTGGATGCTGCCATGCCCCCACCTTGATGATAATGGACTAAACCTATGAACCTGTAAGCCAGGCCCAATTAAATGTTTTTTATAAGAGTTTCTTTGGTCATGGTATCTGTTCACTGCAGTAAAACCCTAACTAAGCACAGTGCATAGCCTAACACCAAAGATGGTCAATATTTGATGAAAAAAAATGAATTACTTAAAAAGGAAGAAAGATCACTTTTTTCTGGAAGTCAAGGAGACAGATGAAGGTAAGAGTATGTAAAATTCATGATCCTGAAGTGAGGAAGTGACTGGGATTCCCACAGGTACAGATATTTCTCCTATATTTAACTTGGCTTTGCTATCATTGACCCCACATTCAGAGTCATATTTCAAAAACAGAACAAGAAAATAGTAAAGTTTCTAGAAACATGAGCTCAGCATTAATGACCCTGAAAAGACAGAAGCTATAAGTTCTGCTACTGAGGGTTAATGAAGACTAAAGTCCAGGAAGAGACAAGGCTCATGCCAGGTAATAGACATAGAAGAGGGCTCCCCAGCCTCAAGAAGGAAGCCTGCCATCATCCAAGGCTTACAGCAGTGGTGTGTAATGCCAAAGAATCTTCAAAAATTAGATTTCCTGGCAGGCATGGGGGACAGGAATACACATTTCCCACAAATCCTCTGATATGAATTTGCAATAAGGTGTTTTTATAATAAATTCCATCAAAATAGTTGACTGTCAGAAAATACTTTTGTTGATGTTTGTTGGATACTCATATCCACAACTTACATACATAAGGAGATAATCAACTAACTAGCATAGTAACAACATCAATGTTGCAATGTTGATTGATATTTCTCTTTATAGTAATAACTATAGTAAAATCATAAAAAATGTATTTCTAAACCTTCTTTCCTATTATTGATGTGAAGATTACTTTGAAAACAGTGGTTAATACAAAAATAATAATTCAACATTTGGGGGTACTTTTTACTACCCAACAGCTATAAATATATTACACTTTTACACTTAATTATGCTTTTGCATTCCTTTCTTGAGTTTAGATAATCAATAAAACAATAAATAAAGCCCTTTGTGGCACATATATACATTTGAGGAGAAAGAACCTAAAATAATGAAGAAGAGCATACAAAATTTTATGGAGTGATATCAAGGACAAAGAGCAAAGTATCAAATAATATCTCTACAGCTTGTGATTATTTATGAAAAAAAAATGGGCACATATATTGCAAATGTACCTGGTCATAGTGCAAAAAAATTCAGTAATGATGAACCCAAAATTAAAGAGAGTGATATGGTAGATTGAATATGTTTCGCCCATGGGAAGTGGAACTATTAGAATGTATAGCCTTGTTGGAGAAACTGAATCACTGTGAGGAAGGACTTTTAGGTGCTATGATCAAGGCTTTCCCAGTTTGGAATGCAGACCCTCCTCCTGGCTGCCTTCAAATCTAGATGTAGGACTATCCACTCTTTCTCTAGCACCATGTCTGCCTGCATTCTCCTATGCTTCCTGCCATGGTGATAATGGGCTGAACTTCTGAAACTGTAAGCCAGCCCCAGTTAAATGATTGCCTTCATAAGACTTGCCTTAGTCATGGTGTCTCTTCACAGCAGTGATGTGTGTGCTCTGGCTCACAGCTAGGTTGATAGTATACATTTGTCCAAGCATTGGAAGATTATAAACTGACAAACTAGATTTTTTTATTAAGTTTTTGTTGCATTGATTGATTGATTGATTGATTGATTGATTGATTGATTTGTATATGCATGTGTGCCCATATCAGCAGGTATCAGAGTACCATCTGTAAGAGACAGTTCCTTTTTTGTGTATGGATGCCAAGAATAAGACTCAGATCATCAGGTAAAGCCTTTACCTGCTCTCCTACCTCAACAGGCCACTAATGTGCTATTCCTCAGTGTCAACTTGACTATATCTGGAATGAACTGTATAATCCAGAATTGTAGGGCACACCTGTGATCTAGATCTTCAGGCTGGAAGATACAAGTTTCTGACCTACCTGGATTGTGGCGTGGAGATCTTGAGGCATCATGGTCATGAAAAGCTCAGGCCCAGGCATGGTAGTAAATGCCTTTAATCCCAAGAAACAGAATCAAGATCTCTGAGTTCAAGGTCGGCCTTGGACAAAGGAAGTGCTACACACCTTTAATCTGGGCCATACCTTCTGCTGGAAGCCAACACAAGAACACTGAAAGAAGAAAGATTCACTCTTCTTTAACTGTATGCACTTGCCAGCACATTTGTTAGAACCTACTTCTACAGAAGACCAGCTGAAACAACCAGCTTCCTGGGACTGAGAAACTACTAGAGTCTTGGACTTCCTATCCACAGTTGCCCATTGTTGGGTTAGCTGGACTACAGCCTGTAAGCCATCATCACAATAAATTCCCTCAATATGAAGAGACATTCCATCAGTTCTGTGACTCTAGAGAACCTTAATACAGTGTTGTTAGTTGGTGGTTTGGTTGATTGGATGGTTACTTACTTGCCTGCTTACTTGCTTGTTGTTTGCTTGCTTGCCTGCCTGCCTGCCTACATGCCTGCATGCCTGTCTGCCTGCATACCTGCTTGCTGACTAGCTGACTGACTCACTGACTGACATGGTTATAAAGAAAGAAAATTTAAATTTCAATATTTCTTACCTTCATAAGATCAAAGACTGGAAACTAGGATAACATATACACTGATAAGACCACAAGGAAGGGTGAACAAAATTATAACATTTACAAATATTTAGCAGTATCTATGAAAAAAATGGATTTATCTTGTATACAAAAAAAATAACTTTTACAAATCTATTTCAGATATAAACTAGTGAGTGGACAGTTAAAAGATGAACATAAAGCTATTTCTTACAGAACAATTTGTGATATCAGTAGAATGAAAACAACCGCATCACCACTAATATGTGACTAACTGAGTAAAGTAAGATAAATTTTCACAATTAAGCACAATACAAATAAAGAAAATATTAAGAAAAATCTTCAGATACCAGTATGGAATAGCCCAATCTAATAAAGGAAAAGAAAAAATATCAAAAATATCTATTTTACCATATGTGTATGCTAACAAAACATATCTGCATAGTATGCTTATGAACTGGAAGAAAAAAATTAAACAGTAGAGCAAACAGGGCCAAGTGTATCTATAGAGGGGCGGGAACAAGCTGCAGATGACAACATTAAGGTAAGACAGTTCACAATATTTCTCGCTTTGTGTGTGTAATGCTGGACTATAAAAACGTTACAGAATTGTAGGATGATGATTTCAAAAGCAACTCATGGAGACAAAAAAGGCAGCACCAGTGAGTTGGTTCCATAGGTAATAGATCTTGCTGCACAAGTCTGATGACCTGACTTCAATTTCCCTGAGTTTAGTTCCCTAACTATAGAAGGAGAGAACCAACTTCTGAATGTTTTCATCTGACCACACAGTGGCACACATGAGCACACATACAAACACACTAATAATAATTATTATTTTTTATTATAAATTAATTATTAAAAGAAAATAATAAAAGAATATAATAACATAATATCACGACAGCATTGTTCCAAAAGGTGTAAGAATACAAACATTTGGTTCTATACACCTAATGTACTCTTCACTATGAACTGAAAATGTACAAAAAGATATATGAGGCAAAAAAAAAAAAAAAAAACCTTAAAGCATCGCTGCTGTTGTTACTCTGAATATATTGTGATATAAAACAGAGGAATTATCCCATGTGTGTTTGTGACAATGGGAATTCTTCCAGGAATACAAGGATAACCAAATATAAGATAAAAGGGTAAAGTATACTTTAAATTTAAATTATTGTTATAAGTTACGTATTTTAATTTTTAAAACACATGGCTCAGCTTTCTTCATTGATAACTATATCTAACAGATAGTTAATACTTTCTTGGTGCTGTTTTTCCCAGAAAACAAAACAAAAACCAGAACAACAAAAAAAAAAGTGTCCTTTGAGAAATAGATGCTTCAAGAAATGCAGTAAATAAACAAACAAACAAACAAACAAACAGTGTGATCCTGGAACTTTTGTCAAGTCAAAAATGCCAAATTTATCAAGGATCACTGAAAACAGATACAAAAGTTCCAAGAACCAACTAGAATATCTCTCTAACGTGGAAAGAATAACAAGATTAACTTCCTTCAATACACGATGTGTTGTGTAGTTTTGTGTGTCAACTTAACACAAGCTACAATCGACAGAGATGAAGGAACCTCAGTTGAGAATATGCTTCCATAAAATGCAGCTATAAGGCATTTTCTCAATTATTGATCAATGAGGGCACTCACCCATGGCATGTGATGCCATGCATGAACTGGTAGTCCTGGGTTCTGTAAGAGGGCAGACTGAACATATGGAAAGCAAATCAGTAAGCAGCACCTTCCATGAATTCTGCATCAGCTCCTGCATCCAGATTCCTGCCCTGCCTGAGTTTCTGTCTGAACTTTAGTGATGAACAGTGATGTAAAAATGTAAGCAGATAGCCAGGCAGTGGTGGTGAAAACCTTTAATCCCAGCACTTGGGAGGCAGAGGCAGGTGGATTTCTGAATTTGAGGCCAGCCTGGTCTACAGAGTGAAATCCAGGACAGCCAGGGCTACACAGAGAAATCCTTTCTCGGAAGAAAAAAAAAAGTAAGCTTCTCAACCATTTAAGGTTCCTCAGTTGAGAATTTTTGGTTTAGTTCTGTACCCCATTTTTGGTAGGGGTATTTGGTTGTTTGGAGTCTAATATCTTGAGTACTTTGTATATATTTGATATTAGCCGTCTATCCGTTTGGTAAAGATCTTTTCTCAACCTCTTGGTTGTCATTTTGTCCTACTGACAGTGTTTTTTGCCTTACAGAAGTCTTGCAATTTTATTAGGCCCCATTTGTCAATTCTTGATCTTAGAGCATAAGCCATTGGTGTTCTGTTCAGGAACTTTTCTCCTGTGCCAAGGTATTCGAGGGTCTTCCCCGCCTTCTATTCTATTAGTTTCTGTGTATCTGGTTTTATGTGAAGGCCCTTTATCCACTTAGACCTGAGCTTTGTACAAGGATAAGAATGGATCGATTTGCATTTTTCTACATACTGATCTCCAGTTGAACCAGCACCATTTGTTGAAAATGCTGTCCTTTTTCCATGGCCGAGAAGCACCTAAAGAAATGTTCACTATCCTTAGTCATTAGGGAAATGTAAATCAAAACAACCCTGAGATTCCACCTCACACCAGTCAGAATGGCTAAGATCAAAAACTCAGGTGATAGCAGATGCTGGTGAGGATGTGGAAAAAGAGGAAAACTTCATTGTTGGTAGAATTGCAAGCTGGTGCAACCACTCTGGAAATCAGTCTGCCGGTTCTTCAAAAAATTGGACATAATACTACCTGAGGATCTAGCTATACCACCCCTGGACATATACCCAGAAGATACTCCAACATATGACAAGGACATATGCTCCACTATGTTCATAGCAGCCTTATTTATAATAGCCAGAAGCTGGAAAGAACCCAGATGTCTCTCAACAGAGATACATAAAATGTGGTACATTCACACAATGGAATACTACTCAGCTATTAAAAACAATGAATTAGAGAAATTCTTTGGCAAATGCATAGAACTAGAAAATATCCTGAGTGAGATAACCCAATCACAAAAGAGCACACATGGTATTCACTCATTGATAATTGGATATTAGCCCAAAAGCTCGAAATACCCAAGATACAACTCATAGAACACATGAAGCTCATGAAGAAGGAAAACCAAAGTGTGGGTACTTCAGTCCTTCTTAGAAGGAGTAACAAAATACTCATGGGAGCAAGTATGGAGACTAAGTGTGGGACAGAAACTGAAGGAGGGTTCCTCTGGAGACTGTTCCACCTGGGTATCCATCCCACATGCAGTCACCAAAGGTAGACACTGATGTGAATGCTAGGAAGTGCATGCTGACAGGAGCCTGATATTGCTGTCTCCTTAGAGACAGTGCTGAAATATACAGAAATGGATGCTCACAGCTAACCATTGAACTGATCATGGGATTCCCAATGGAGGAGTGAGAGAGAAGATTGAAGGAGCTGAAAGGGTTTGTGGCCCCATGGGGAGAGCAACAATAACAACCAACCAGAGCTCCCAGGGTCTAAACCACCAGCCTGGGAGCCTATAGGGAGGGACCCATGGCTCCATCTGTATATGTAAGGGAGGATGGCATTGTCAGGCATAGGTGGGAGAGGAAGTCCTTGGTCCAATGAAGGCTGGATGCCCAGTGTGGGAGAATTTGAGGGTGGGGAGGTGGAAGTGGGAGGGGGCACATCCTCATAGAAGCAGGAGGAGGGGCATGGGATGGGGGTTCCTTGGTGTGGAGGGGAATGGGGAAAGGGGATAACATCTGAAATGTAAATAAAATATTCAATAAAAAATATAAGCAGAATAAACCCGTTCTTCTATGACTTGCTTCTAAGTCATGTTGTTTCATCCCAGCAGTAGACATTCCAAGAAACACTAGAAAATCAAACTTTCTACAATTTATGAGAACATGATAAACACACACACATATATATACGTGTGTGTGTGTGTGTGTGTGTGTGTGTGTGTGTGTCTGTGTGTGTACTGATTACCTTAAGAAAGTAAAAGGAGGGGGATGAAGAGATGATTCAGCAGTTAAAAGCACTGGCTGTTCTTCCAGAGGTTCTGAGTGCAATTCCTAGCAACTACATGGTGGCTTACAACCATCTGTAATTGGATCTGACACCCTCTTCTGTATATATTCAGCATGTTTATATACATTAAGAAAGAGAGAAAGGAAGAAGGAAAGAAAGAGAGAGAGAGAGAGAGAGAGAGAGAGAGAGAGAGAAAGGAAGGAAGGAAGGAAGGAAGGAAGGAAGGAAGGAAGGAAGGAAGGTTGGTTGGTTTCAGATCAATACCTGTCTGATTTCTGTACATTTCTGATTTCTTAGAACTCAAGTATATGGTATTTTAGCAAAAGAGACTTACTCTATGGGACCCATCTGACAAGTCATAAGGAACCCTTACTTGGCATTACTGTTTATTTGTTTGATTGATTGGTAGCCAATAACATCTGAGCAAGACATCAGCTAGTTTAATAGTGCTAGAAGGTTCTATCAATGCTTCAGCATAAGAAATAGCAACAGTATTACTCAGCTGTGAACTCCATGACAATAACATAGATAATGTTACACAATAACATCT
Source organism: Rhabdomys pumilio (assembly GCA_030674055.1). Classification (NCBI taxonomy): domain Eukaryota; kingdom Metazoa; phylum Chordata; class Mammalia; order Rodentia; family Muridae; genus Rhabdomys; species Rhabdomys pumilio. Next base: position 21,406,339 of record JANHMN010000016.1, read on the forward strand.
GACCTGGTAAAATATGCCCAATAATGGCAAGAATGTAATAGGAGTGACAAGTTACTTCCTGGTTGTATTTAAAGTTCACTCGACATGAAAGAAATTATGGCTGGTACTTTTAACTGGGACAAGGTCATACATAGGCCTAAGGGAGAATTTAACTATTTACTCGGTTAAATGGGCAAAATAATAAACCCCATCCTAAACAATTTTATATCCATAGATTAGTGCAACTTCAGGCTTTATTAGAGAAGCTTCTTTCTGCTATAGATAGTGATTAATACAGAGATTCAGAACTGGTTAATATTCAGAGCATACGAGACTTTGGAGTGTTTAGCCCTAAGTGAGACATTCATATCACACTCCCTTCCACCAAGGCTTAGTGATCTTCACCAAAGGACAGGGAAGAAGGGTTGAAAAAGCCAGAGGTAGAGGACTGCTATGAGACAGAGCTTTTGGGTCATGGCAAGAACGCTGCTCACATAAACTCACATCTGTGACTAAGTCTACAAAGCCTACGCAAGATCAACCTAAGCAAAATTTCAGCATGGGTGGGGAAGAGGGTCACAAAGTGTTAACTCCTAGCTGAAGAGTTACTGGAAGGTGATGACTGTTGATAGAGGAATAGTCAGTTTTCTTCATCACACCAATTAAGGTTTTATTTAATTGTACAAAGCTACACATTTTATTAAGCTACAACAATAGATAGATAAATATTTGGCTCCAAAAATTAAACCATTAGTTACTCTTCAAAATTTGCAAGAACTGAACTAGTACATTGCCAAAGGTTTGTTTTTAATAGTGCCAACCCTTTATTAGTAAACATACTTTCATTTTATTAGGCTATATTTTTATGGTGATTTTTACCTTTTACATATTTTACATTTAAAACATAACCTGGATTATTAGGCATCAGCATTGATATCACCATAACTCATAAAATAGTGTTGATAGTATAGGAAAATATAATCAAACAATATAGATCTTTTATCATTTAATATACCTTGACAAGAATTCAATTTATTGAAAAGAAATCAAGTTTGATATAGCAGGACAGTTTCCAATATATAAAATGTCATCTACCAGGTGTAAATGCAAAATGATTCCCTATTCTAAAATCCCCATTCATCCATTGTGTAATATATCATGCTTCATGCTGTTTTACATTATGTAAAATAAACAATGAATACAAAACTCTGGCTTTTAATGCCTGAGGTGTGAAATTAGTTCTCTACCAAGTGTGTTTTTGATTGTTAGAGGTTTAAAACACTCAGAAGTGTGTCAGTCTGAGACAACATTTCTTCAGTTCAGTTATAAGAAATGAGAAGTAATCTAGACATTTAAAAGGATAGGATGGGCTGTTAGAGAGACGCTGTGTTGTCATTTTGCACACCCTCTTTGGTATTCATCACATTTTATCACACTATACTAGCTCTGGAAATAAACAGTTTGCATACTTAGTTTTCTTAATTTTTCCTTTGAGGCTCCTTTACATTGCAGTTACCACAAATCCTCCATTACAAGATCATCTTGTTTACAAAAGTATAATCTCAAAAAACATTTGCATGGCTAATGTAATTAAGCACTTGCTCACACGATAATATGCCTTACCTAATCTTCTATTTGCAAATTTTCATTTCCATACAATGGGAAATATTTTCTAGCTAACAACAGGCTTTGGGGATTTCTGAGCAAAAGACAATGTAATAAAGTTGTGGCATGGATTTTCTCTCCCAACATCCAATGATGTGAACCAAAATAAGGGAAAATTCAACAACAGCAACTAAACGGTTCCATACCATGAACTTCAAAAACTAGCAAACAACAATGAGATTCCAGAGCAGAGTGGGAAATGCTTTACAGAGAGACACTGAACGCCTTACCTGTTCCTTCCAGCTACAGGGAAGACAATGAATCTTGGGATGTGATACTTGTGATTCTCCAAATACTTTAGTGAAGGAAAGTTGGGAAAGCTACAGAAAAGAACTGGGTAAAGTTGAGAAAGTGAGCAATGAAGCTGTGAAATTGCATCTGTCTAGTGGAAGCAAAGCATCCTTGTTCTACAGACTTAGGAGCTGCAGATCCATTTCCCTGTTCCCTTAGTGAGGAGATGGCAGACATCCTAAGTAATGTCAGGGTGTGAGCTACTCAAAAGAACCTCAGAAGTCGGAAATAAGAACAGAACCTAAATAATCTGACAAAAAGGGCACCAAACACAAAGCAACTGTCCTCTCAACCCTCCTCTCTTCTGCTAAGGAAGCCATGAGAAATAAATAACAGTCAGGCAGTGGTGGCTCATGCCTTTAATCCCAGCACTTGGGAGGCAGAGGCAGGAAGAGGCCAGCCTGGTCTACAAAGTGAGTTCCAGGACAGCCAGGGCTATACAGAGAAACCATGCCTCTGAAAAAAAAAAAAAAAAAAACAAAAAAAACCCACCAAACAAAAAAAAAAAAAAAAAACAACCACCGAGTGTAATAGGATGAGGAAAGATAAAAATGTAACTCAGAGAACCAAGCGACACTATACAAATTGAAGTTTGGACAAAACTTCACAAAAGCATTCACAAGCAAACATGTGTGCTCATGTGTACGCACACAGACACACACTCACGCACACACACACACACTCTCTCACACACATGCATGCACACATACACATGTACAGGTGCACACACACAAGCACACACATTCACTTGCACACATGCACACACGCACACGCACACGCACACACACATATACACAGAGTTAGCAAGTTGTAAAGATTTGTCGGTTCATACAATTGCAGAGAGTGGCAAGTCTAAAATTTGTAGAGCTGGCTGGAAACTAAGATAGGAACTGATGTTGTAGACTTGAATATAAAGACAAAATTGAAGAAAGACTCCTTTCTCTTCTGGAAATGTGCTTACTGTTAGGTCATTCAATGGTCAGTCACAGTTCAACCATATTATAAAGAATAAGTTGTTTCCCCAAGCTTTCTAATGTACATTATTTCCATCTCAAAAGACCTCTCCATAAATATCTAGATTTATGTATTATTAGACCCTGAACTACTATTACCTACCCAATGAAAAACATAAAAAGAAAAAAAAACATAAAATTAGAGGAGACAGAAATGACAGAAAGTTTAAGGAAATAAATTAAGACTCAAAGCACGTAATAAAGATAACAGCTAAGTCTAAACTATAAGAAACTTACAGCTAATAATACTAACACAGAGAAAATATTTGACTAAATCATGCTGATATTGTTAGAATGCAAATTCTTTTAAACAATAGAAGTACAGCAAATATTATGCTAGGCAGAGAAGGCTGCTCGAAAACAGAAAACGAGGTGAGCCAAGTCCAAAGAAATAAAAGTATCGGGCCCCATTGACAAAGCAAGCACTGTCAGTTAAAACTGACAGTTTTCACTTCTTAGAACATTTCCTAACTTTTAAGGTTTTGTATAATTATTTTTGTTAATCTTGCGTGTGTGTGTGTGTGTGTGTGTGTGTGTGTGTGTGTGTGTGTGTGTTTGTGTGTTTGCGCGCTCGCGCGCACGCGCACTCACCCATGCACACGTATTGGGTTGCTTATACACATGAGTGACCATGAGTATGTGGTCAGAGTTCAGTCTCAAATGTCTTCCCTATCCCTGTCTAGTTTATATTTTATTTCTTAATTTATTTTTATTTCTGTATGCATGGTGTGTAGAAGAGAGTGGAGGCATGCACATACGTGTGTGTGTGTGTGTGTGTGTGTGTGTGTGTGTGTGTGTGTGTGTGTGTGTGTGTGTGAAATCAGGGAACAGATTGGGTGTTTTTTTGTTTGTTTGTGTGTTTGTTTGTTTGTTTGTTTGTTTTTCTTTTACTGTGAATCCTGAAGAACAGACTCGGGTCATCCAACTTGCACAGCAAACACTTGTAACCACTAAGCTATCTTGTCAGCTCTCCACCTTCTTTTATGAGACAAGATAACTCACTGAGCATGGCACTCTCCAATTCAGCTAGGCAGGCTGGCCACAGAACCCCAGGGATTCTCCTAGCTCTGATTTTCTTTGGCTTTCACAGCACTAGGATCACAGTCACTAACTAAGCCATCTCTCCAGTTCTGTTCTGTTTAATTTTAAAGGAGTCTTTCAGGAAGTTGCCGATGTAATGAAAGGGGGAAAAAAAGATTCCATAGTTCATCCTCTATTTCACCTTATTTTCATTTGCTAATATTCATTAAAATAAAACTGTCTTGTTTTTTAAATAGCATGTCCAATATGACCATATTTTCCAAAAATATATATTTTTTAGTGGTTTCTTGTCTATATTTCCATACATCCATAAAAGGATAATGGAATAATGGGCATGTACTATGATGGTTGATTGGGAGCAGTGGCACAAAAGATAACTTCCATTACTATTTTAGTTTTTGCAGTTTTCTTGATTGCTTAAATTTGTATTTACTCACTGATAAGTGAATATTAGCCCAAAAGCTTGAAATAGCCAAGATTCAACTCACAGACCACATGAAGTTCATGAAGAAGGAAGACCAAGTGTGGGTGCCTCGGTCGGTCCTACTTACAAGGAGTAACAAAATACTCAAGGGAGCAAATATGGAGACAAAATGTGGGACACAATTAAGCAATTTTTCTATTAAAATGCCTGATACAATGAAAATGTGTTGCACAGACAAGAATGCTTTCTACATACGTCAAAAAATAACATGCACTTCCAAGAGTGCTAGATTTTTCTAAAGCATGTGCATCTCATTTTCAGAATTAGGTCACAGCCTTATTCAGAGGTGAAACAGAAACAAAAGAATGTGTATATACAGTCACTGGGAGAATAAAAAGTATATAAGAAAGAAAATTTAAACCTCTTTCTTTTCCATTTTTTAGCCATATATTTCTCTTTCAGCAATCAAAAAATAATCTGGGAGTAGGACATATGCACATTGTAATGGTTTGGTTTGGTCTTTTCTGGGACAGGGTCTCCTTATGTGACCCAGGGTGGCATTAAACCCATTATCATCTTGCTTCAGCCTCTCAAGAACCAAGGTTGTACTACCATGCCCATCTTATAAATTTTTTTCTGTATGACATACAAATCATTAAAACATACTGTACAAAATGACATGCTGGTATAATTTGAAAGAAGTAAAAACGTGTTTGTTTCTATATTATTTATAAAGAATTTCAGGAGAAATAAAGATTGGGAATATTTGGAATATGATAACTTGAGCTTTTTTTACTCATCTGTGTTTCCATTAATACCTAGTAATCTTTGTATAGTACTGTTTGTCTTTTTATTAAGATTTATTTATTTATTATGTGTATAATGTTCTGCCTGCATGTATGCCTGCACACCAGAAGAGGGCACCAGATCTCATTATAGATTGTTAAGAGCCTTCACTTGGTTGCAGGGAATTAAACTCAGGACCTCTGGAAGAGCCAGCCAGTGCTCTTAACCTCTAAGCTATCTCTCCAGCCCATTTGTTTTTTAATATCTAAGCTACTCAAAGCAATATTTTAACACATTTATTTACTCAAATTTCTATGAATTAAGTATCAAAATTTTGTATAAGTAAATATAGAGAGAGTTATACTTTCTCTTTTTGCTCAGAAAGTAAACACAGACACTGACAAAAAAGGGAAGAAACATTTAAATCATTGAGTAATTATAGACTATGAACTCTTCCTTTGATGTCAAAGAAATACACTTGATATTGTATTATTTTTATTAGCTTGAAAATGGAAAACATGAGTGAAAAACAGTGAAATATTTTTTGTTTTCTCCACTTTAGACTTAAAATTAAATTTTAGACCAGTGTTCCAAACAGAGTTCAGACTGAAAAGTTCAGACTCAAAACAATTATGAAATAGGAAATGGCAGGTCAGATCTACTCTCATAGAGTCATTCAGTAGATCATATTTAACTAGACCTGAGGTGCCCATCAAAGGAAAGTGTACTGAGTCATGCTTGGGTACAGCTTCTGTCTAAGTATTCTTTAAATGGTATTGGGACTTTTTTTTATTAATGAATTCATTAAGCAGAAACATAGTGAATCATTCTGAGATCGATCCTCAGAAACTAGGTACGTCCACAAGGCCATTACTGAGATGTCTACAATGGCATATAGATATAAAAATTGATGTGGATTGGTAAGAAGATCAAGTTGAATGTACAAGTATTTCATACTATTAGTTGACGATAAACACAGCCCCCAAATGTAATTAAATTACAGCTGTAAGTTCATAATGTCAAATGAACCACTAAGAATAACTCTTGATATTCTTAGAATTCCTTCAAAACATCGTTTCATAAATTAAAAGGAATTCTCTTCTTGTGTGTTCCCAAATGCCTCTTTATCATAAAGAGAGACAGAGAAAGAGTCAAAGGAATCTATAAAAAGGATTTGCAAGTTTTTGTGGCAATAACTAGCTTCATGCTATATAACTATGCCTATCTGTACAAATAGAAAAATCTATGAAGCAACTTAGTTTCCTAATGTTTTCAATTAAAGGTAAGCAATAAGAACTCTTTAGTTAAAATAAATTCTAATTAGCTTGTTTATATAAACAACTGCTTCACCCTTGTACCTCGTAGATGAAAATTTAAAAGTAGTTTGCATATAGCGCATTTCAAACAATACATGTAAAACTTGGGTTACAGGTGTTATTATAACATGACACTCACTTTTATGCTTCGTGTGGTTTGACTTCTTCTTGTAAAATCTTTTGTTAGGTGCTAATTATAAATTTTGACAACCTCCTAATTGCCCAAATAATCATGCAGAATCTGATTGATAGCAAAATAAAAATTCTGTGACTTATGCTTTAATGATATAAATAGATAAATATGATTTCTAATCTATTAATCTTTTAATAGTATTCAAGCATTTTGAAAGGTAAAAGAATTGAAAAGACCACTTGTACCAAAGCAAGGATGCATTCACGTTGCAGTTAAAACAGATTTGTCTCGAAACACATATAACGTAAGTTCAAACACTTAAAATTTGATGAAAATGCAGTAATGAGCACTAAATAAACAAGCTTACAAAGTCCTTTTCAGGAAGTACTTGACTGCTTGTGAAAAACTAGTGACTAATATATAGAAAAACAAGCCTACACAGTGAAATGACCGGCTGGAATTTGTGATTAGCATTTCCTGCCTTATCAGCATCACTGGATGACTTTAGGTTATTATTGAAGAGCTCATTATTTATATATTAAAGAAAAAAAATAACGCAGGTTGAAATGAAACTGGCAGAAGAAAAACGTCCTTATAAGAGGAAAGAAGCACCAGCTTGCTCTAGGATGACGTTAAATCTATCAGTGAAATGAAACAACTGTCTCAGAAAACAAAGATAAAAGTCAAATGCCTTCATAAAGGAAAAAGAAAATTGAAGACCACAATGTATTATTCAAACCCAGAAATCTCGCAGAGGTAGAAAGCTCAGCTGCAGGTACAGAGTCTAAGGAGGCACAAGGACATTGAGGTCCATGGTCCCCATGTGGTCCTGAAGGAGTTTAATCTGTGACACAGTCAACAGTGAGTCACAGACACTCACAGTGGCTTCCAGCCACTCTTGTAGCTCGTGTTAGTAATACCACTACCATGTTCACACTCTATTCAATTCCTTTCGAGCACTTATTCCCTTAACCTAACTCTCACACTTCTCCAGGGGCAAGGCTTATTTCTGACCTGTTCAACATTGCACTGCCAGAACCTAACTAGTGCTGAGTATAGTGTTTGCAGGGATCAAGTTAACAATGCTCCACGCTCACTGGGAGAACAGCTGCATGCAACTAGTCCTGGGGAAAAAATGGGCTAGCATGTAATAAAGATACATTCTGAAACTTTATTCTCATCAGAACAATACTTTTCCAATTGACTTGATTGGGTTACTAAATTCAACATCATGAAAAATGGTAACAAATTTTGAAAACCACTTTCAAAATTAAACTCAAAGAGCTAAAAAAAAAATAGAGGGAGAGGTGCTGGGTTGTGCTTCAAAGATAAATGTGTGAGTCTGAGAGAGGGCAGACCTATGGATGGTGAAGTGCTTTTATGTTAAAGACACTATAGTTTAACTAGGAAAGAAGAATTCATTTCCTGACAGACTTTGCAAATTTATATACTTATTCTGGGAATAAACAGAAAGAGTCTAAGAGACTTGAGATCAAGCTGACTGTATAAGATCATGCCCATGCTTGTTCCTTGACTATTTGCATCTATTGTATTGCTAGTTCCTCAACCTAGAACTGACCTTAACACTTGCATGTAATTAAAATGGTATAAAAGCAAAATGGAGAAGGGGAGATAGGATAGGGAGTTTCTAGGGAGGGGAATGGGGAAAGGGGATGATATCTGAAATGTAAATAAATAAAATATCCAATAAAAATAATAGTAATAATAATAATAACTAATTTTTTAAAAATTAATTAAAAAGAACATGCCCAGATGACTGATAAAGCATCCATGTTTCTGAGTGTGTTTGTCTGCTTCTGGAAGAGGTAAATTAAATTGGTGAATTGAGTAAAAAAGCCTTAAACACAAGTGGGCATCCTTTGATCCACTAACCATCTGAACAGAACATAGAGGTGGGAGAGGGACATAACTGATTTTATATTTCAGGTAGAATATTAATCATCTATTGCCCTCATAAACTACCACACTATCAGATCATGTCGCCACCTGCCCTTCTTCCCTTCACAGGGTATCAGGACGTATTTATTGATGGAAAGACAGATAGAAAGATATTTTCCTGTTTCTCTTTCTCTTGAGAATCCCAAGTAGTAAAGTGATCATTTACAATGGAAATAAAATGCAGTACATTTAATATTTGAAATTGATAATAATACCTAAATCCTACGTAAGTATGATTATTTTAATTTCTCAGAGAATTATAAACCATAGAAACCACAGGCTAATCTATTTTCTCATTTTTTATAACTTTAGGAAATAAAATATAATACTTCTAGTTACCATACTATCCTATTAGTCTGTACCACAGAATACTGATAATTACCACACAACTAGCAGAAAGTATGTACCAGGTATCTTGTAAATATTACTTTGTTAAAATTTCACAACAGCTCTTTGAGAGGACTATTTCATGGCCCTGTTTTAAATTTAGGCTCATATTAAACACTTTGTCTAACATCAAAAGGCCAGCACATAAACCCTTTGGCAAAGCACCCCTCTGTAGAACAAAGAAAGTATTAGCTATGCAACATTCAAATACCAAAAGCAAATTCCTTTTTTTTTTATTGGATATTTTATTTACATTTCAGATGCCAACCCCTTTCCCCATTCCTCCCCCAGAAAACCCCTATCCTGTGCCCCCCCTTTTCCATTATGCTTTTATACAATTTTTTAAATGTTAATCAAAGGCTTTATAAGTATGGTAATGCTCAATCAGAAGTATAACCCAATACCCAACCTAGCTATGTAAACTATCTTTGACTGGTGGAGATACGTGAACTTCTGCCTCCATGCCCCCTCTGTTTTTCTCTCTCTTTTTCTCTCTCTTTTTCTCTCTCATTACCTAGCTTTTTATCTACTTCATATTCTTCTCTCCTTACTCCATCTTTTCCTCTCAGTGCTCCTTCTCCCTTAGCTCCTCCTACATATTACCCTTCCTGTTAAAATAAAACTTTTCTCTCAAAATATGATTAGAGCATAATTATTCCTATTTGTACCAGTGAGGTACAAGATAGTCTTAATACCAGTCCATCATTTTGTTGACTAACCAGAACCTCTGTCGTCTTGACTAAAACACTTAGTTTTGAACCTGGCTTTTTCTTGCCTTTAGAATGAATGTCAGCTGAAAACCATCCACTCAAATCTTTTCTCTCAAGGTAAATAGCCAGGATTGGCTATGAGACTATAGGTCTTCAGTGCCGTCAGAAATCCAGAATGACTAAATTAACTGAAGTTATGGGAAGCACTAAGCATAGCTTCTAAAACTTAGCCAATTTATAGAGACCGCTGAACACCTGGACAGCCCCTATGCTAGCGAATGTTGGAGCATCAAATTTTCAGCCTTCTGGCCCAAATTCATCTGACAGACTTTAGTGCTGCAGGATTATTAAGGGCTGATTACTCTGTCTAGGCAGATATAATCAGTCGACTATTCTGCAAGTGTGTCCTTTTCTGGACAGTAATTTGTCTGTAGATGGAGAGAGGCAATTCTTGCCTAGTGGCTGTCTCACCACAACTGGAGTAACTCCAAGGATGCTCAATTTCTTCTTAGAATCCAAGACAGGAAGCTGTCAGGAGCAGACAGGTCTCTAATAAAAATGAACATTAATATAGAAATATTTGTGAGGTCAATTCTATGGATTTCTGACATTTTGAAATCCAACTATCCATGTAAGGTAACCTAGACTGTTGTCTGTTAACTCCTCTCTGTTATTTCTAAATAAAATATAGAAAACATCCTAACAATAAACTCAAAGTCATGAATTTGCTATAGTCCCTTAACTCACAAGCTAATCATCCCAAATCAGTTAAAAAAGTTAAAGAAGGACTGGATCTAAGCCTTGTATTTCTAAATGTGTTATACAGGCACAATGCCTAGGAGAGTATCAATATTCATTTCACTTTCATATCAGTAAGAAGCTCATACCAATGAAAACCTTAAATTTGAAATCTAAGTGAATTTTGTACCATTTAAGAAATTATAACTTCATCTTGATACTAAATTATAAAGATTTCTACCAATAGGTTATGGCTATGCCATAAATCCTAGCTAATCCTCCCTGTTCCAACAAAACCACTACTTTTCCCCAGAGAGACAGCCCAATATTAACCACCTTAGTCCCCAAGCCCAGGGAATAGGGGCGCTGACTCTTCTTTAACTTCTTCAAGCTGATTACGGGCGTTGAGATATTAGAAGAGGGGTGGAGGGGAAGAGTAAATTGATAAGCTTCTGATGCTGTGTCTTCACTGCAACCAGATGGAATTCCCAGACCCCGGAGGTTTGAATAGGTCTGCTCATTTTTCTTGATGAGTAGATACACCAAGACTGTGTATTCTGCAATATACAATTCTCTGGACAAGTTTTAATATCAAGAAAAAAAAATTTTTCCCCTAAAGGGCTGACATTTTTTTTTAAGATGTTGGTTCTAACAACTTTTTTCCCCTTTTATGTAGTTGGTTATAATATTTACATTTCAAGTTTTATCCTCTCATCCCATTTCCTCCACCACCCAGGAACCCCTTATCCCATCCCCCCTCCTTATATCCCTTCTATGAGGCTGTGCCTGCACCTCCCCCCCCCCCCCGACCCCACTACCCCCTCCTCACCCTCACATTCCCCCCCCATTTGTGTTTATTTTTCATGGGATCAAGAATCTCCTCTCCCACCCATGCCCAACAAGTCCATCCTCCCCTACATATATCGCTAGAGTCATAGGTCCCTCCCTATGTGCTCCCAGGCTGGTGGTTTAGACCCTGGGGAACTCTGGTTGTTTGGTATTGTTGCAAAAGCAAATTCTTTATCCAGAAAAAAAATAATAGAAATTATCAGTCATTTTAGATACTCAATACACAGAGTTTACAAAACTAAAATAATAACCTTGATATCCCTCTTAACCTGAAACTTGTCCCATACTCTCATCTTGCAAAATTTCTTCTAAGTCATAGACTTTGCTGATTAAAATGTGGTATTTAAACTAACCAGAGCTCCCAGGGTCTAAACCACCAGCCTGGGAGCACATAGGGAGGGACCCATGGCTCCAGCTGTATATGTAGGGGAGGATGGCCTTGTCGGGCATAGGTGGGAGAGGAGGTCCTTGGTCCTATGAAGGCTGAATGCCCCAGTGTGAGGGAATTCGAGGGCAGGGAGGTGGGAGTGGGTGGGTGGGTGGATGGGTGCACACCCTCATAGAAGAAGGAGGAGGGGAGATGAGATGGGGGTTCCTGGGTGGGAGGGAAATGGGAAAGGGGAATAACATCTGAAATGTAAATAAAATATTCAAATATATATATAAAAGTGAAAGTTTCTGGAAAAAAAAAGAAAAGCGGTGTACAGAGGTGTGTCACACAGGGCAATGATTGCCAACATTCGATGATCAGATGTATGGAGAAACCTATGTGGTGAGCAGAGAGAGAGAGACAGAAACAGAGAGACAGGGAGACAGGGAGACAAGGAGAGATAGAGAGAGACAGAGACAGAAAGAGACAGAAACAGAAAGAAAAAAATTTAAAAAATGTGGCATTTAATCTATTCTACTTTTCTTTCTCAGGAAGATCCATGCGTCCTTCTTTGAGAGCTTCTGATTATTTAGCCTCTCTGGGTCTGTAGATTGTGGCATGAAAATCCTTCATTGAACAGCTAGCAATCACTAATAAGTGATTACGTGTTCTTATTATACTCCCAACAGTGGGAGTATGGGTTGTCTCAGACTCTTTTGCCTGCTCCTGGAACCCCTTTCCTTCTATGCGGTTCCTTCACCTAGCCTTGATGTCACGATATGTGCCTCATCTTATTTTAATTTACTATGCCATGTTTGGTTGATATCCCTCTAAGCCCTGCTCTTTTCCGAAAGGAAACAGAGGAGGGATGGATATGGAGAAGAAGAGGTGTTGGGGGAGGGGATCAGAAAGAATGGAGAGAGGTAAAACTGGTCGGGATATAGTGAGAGAAGAGTCAATAATTTAAAATGTGATATTAAATAAAAAGTAAAGAAGATTATAAGTGGTATTATTATTATTATTATTATTATTATTATTATTATTATTATCATTATTACTAACAACAATAAAACTCCCAAGTCAAATGATGATATAGATGCTATACAGCCTGTGAAACTACTTAATCTAAATAGTATGGACCACTTAGATTACTACAGCTTGCACCTAGCATATGGGAACAGTTCCCGCAAATTTTAATTTGTTTTCAGTGCTGTCTCAGCCTAGTGGATTTGAATGTAGTATTTTTTTGTTTTTTGACAATTTCATTGATGCTCTGGAGACCTTCAAATAGATGCCTCGCATCAGTGGCTCATTTTATGTTTGTTGGAGCAGTGTTTTTCTTGAATTCAACAGATTGTCGTTTGTTGTTTGTTTTCATTTACAATCTTAAGCCTTGAGTCATTATTGACTTTGTGTCTTTCCTAACAGATGACCACAAAGTGTGACACAGGTTGCTAAGCAACTGCCTTAGGAGTAAAAGTATCTCTTTGATGCACTCACTATGTATATTTCTTTTGACTCATTTTGTTAGTGTTTAACATGGTAGATCAAATAGAATCATCAGACTCTTGCCAGTACATCAGTACCAGTACCATGGTGTTCTTTGAGACTTGAAGAAAATTTTCAACCTTTTTTCTAAGTCTCACTTTTTGCTAAGTGACAGAGGACTAAATATTTCCCGTCATTGTTTTGCTAAAGAGTCTGTGATATGCTGAAGAACAATCTATTGTTTTAAGGCACGGTATACTGTAATTCATCATAGAGCAAAAACAATACTAATCACTCTTCTCGTTTGCATCAACCATCACTCTTCAATCCTCCTCGTATCTGATCTAATCTAAGCTCATTTATATCATTCGTGACTTGTTTGTATAGAATGAAAGCAAACATACAGGCACTGGCTTTGTGCCTCAGAACAGTAATTTATACCGAAGTGTTGAGGGTCTAAAACTCAAAATAGAAGAATTTCAGAGCTTTTAAAATATAATCTTTCACTGAGAATATGAGATTAATGCTAGAATGTAGTAAATATGGGGAGCTAGACTATTTGCAAGAAGAAAAATTACAATTTTAATTTTAAAAAGTCTGAAATCTTTTTAGAACAATTTGAAATTTGTCAATGTTCTAGAAATCTAAAAAGTCTTTTATACTGAACAGAATTATTAAAAGTCAATTTAGAAACCATCAAGTTAAAAAACGTAATAAAATCAAGGAAAATGTTATCCCAGTTTCAAAAATATTCAGAGGGTTATTTCAAGTCAGACTGATTAAAAATTACACAAATGTCTGTGAAATGGCAACCATCATGTAAAATATTGTACTGTGTATAGTGCAATGTAAATACATAATTGTAACAATCTATGCTAGAACACTCTGCTGTGGGTTTCATTGTTTTTTCCTTTTTGTCATTGATGTAGTTCTCTATACTTGGACCTGGATACATTCCTTAAATGAGCTGTAAAATGGAGTGAAGAAAAGCAGACGGTAGAACCAGGGGCATGAAATATTTGTGTTTTAAATGGAAATTTTATGTGTGTATATACCATTAGATTTGTGATACATATTTTAATAATGTGTGATGTAGATCTGTGCAAAATATTTAATAAGAATACATAAAAACTGACAACAAATTTTGTCTTTGGGTACTGAAAAATAAAAGTGGACAGAAGACTTTATTTTTTTCACTATGCATCTAGTCAAACAATCAATAAGATATCAGGTTTTCTTTTGTTCAGCTTATGTGTGTTGACATGGAAAGAAAGGCATTTAGTGTTCTTACTTATCAAGATAGGGAAGAACCCATATCTCCCGGTGTTCACTAAATCCTAAGAATTGCACAGGCTTATTGAGAAAAACTGACTTGTAATCATGAAACTAGTGGCTAAGGGAGGGGAATTAGGTTATGACATTAACAGTCCAATCTTCTATTAATTCAAATGCTAGCAAGCAGAATTAACAATACCAATATATTTAAAATAGCATATTCTCATGAAATACTACTTCTCTTACACATGAAATCTGTCTTTCACAATGCTAGTAACAAAAGAAACTTAAGAAATTCATATTTAAGTCAATGCAAGAGATCGAAACTGTCACAGAGTCGTAGCACTGCAGTGTACCATACATCAGTAAAAGACAGAAACAGAGAAAGAGACAGCAGCAGACAGACTGACAGACCGACAGACATCTAAGGAAATACATTCCACAGAATGCTCCTCTATTTAAAGAGCTCCCACAAAAATAATGTAACCCCATGATCAAGTAAAATAATATTTCATTCAATTCATGCCTTTATGTTGGCATATACTGAAGGCTCCAGATAAATGATATGATGAAGAAGTATGTTTCACCTGAAACACAAAATTATTTTCACACACAACTACTGAAATTCACATAGACTAGTGGTTCATCAATCCCATTTTGTGATTGAAATATATTTTTGTGGGGAGCCAACAGAAGGCGGCTATCATCCTTGCAGCCATCTTGAGCCATATACCCTGACCAGAGACTTGGTTACAATAGCCTACAACAGCTGAGCACACTCTGGCAACATCTTGCTTTAGATACCCAGGATCTTCCCTTGGGTGTGTGAGACTTAAAGGTGTGATTTAGAGCTGAGACTTAAGGGCGTGACTTAGAGATCAGATTTAGAGATTTGACTTAAGGCCGTGACTTAAGAGTGTGACTTAGAAGTGAGACATATAAAAGGCGAGAGGCAGACAGAAGAGTTCAGTACAACTTGAAGCTAGTTATTAGGCATTAGGTAGCAGGCACTTGGAAGAGAACTTGGAACTAGCAACTGGAACTTGGAGGCACTAAGGACTATTAACTAAAGACTAGGAACTCAAGACTTGGGACTTGGACTAGGAAGAGTGACTGAAGAATCCTCAAGTCCATCCTCACTCTCTCTCTCTTGCTGAACCCCGACCCGTGGACAGGAGCAGCTCGGGGCAGTGCGGGCTCTAACAATTTAGCCCTCAAGGTTTCTGGCAGTGTGGGTTCCAACATTGACAGAGCAGTCCACAACATTTTGGCCCCCAAGCGTGAGACAGCTCAGGCCGAAACATAATTTTATCCAAATATCTAAAAGTCAAATAGACAACACAATAGTATAGAACACACTTTGTCAGTGAATCAATATGAGCAGAATTGAGAAACTATTGTTAAACCAGACTGCTCTAACTGGTCACATTATGCTAGTCAATAAAATACTGCAATTAATTTTCAAGAAAAGGTAGACTAGTTTTGATCCATATCCTGATTCTGTTTTCCTCAAGTTCTTATCATAACCTGAATTTTAAAATTATTATATGTTTAAAACTAAGGATTGTGGAACACACCTTTAATCCTAACACTCTGGAGGTGGAGGCAGAAAGATCTCTGTGAGTTCAAGGTCAACCTAGTTTACATAGCAAACTCAAGGCTAGCCAAAGTTTCATAATAATGCCTTGTATCAAAAAATATGTATATCTTATAATTTCCTACTCCTACTCCATGGTAAGCTCCGTAATTTAGTCTTGCACAATGCTTACTCTCTTAGTATAAATAGTATTAACCCAACATTTTTAGGGGCCAGGGAGACGGCTCATAGGGTAACGGTGCTTGTTGCTAAGCCTGACAATCAGAGTTCAGTGCCAGAACCAGTACACAGTTGTGGGAAGCTGTTCGTGTTGACACCAACGCACAAGAGATAACAAAACCGCGCATGCGCAGCGACATGGGAACGCCTTGAACGCCACCCAGCTTGAACGTCACATCCGCCATTGGACTAGTAAAAACTGCGCATGTACAGTGGCAGGGGAACCTGGGAATTTGAGCAAGCAGCCAATCAAAATTGTCCACCCCAAGGGGTATATAAGGCGGAGCCAGGTTCAACTCTCTCTCCTCCTCCATGCTTGGGAATAAAACTCGTGCTGCGGAAGGATCCTGTGTGCCTGCGTGCATTCTTGCTGGCAAGACGATTGCGCAGGCTACACACAGTGGAACCAAAGACCAACACGTGGATGTTTTCTTCTGACTTCCACATGCACCTCGTGCATGTGTGCATGTGCACACACAAATACAAATGCTAAATATATAAATAATTAATGAACTGGCTTTTGAGTTGAGAAATTTTTTACAAATTTAAATGCATTTTACTATATTTTTCAGAACATTTAATGTGTTATTAAAATACCTGTGAATGTGTAAAACATAGACATAGAAGGAAGAGTTGCAAAACAATCCTCAGGCTGTATCTTATTTGTCTTACTATTTCTTAGAATACTGGCATTTCCAGAAATACACTTTGGGAAGAACTCAACTAGAATTCTTGCCTAAAGCAAACACATTCAGATACCAAATTCCACCAATTCCCAGAACAATCACAACTTCCTGTGAGTAAAAATAAAGATGTTTATCTATCTCTCCCTTTGAAACATTTTATACAATGATTTTTAAATATTTTATTTTTTGAAATTATAATTACATTCGAACCCCTTCCCTTTTCTCTTCCTAGCCTCTTCCATACCTCTCTCTGTGTCTCTCTCTGTCTCTCTCTGTCTCTCTGTCTCTCTGTCTCTCTCTCTCTCTTTGTCTCTCTCTCTCTCTCTCTCTCTCTCTCTCTCACACACACACACACACACACACACACACACACACACACACACACAAACCCATGGCCTCTCTTTCTTTAATTTATATAATTATATACTTTTTTTTTTTTTGGTTTTATTGAGACAGGTTTCTCTGTGTAGTCTTGGCTGTCCTGGAACTCACTTTGTAGACCAGGATGGCCTCAAACTCAGAAATCCACCTGCCTCTGCCTCCCAAGTGCTGGGATTAAAGGCGTGCGCCACTACTGCCCAGCTAATTATATACTTTTAATATATATGTATATATATGCATATAATGCATAAATACAGCATGCTCAGTCCATCCAATGTTACATGTATTATATAAGTTCAGAGATGACCACTTGTTAATGTCTGATAAACTAGGGAGCTCTTCCCTGGGGAAGATCATCTCTTCTGTTTCTAGCGTTTCCTAGTACAACATATTTGGATTGTATCCATCAACTATAACCTCCCTCCAGCTTCTTTCAATATCCATATTCTGACATTTCATGTGTATAGGTTTGCTGTTGCGTGATTAAGAACCCGGAGTTCAATCAGTGCTATTCATATGCACATGAGTATAAGGTCAACTGCTAAGGCACAGCCAACCTACCCACAGCCATGTCCCCAGGAAAGTGACAGTTTCTCCCACAGAAGACAGCAACTGTCAATAGCTCTTTAGCTAGGAGTGAGGTCTGCCCAGCCCATACAGGAAATTTGACTGATTTTATCTTATGCAGCTGCTCTGAGTGGATGTCTGCAATAACCATGCCAGATCTAGAAATTTGTTCTTCACAACTCCCCTCTTCACCTTCCACTTCTGGCATTCTCTCTTCTCTCCTTCCACCATGTTCCCTGAGCCTTCTGTGGTGGGAAGTTGATACAGATCATTCATCCACCCATGCGCTCACAATTACTTATATTGGGTATTTTACCAATTTCGAGTGTCTGTGTAACTACTACCTACTCCAAAGAGACGTTTTTTTTCCGAACCAAAGTTGAAAATACCACAATTTTATTAATATAAACTTAAATTTTAGAAGACTGTTTGGCAGCATGACTGTTTAAAAAATAAGAATAGTAGATTCCATCCTATGGTTGCTATCTCATCCATTGTATTTGATCGGATTTACTCTACCAGTCATGTCATCCCTGAGAAAGTGACTATCCCCATAAGAGTCATGTCCCTGTTACACCAGTACACACATCTTCCAGGGGCAGAGAGTACTGCAGTCCTCCCACACTACCTTTCATAACATCTTCTGGCACTATGGATGCTAGCCATTGAAGTTTCCTGGTCAATTCCAGCTCTTTTAACCTATGTCCTAATTCAAAGTGGGTAGTGTATGTTCTTACTCTCTAGTTATAGTGGATAACAAAAAGCAAATGAATTGACTCTGTTTATTTTCTCTTATGTATTATCGGTTATTATCTAGTAACTAGTATTACCTAGAATCTAGTATTATTATAGATATTTAAATATTGTATATAGTATCTATTAGCTCTCTCTCCATATGTGAAGAATGCTTTAGGTGTCAGTGTTGTATTTTTCTGAGGTTCCTCAATATTATCATATTGCTTTATAAGCTAATTGGTCAGTTTTACATGAGGCCAAAACCTGAACTCACATTTTTAGATGACTTGAGGCTATCTTGGGACTAAAACTTGAGTCTCGAATTTCATGTGCCATACCTTGCAAAAGATCTAAGTTAATATTTTTTATTATAATAGTCTTTCCAGTGGATGAGACTTCAAATGATTAAAAACAATTTTACAATAAGCCAAAGACTGTAATTAAAGTAGTAAAAGGATAGAAATTTGAAAGTCTTTCTCCTACCAAGTCTCTGTATATAACAAGATTAAAAGTTACTTTTATTCTTTTTGAAATTTTTTTTATTTAAACATAGATCAAAACAAATCATAATCCCAGGGGCCAATCAGATTACCTTTTATCAATAGTATAGGAGTATAGGAGAGAAAAGGATGAATAAGTGAAGCAGTGTGGTATCATAAAAACATGGATTGAAAACTCAAAGGAACTAGGCTTTTAGCAATGTGTCCTCCCAGCTACAAGCACTTCTGAGTTTTCATATCTTAATCTACAAAATCTAAGACACTGAATAAGTAATATTCATATTGGTCATTGAGTGATAAGTAGGAAACAGGCATTATACTTAGTTTTTACACTTACTAATAATACTCATTTGTCATGCCATGCTTTCTGCCTCAGGACCATCAATAACCAAAAAAGGAAAACCCAAAGTTTGTTTTCCTTGTGTCTTGAACCATGAAAAACTATACATGGTGGAAGACCATATGGCATCTGAGCAGTGGGTGTCAGAAAGACTGGGACTCGGGTTTATGTCCAAGTAGCTGAAGACAGTTCATGGAAGATATTGCTTTGGATCTAAAACTAAGAAAATGGAGATCATTCTATAATCGAGATCCTACTGATTCTTATTAGGAGGAAAGGAGCTTAAATTAAACTTGCAGTAAATCAATATAAAGAAGTTACATGTAATCATTTTTGGCAAGATAGAAGAATTCTTAGTCATTTTGTGGTATAAAGAAGTTCGTACTGTTGTCTATGCGTGCACATGATGGAGAGTTGTCTTAATTCAGCTTGATTTCTCAAAATTGCACAGTGGCCTGGCCTGACATTGATAGTGTGACATTGACATTGATAATGGCCTTGTCATTTCCTGTAGGAAAATCCCACAACTCAGATACCAGAATGAAGCCATGTCCTATCCGTGGGTTCAGTTCATAGGGTCAGATCATCCTTAGATGTCATAGATACTTTCCTTTCTAACAGCCCTATTAGGTAGTTAATATTCACCTAGATCCTTTTATGTTAGTGGACAAAATAAATAGACTTACATACAAAATGATATTTTAAAATATGAATCCATAACACAATAATGCAGCTAAACTGGACTACTTAGCATATACCTTACCTCATATACTATTTCGAGGTGAGAAGGCCTAAGATAGAGTCTCCTGGGTTGTTGCAATATAATACATTGATATTAATTGTATGTATCGTGCACAGTGGCTAGCTTGTATTATTCCTGAGTATTATACCCAGTGACCAACATTTTTTCAATCCTACCAACTGATCTCTCATGTTTAAAAAAAAAAAAAAGCAGATGAAAAAACCAAAGCCTACTTACTCAATAATAACCAGGAAGGATGGGTTCTGAATCTAGCAATGTATCAGGCACCATTCTTTGTAATTCTGATTATTACTGCTAACCTCCAAGCTATCTGACCTCCCAGTAACAGCTTTCTCTACCCTATGGGATGCTTGCCGATCACAGCTGACATACAGACACACTGGGATCATGATAAGATTTCCACCAAAAGAAGGTTGGAATATGTTTCTATTCTCATTAGCCAGAAGAAACTTTATCAGTTCAGACTTTCCATTCTCCAGCACACCTGGTTGCAATGTGAACAGATCTAATAGAGATCTTTTTTGACATTGATTTCAAGTGATTGTCCGACTTTATAGGCTGTGTTGTCCTTAGAAGGGTAAAGGTAATAAGATTAAGCTAAAGACATTTTTTTCATAAAGCATTTTTCTGTGCTATTCCATATTGTGTATATTCATCTATAATTGCATGTATACTCCATATGATATATTAATGTATTTTCAGTTCCCTTAATCTATGAAGCATCAGAATAACACTACATAGTCCCTTATCAAATGCCAGTAGCTTCTCCTTGTGATCACTTACTTGGCTGACTGAGAGCTAACCCTGTCCCAGGTCACAACAGAGTATGACACTATCATATTGCATATCACTAGCCCAGAAGAACAAATTTTCAAAATATGAAGTAAGGGTATAACTTTTGCTCAATGTATATCATTTGTCCAACATCATAAAATTGCAAACACATTTCTACGAAAGGGGAACAAAGAATTTTGAAGAATCGGGAGTCAAAACTATCACTGTGACATGAAGAAAGGAAGCCACTAGAGTTTACAGGGTGCATTTTAAGGATGACAACCTAAAGAAAAGGAGGTAGCATAAACAATTTTGGGTGAAAAGTATCACTATGAAACTAGCACTGTGCATGCTAAGAAAATAAATCTTTTAAAGGGAGAAACTATAATCGAAATCACTGCAAGTCAAGGGCCATTTGTAGTTCCCTCAGGGTCTCTAAGAAACCTGTAGTTATTTCCAATTTTTCAAAATCACAATATGATGCATTTGTTCAAAGTGAGTCTGCATTAAATACTAGGACTTTTAAGTTAGGTTGATTTTTATCAATTCAAAACAGTGATGTTGCTCAGACCTCGTAATGGAGATCAGTGGCTATATGTGCTTCCCATTAATTAAAAGTGAGCACCACAGTTATGATTGGCAGGGTGCTTCTGGTTAAAAAAAACAAATGCACACAAAATGTTACAGAATGTTGAATCACTTGAGAAAAAAAAATTAATAAAAGAGTCCTTGGTTGTAAAAGTCCAAGACTCACTTGTACCAGACACTATCTATGGTATAAGATGCAGTGTGTATTGCAGCTTTAAAATTCAATTTGACAAAGGACTGAAGACATGGCTCACTCTGCAAAGCGATGCTTATGCAGCATGAAAACCTATGATCCTTTGCACCCACATAAAGCTGGTGTGGCAGCTCATACGTGTAATGCCAGCAATGGAGACAGGGGATAGACCTAGGAGGAACTTTGGGGCTGGAGGGCTACCTAGTGAGAGATCCTGTCTTTAAAAAATAATGGTAATAATAAGGTATAACTTTACATTGGCCTCTGACCTTCCTATGCAAAACATGCATGTGCACTCACACACACCCCCATGTGCATGAATACCACGTACATACACACCTACACTACCCAACCAACAAAACCAACATGTATCACTTTTCAGTATTTTTTAAATATTTTTTCATTAAATTAGATGAAAGAAAAAATTAGATTTTGTTTCCAAGAAGCTTTAAAGTTGTTTAGTATTTTTAAATGTTTAATTTCCTCATATATATATACTTTGGTTAGGTTATCAAAATTATTTGCAGTATAATAACCATAAGCAATTTTGTCAAATTTATTCATTTTGTGTAGTTTTCCATGAAATATAAAATTCAAATGGCCATTTTAAAATAAATTTACATATAAATTTAAAATAACTGAAAACAAAAAAATTGCTTTTTAATAATGCAATGATTGCTGGGGGGGGAGATAACAAACGTTTTGAAAAAGATTTATCATTTAGAACTTTAGAATTCAAAGATAGAAGCTCTCAATATAAAAACCTTAAAGATCCCTAAAAACCTTCACCGCTCCATGATACAAAGTGTCAACCCCTAAAGAGTTTAAGCTGCATTTGTGAGATTTTATGCATTCTTTATCCAATTCTTTCAAGATTTTTTCAAAGACACACAACACCTCTATTCAAAGCAGGATCAGAGAATACCAGGAAGTCTTACTTCCTTTTCTTCTTCTTTTAGAAACATGCAGTATGAAAAGTTGAATATTCTGGCTCCTATTCTTCACATATGTACATAGAAATAGCAGGCTTAAAGCATTCTCATGAGAGCTATATTTAGACAACTACAACCAGAACTGATGCCAGGCTGCATATTGTTAGTGGTTTGAGTTTTGTTTGAGATATGTGTGTATGTATATGTATATATACATATATATGTCATATATATATGCATACATATATATTAATCACCAATCAATGTAGTCTTAGAATTTCAGATACCTTGTAATTTATTCCTTCATTTAGTAACCAGTCAGTAGTGGTTCACCCTTCTAATACCACAGTTTAAGAGGCTGAGGCAAGAGGAACACAAGATCAAATCAGTGTGGATTACAGAATTAGATTCTGTTTCAAAAAACCTATAGAAAACATGCAAACAAAAGCAAAAAAAAAAAAAAAAAGCAAGCAAGCCCATTCCTGACATTTAAGCCAGAACCCTGCTGTAAAATCCTACATGTAGCTTTAGAGGTAGAGCCAAGATAATCAAAATTTCAGGGTCATCCTTGGCTACACAGCAGGTTCAAAGCCTGCCTAGGTTGTTTCAAACCCTGCGTCAGAAGAGCAAACAAAAGTTGCTTCTTCTTGTAACTTTCAAATGGCCTACTTTCTTGCCCTTAGTGTTTGTTCCCCTTTACTGCCCTGTGTGGCCTGTTTTAGTGGAGGGTCTGTTCAGAATTTGTCATAGTCCAACAGTCATCCACTGAGACAGCCCGACTTCTTCTAAACACACCTTTATTCATTGAAGTGTCCACTTTCAACTTTGAAGCCGTTAACCTTTCCTCTCCTTCACCTTGAGAGCGGGCCCTGGCTTTTGACTTAACATTTGGTGTCTTTTCCCAGTCTTTGTTTTAGTTCGCCAAAAGGTTCAAAGTGAGTAAATGGTAGCCACTTAAACCTTTACCGCACTCTTGTTTATTTTTGTTGGATTCTCCAGTTACTGAATGGAACTTCAAATTGCAGACTCCTTGAACTCAGACTTCTGCCCTCACTATACTGCTCTGTAGGCGAACACAAAGCATTTTCCTCTTGTTCAAGTTAAGGCTTTCCTTGCTTGTTCCTGGCTTCTGCTGCCCTCTAGCAGCCACTAGCGGCATGGCAGGACGTGAAACAATGTTTTTCACTGAACCAAAATACTGGATGGGTTGGTTACACCTCAAACAAATACAACCTCTCCTGACCTTTATTCTTATCAGAACATGTTGTCTTGGTGACCTTCAGTTCATTCCTTTTAATATCTTGGACATTTGGAAATCCTATACTCTGTCTCCAACACTACCCACGCCATTGTATTGATGAGTTCAATGTCCACAAGGATGGTCCTGCTGTTATTCTGGAGTCTTAGTTACTTGATCACCCCTTTCCAATAATCCTATTCTATCTCAGGATTCAGTTTCCATATTAATATATTTTGATTTTTTTTTTTATTTTTCGGTTTTTCAAGACAGGGTTTCTGTGTAGCCTTGGCTGTCTTGAAACTCAGTCTACAGACTCAGATATCTGCCTTCCTCTGTCTCCTATAGTGCTGCAATTAAAAACATGCACCATCATGTCAGGCTTTTTATTAAAGCCATACGTGTCACTAAAAACCACAGCTAACTGTCACAACTCCCTAGAATTCCAGATCTTAAGGGATCTGACATCTCTGGCCTCCTGGGGCATGTGCGTTCCTGTGTACATACATACACAGACTCACACACATATACATAATCAAAAGTGAAATAAAATGCAACCACCCGTACACTTTGAGTTTTATGGCATCAGTTCTGTAGCCATGACTTCCCTTTTCTCTCCGGCATACTCTTTCCAATCTCCTGTCCAACCCAACACATCAGTTGATCTGTGCCTACCTACTCCCCCTTTCTCAACTCACTTCTTTACTTCCTGTGTGCCCAGATGAAACTGCATCACTCTGTGTGTGCTTTGGTTACTTTTACTGTTGCTGTGACAAAAAAAATACCCTGAAAAAATCAGCTTAAAGGGAGAAAAGTTTTGTTTTGGCTAATAGTTTGAGAGTGCAATCCATCATTGTAGAGAAGTAAAGTCACATGCAGTTGGTCACATGCTTAGTTAGCTCCTCCATTTAATAAAGTTCAGAATCCCAGCCTAGAAAATGATATTTCCCTTCTTTATTTTCGATTAATGAAGACACATATAGACAGATGCAATTTTATCTGGGCACATAAAAAAATAAAGATGTGAGTTGGGAAAAGGGGAGTGGATCTTTCAACTTCAATTTACCTAATCAATATAATACTGTGTGACATGCCCACAGGGTAATTTAATCTAAACAATCACCCACAAGTATACCTGGAGTCTTGTATTTTTGGTTATTCCATAAACTAGCAAGATGAAAATCAAGAACAACCATCAAACTGTATTTGTGTTTTAGATACTCTGTATCTGTCTTTTAAATACTCTACCAATTCTTTTGCTCTCTTCTGTCCTTTCTGTTTTTATATCTACCTCACTGAATGTAAATAGACACACACACACACACACACACACATTTTCACAAGCACACTCTCATCTTGCTACGCCAAATGGTCTGATGCTTTAAATTTATGATCACTAACCTAAAATCATTGCTTAGCTGCTCGGGGAGGAAGCTTCTAGCTCTACTTGATTTCTCTGTATCACTGAACTAAGATACGCAGTATCTGGGCCAAAGATGTTCAGTACATGATTGCCCAGTGATTTGACATTTTCTGCCTTCAGGTATAGAATGCCTGTCAGCCGCTGATCAAGCAGGTACGAAGTCTCAAGAAGGCAGTTCATAGGCATGGTTCCACTTACTGACACACAGAGAGAAGAATCATTTCCCCAGTGGAAATACTTTCTGCAGAATAAAAAATAATCCACCCACTCTTAAGCCACCACTGAGTTGCCCAAAAGGACAGCCAAGCCGCACACAGTCTCAGATTCCCAAGGTCCTCTTTTCTCTTTAATAGCTGTACAGCACAGGATGATGGTCAGCGGGCTTTCCAGAACAAAGAAATGTTGCCTCTGTATCAACTCAAGTGAACTCTCTTTCAAACCAAATCTAAAAACAAAAAATTTTTCTGTTAAAGTTGGACAAACATTTCACTGTTTATCAATCTCATTAAAGATTTCAATGTTCTGAGAATGAATCTGGGCCATGAATTTTATTGAATTGTCTGTTGACATTTAAAAGGTACAACTGGAAAAAAATCATATAAATTTTGCATTCGGAGGAAAATTCAATGTAACTTCTTACTTTCCTTCTTTTCTTTATTCACACAGTTCTCTAGAGTCTAGTTAAATGAATACAAAAATTGTGTGGGAGGTGAAATAACATTCACCAGAAAAAAAATGAATCTCACAGCCAGTTTTACCAATTTCAGCACTATAATCTTGGGCAAATTTCTTTTAACCTTACTAAGTCTCTGTTTCCTTATTCAAAACTGATATGTGTAATGAAATGCTTATAGATGATTATGGAGAGTAAGGAGCTGTGGATATAGTTCAGAGGTAGAATATTTGCCTGTCATGTCCAAGGTCCTAGGTTCAATCCCTAGTACTGCACACAAGAAAGAAAAGAAAGAAAGAAAGAAAGAAAGAAAGAAAGAAAGAAAGAAAGAAAGAAAGAAAGAAAGGGGGAGAAGAGGAGAGGAGAGGAGAGGAGAGGAGAGGAGAGGAGAGGAGAGGAGAGGAGAGGAGAGGAGAGGAACCAGAAAATTGTTAGCTAGGATTGGTGGAACATACCCATGCTCTCAACACTTGGGAGATGGAGACAGGATAATCAAAACTTCAAGGTCATACATCTACAATTGTGAGTTTAAAACCATCCTGAGCTACAAGAGTCTATCTGAAAAACAAACAGAAAATTTAAAAAGCACTTATCCCAAGATCAGCACATCAAAACACACATAAAAATTTAGCCCTCACTTGTATAGAAAATTCATATGTAAAACTCATATACAAAATATAACATAAAGCGAAGCTAATTGAAGAATAATACATGTTTGTGATTTTCAGTCCAAGTTGTATTTTGATGAAGTTTTACTCCTGGAATCTCGTTTCTGCACTTTAGATTAGCAGACTTTGAGAAGGGACAGACACTGTAGTACAGTGGAAGATGTAAAGATCTGGATTTGACGCAGCTTTGCTGGTCATCATAAGAAGTATGGATTGTAGAAAGAGGTGACATTATTTTAGTCTGAAATTGATTTGTACCATACGACATTTCATTTTGTTTGTGCATATTGATTAGATAATTCCCCAAATCAGCTTGAAATTTTTCATCTCTGTTCATAGCTGAGGATAACCACCAAATTGCTTTTAACTAATTTACATAATAAGTATAGTAGAGTTTTATTCTATATAAAGTATCAAATGTAAATATTCATCTAAAATTCTAAAGAATTTAGCAATGTAAATTACTTAAAAATTACATACGCATTTGTATTTAAATCTTTTTCCACTTTTATTAAAAATAGATCCTTTTCTTATACAATATATCCTGATTACAGTTTCCCTCCCCTCTACTCCTCCCAGTTCCTTCCCACCACCCTTTCCATCTGGATCTCTTTCCCATTAAATGTTGGACAGAAGAGATGGCACAGCATGCAAACCTAATGACTTGAGTATGATCCTCATGGTGGAAACAGAAAACGAACTGACTCCTTCAAGTTGTCCTCTGACCTCTATGTATGCATACATATACACATAAAATAATAATAACAATAAACATTTAAAATGTCAATCTCACTAAATATTAAATTATGAAAACAAAATAATTGTCGCATGGGCTGGTCTTTTTTTATTCTCAATGAACATGATCACGTGCTCCCAGTCATTCATAAAACCAGTCCTTACTTTTATAGGAAAGTTTCTCTTAACTAATTTACTCTAACGTTGAGTTGGCAAAAGTTTCCTATTTCACATGTAGAATACTGAGTTTCAGATTTTCTGACCCATACCAAAGCAAATATAGTTACTACTCGTGTACGTTTTTTAGCAGCTTAGTGTTGCACAATTAGCAAAGACAACTGGTTAGATATACAATTTAAATTAGCTTTTGTTAATCTTAATAGACCTTTATAACCTTAAAAGTATATCACTACATAGTTATGTTGCAAAACAGTAAATCTCAATGAATTCACAGGACTTGCCCTGACTGGTGTGGTAAGAAGGTCTGCTGGGTATTCCAGAGGCTACAACCCATGGGATCAGTGCAATATTATTTTAACTATATCGATCAGAATCTAGGCTTTTATGAGAAAGGACCTCACTACATAGGCCAAGGCTAATCAGAATTTTAAAATAACTGTATAAAACTGTACACCAATGATATATCTCAGTAGTATAGTACTAGCATATGTAAGGCCCTGAGTTGGACCCTCATCAGGGAGAGAATCACAAAACGCCAGAGATAAAGTTTCATTAATAAACACTGCTGTATGTTAGATAGTCAGAGAGTAATAATAATGTTCTCTCTACAGTCTACTGTAGTTTGACTAGTGGGGCAGTCAGCATTAAAACTCCTTGGCATCTTGTCTGACATCAGTGGGAAGGAAGGCCCTTTGTCCTGTGGAGGATTGATGGCCCCAGCATAGGGGATGCTGCAGGGGTGAGACAAGAGAGGATGGGTGGGTGGGAGAGCACCCTCATAGAGACAAAGGGGAGGGAGATGAGGGAGATTGAGGGAGGTTGTGGGATGGGAGGTGCTCGGGGAGGTGAAACCTGGAAGTAGGACATCATTTGAGATGTAAATAAATGGAATGATTGAGAGAGAGAGAGAGAGAGAGAGAGAGAGAGAGAGAGAGAGGAAAGAAAAATGCAACAACAACAACAAAATTTGTTAAATTATTTTTAAAAAGACTCCTTGTCATCTGAGTTACTTTAATTCTGATGTTAGGGGACAATTCTGTTGTCAGAAACTATTTACTATAGGCTAATGGTTTATATATACATTTTTACCTCTAAAATGCAGCAGGTTCTATTCATTTAATTACAGTTGTTTCCAGGAGACAATAGCCATTGTAAAATATTTTTACTTCTAGACATACTTTGATGTGTTTTGTTTCTTTGTTTGGTTTCCTTGCTGTCTTGTTGCTCTCCAATAATGAAGACCAGGCTGTAAAGACTAGAGGAAAGCCAGGTGGCTGTCTTTTTATCTGATCAAGGTTCAATTTAAAGAATTGCTGAATGCTTCCTTCAGGCATTCATAAGCTTTAGCAATGGCTCTAATGAGAAAACACTAGCATTGATTCTGATCACATGGTTGGATTTTAATGGCCATGCCCTGTTCAGCCCTTCAAGTTTCTGATTTCTAGATTTAACCCTATTCCCTTTAAATCTCACTTGTAAACAGACCGTTTCTTTTTTGAGCTTGTAATACCTTGAGGTGAGTAGGTGCTACCTTACGTTTCTAATACTTTTTCTAAAAAAAAAAGAAAAAGAAAAAGAAAAAGAAAAAGAAAAGAAAAAAAGAAATAAAGAAAAAGAAATAAACCTTTCTTTTTGAGAGTTATAAAGTTATTACATTTGTGGGGTTTTTTTCTTTCTAAATTTTTTCCTTTTCACTTTTATTCCATGTGATTTTTGGGGTGGTGGAGGGTTGGTTAGTTGGTTGATTGGTTTGGTTTGGTTTGGTTTGGTTTGGTTTGGTTTGGTTTGGTTT
>JANHMN010000016.1:21444519-21541084 GCA_030674055.1 Rhabdomys pumilio
AGAAGAAGAAGAAGAAGAAGAAGAAGAAGAAGAAGAAGAAGAAGAAGCAGCAGCTATCAATTGCCAAGAGCTCTCCAGTAAGGAGGGGATGTGAAGAACACTTCATCTTTGCTGAAAGGTATGGGAGCTGGAAGATATTTGGAAGGTATGAGCACGTGCAGACCTTGTTTAGGTAACTACAGCTCCCATGAGTTTATGAGAGCAATAGCCATGCCATGTCCAGAGAATAGCCTCTCACAGAATTCCTATCTTCCAACACTTGCCTTCTTCCTTCCCCTTCTCCTATTACTTTCCTTAAGCCTTGGCCCAGTGAAGTTAATAAAGATGTCTCCTGTCAAAAAAAAAAAAAAAAAAAAACCGAAAAGACAAAACAGAAAAGAATGTTGAGCAAGAAGGAATGAAAAAATCAGCTCTCCAATGGAAAACTAACAAAAAGTTTGTAACTAAATCGAAGTGATCCAGTATCTACTTTTTATTGCTCCAAATGGCCCAGGGAAACTGGCCCTGGTAAGTCCAATATACTGCGATTAAGTTGAGGTACAGAAAGAAAATGATGAATGTGAGAGGAAGAGAGAGAAAAGGAAAGAGAGGAAGGTGGGCTGGCAGGAAGAAATAGAAACAGAACAGGTAAAAGTGATTTTTTTTAAATCCAGTACAACCTAAGCGTGTTTGGAAAAGTGGGTCAATGTATCATTGATTCCTGGAGTGATGAAATTCAGATTTAGTTGTGGTTAAGTTTGCAGGAAATTTTTTATGTCAAATAAATCTGATCTTAGACTAGAAATCCCCATGACTGCTTGAGACTTAGTTGAATTGTAAAATCTTCTTCCTACAGGAAGTTGGTAGAGATAAAATTACTCAGCCTGCAAGGGTGGAGCACTCTTTGGTGACAAATGTCTATAGAATCAAGAGGAGTACTGCAAAAGAAAGGCAGCTATTTAAAATGGAGGACGAGGGAGCCACAGTGAGCACAACTCTCTCTATACTAGAGTTTAGATCCGTCCTAATCAAAGCACTCCCTGATTCAAATGGAGAAAACACTTGCAACATGAACAAATGTCATAGTCTATATATTGCTATAAATCTTCCTTTCTATATGGTAAAGTGTATTATGAGTTTTTTGTTTATTGTTTACCATGATGTCAGTATGTGGAATGTAGTTAATTGACTGCTTTTTAATTAATTCTATGAATAAAGAAGAGAAGTTACATTTAGGCACGTCCCCTCTCCCCCCGATAAAATCATTTCTGGAGACAAAGAAGAGACTAGACATGACCTCTGATCCAGTGTCTGGAATCTGTGTGAACCATCACCAAAACTTTCCTGTCTGTTTTGGTATATGAATGTGTGGTGGCCATCCCTGGTTACCGTTACTATGTATCTCTCTGTGTGGCTCTGTCTTAGTCACTGTTCTATTGGTGAGGCAATGCTTATGAGAGGGCTTGCTTACAGTTTCAGAGGTTAGTCCATTTATGTGGTAGGGAGCATGACAGCAAACAGCAGATTTGATAATGGAAAAGAAGCTGAATCTCCTGATCTACAGGCAACAGAAAGAGAAAGAGACTGGGTCTGAGTCTGGCATGGGCTCAAAGACCACCCTCAGTAACACACTTCCTCCAACAAGGCCAGACCTACTAATCTTTCTAATCCTTCTCAAATAATGCTACTCCCTGGTGACTAAGCATTTACATATATAGCCTAAGGAGGCTCTTCTTGTTCTATTTACCATGGTGTCTCTTTGTGTTTCTGTCAGTTCGTTGATTGGAGGAAAAGATCTAAAATGAAAGGAGTCAGGGCTGTGATCCATACCAAGACCAGGGCCAACCACTGATAGCTGTAAATTCTCCAATTGTTACTCATCCACCCAAAGTCAAGACTATGTTGAGATTAATTCTGTGACATGAGTTAGGCAGCTTTGTCTGTACTTAAGAAGAGAGTAAGCCATCACCCAAAGTACCTTCAGGATCAGGAGCAGAGTGAGTTTATAATAGGCAGGGCTTCCTCAGCAACTTGTTGAGAAAATGTTCTATAGTAAGCATAAACTTCAGTTAGCAAAGCCTATGAGGTTTGGTATTGTGTTTTAGCTGAGAAAGCTAAAGTACATATTTCAGTCTATCTTGCAATTAGCTTTGGATGCATGAATGAATTATTATCTAAGGAGTGTGACAGAAGTAATATATGTGAACCACTTTCAAGAATGGCCTATAAAATCTCCCATGCATGCTTTTCCTCCATTCTCCTTACCCAGTTATCAAATAAATGTAAAGAACGTTAAGGCCCTATTACGGAGTAAAAGGAAGCATAATACAGTCAGGTCCCCAAATGAGTCATTTTTAAAACTTCCTGCCATTCAGAAGCACCTGTTTTATATTTCACTAAGTCTTTTGTATTAACCATGGAGATTGGAGGTTTTCTGGATTAATTTTTGTGTTCTTTACAAGCTCACAGGTTAAAACCTTAACCCTGGATGTAAGTATTTGAGATGAAGTATTTGGAAAGTAATTAGGGCAAGATGAATAGAACTGTTGATCTTGTAAGCAGGGACGTTACATGAGTGTATTGGCACATGCCTTTAATCCCAGCACTCAGGAGACAGTGGCAGGTGGGTTTCTGTGAGTTCCAGGATAGCCATGTCTATGTAGAGAGACCCGGTCTCCAAAAAACAAAACCAATTAGCATTAAAGTTCTCAACATATCTCCCTGTTTCTCTCTGTCCCTCTCTTATTCTGTCTGTTCTTTCTTTCTTTCCTGTGAGAGGACACAGGGAGAAGACAGCCATCTTTAAGGCAGGAAGAAGATCATAACCACAAACCAAACTTCACAGTTACTGTAGTCTTGATCTCCCAGTCACCAAAAAGTGTAAAAGCAAATTCCTGTTATTTAAGCCAATTTTTGTATGATATTTTATGGCAGCCCAAGCTATTACATAAGAATTTATTTCCTTTAACAATGGTATTTGACTAATAGATATATACAAAGTAAAATATTTTTCAAGCATCTTTCATTTGAATTTATTGTTCCCATATTTCTCTACTCTAGTGTCCCATATCCAATTATAGAATTATGTTAATCCCCTAAAAGCAAATCTCCACTAATGTTCAGTCCATCACTAATCTTCAACAACTACACAAATGCAATCTAGCCTATTTTGGTTAAGAGTACATGTTCAGAAGTGACCCTAACAGGTTTCACATTTTAGTTTATCAATTTCTGTTCTACATAAGCAAGGATAATTATTTAACCTCACTGATACAGTTTCTTTAATTGTTAAATATGAATAAAAATTATTCAAAGGTGGTTTTTAAAAAGTTACTCCAGCCGGGCGGTAGTGGCGCACTCCTTTAATCCCAGCACTTGGGAGGCAGCGGCAGGTGGATTTCTGAGTTCGAGGCCAGCCTGGTCTACAGAGTGAGTTCGAGGACAGCCAGGGCTACACAGAGAAACTCTGTCTCGAAAAAAACAAACAAACAAAAAGAAACAAACAAACAAAATTACTCCAAAAGTCAGACACTCCATAAAAATAGAAGGTTTGGAAAGTGAGATCACATTGCTAATGCCCTAAGGACTTCAAATTGGTAAGTTAGGATTATTCTCACAAACATAGCTGCAAGTGCAGAGGATCCATGTTGTTAGAGAATGACACTATGCATTATGTAGCTAGAACAGAATGGATTCGACTCAACTACACTTTTAAGCTGATAATATGATTTGAAAACATCTAATATTTATTCAATCACCCTCTTTGAATCCTATTTTTCCAAGTAGAAAAAAAATGCCTGCTGTATACCAATAATATAGGAATAGAAATTGACATAACCATGGTAAATAGCTTTGTGCCTTTAAACACAAGCTCTTTCTCTTCTTCTATACCTTCCAAAATTGAGCACAAATTAACTCCAATATTCTCTTGAGATTTATTTATTATCACTGATTATCTGGCTATTTCTCCCATGTTTGCTTTCTGCACATCTCATTTCTTATACAATATTTCATGAGATTTGACTTTTTATATAACTTTTGAGAAGTGTACATTAGTTAAAATGTCCTTCTATTTTCCTACCAGTGATTAATTCTCACTATATTTTATTAAATCTGTTATACTGTGTGATTTGTCCTTGTTGATGATCTATGATTATGTCTATTTATTGATGATACAGTAAATACACACTCATTTTTCTCTTGGAACCATTTATTTATTTACTTGAACTTCATATCATATCTATCTGAAACAGTATTTTTAAAAAGAGATTAAAATTATTTTATACAAATATTAGCCAATAATAAATGTTTTTTATGTTTTTGAGTCTGAAAGTTATTAATAGGCATCTAGTTCTAATTTTTCAGTGATGTGACTAATTCTCCTTATTCATATGTCTTTGTTTCATTTGCTTTTACTGAACAATCAAAAGAAGGCATTTTATTTTCATAACCATTTTGCTTTAATATGAAAAACAAGCACATAAATTTATTCATGACTGGTAGGCACTGTGGTAATCTAGTAAAACAAAGGAGAATATATTGCTACATTATAATGATGAACTATAAATGCTTATATACATTATTTTTCTAGAGTAATTCAAATTAATAGTTTCCATCTGCACACAGCATATAAGGTGTCTACATGGTAAACAACTGTCAGGAATTTGGGTTTCCGTAACAGCTATTTCATTAGTGGTTTACATATGATCCCTTAGATGCTTAAGAAAAATATTACACAGCATTTTATTTTCATTTAATAACCTTTAAGTACTTGAGGGGTTTTTTTTTCTTCTAAACATTTGTTCAAAATTCAGTTGTTATCTATAAGTTAAATTATGCTATGAGAGAAAGTGTCTCACATCAAAAGCCATTACAGTCCCTTTGTGTTCAGTGTTTTTGATGAATGCTAACAGGCTTATTATATACTAGACACTGTCAGGACTGGAGCATATGTGGGAGAGCAATGAAGGCTATACTCTGCAATATGGATATGCAGCAAATGTAAGTACTATGCTCAGATATGTGTAGTATCGAAGCAGGCTTCATATACCATCTCTTCATAGCTGTCATAAATAGCAAATCTATGACCATGTGTTTGGGGAGGTGCAAGAAAAAAAAGATTGCATATTGGCTGGAAATAAAACTCTGGATTCTAAAAAAAGAACTAGAGCATAATATCCACTTTCTAAATTCCTCTCTCCCCAATCCTTTATGTGCATCTTCACAGCACACATGGAATTTCTGGATTGAAAATGAAATTCTTTTTTGTCTTTTTTTCCTAGTCAAATGTCCTAAGACACATGTCTGCCTGCCAAAGTTTTGTTTCCAACCCTAGTGATTTGATATTTTAGTTGACATATGTAGCATTGTTGTATGTGTTTATTCCTTTATTTATTCACGCATTATTATGTTTTTAAGATAGCATCTTGCTATATAACCTAGACTCGCAGCAACTCAAAATCCTCCTGCTTTGATCTCCAGAGTCCTGGAATTACCAATATGTACATTATTTTTTATGGAAATTTAAAAATGCAATATACACAATAATTTGTCTCAAACAAGGACAACAGTACTGTTGAGGTTGGATATAAAGCAAATATAACTAAACAGCATGATATTGACTTGTTTCAAACAGTACAAATATGTTTCAAAGTGATAAATTCACAACAGGCCACTAAAAATAAGAAAAGAAATCAAAGGATACCATTGATTTAACATTAAAAGAAGTTTTGGAATAAAACAAAGTGAACCAGAGCACCAGTACAGCTACATACAGAAATTCTCACATTCTGGTATATACTTAGACAAAATATCTGTACATTGTGAGATGTAGGTAATAAAATCAAAAGGCAATGAAGCCTTCTTCCAGTCTGCACCAGTACCCTGAGCAGATCTAGGCTCCAGCTTGTCACTCAATCCCAGAACACCCAGAGGAAGCTGAACTCCCAGGAGCGCTAACAAGCCCAGGATCTTAAGTGAGGAGGCAGCAACAACCCTCTCCCCACCACCACCCCCCAAAAAAGGAGTAACTGAGACAAACAGGGACACAGAAACTCCCTCCCGGTAAGTGGCATCAGGGTATCATTCCACTCTGTGCCAGTGACCTGAGCAGACATAGGGCGCTAGCTCAGTACCCAATCTCAGATAACCCAGATGAGGCTGCACTCCCAGGAGCCCGAATACACGCAGGAACATAGGATCATAGGATCACAGGATTTAAGGAGCTTAGTCAAACCAGGATTTCGGGATCCCAAAAGCAATCTGACTCCCAAAAAGCTCTTACAACCAGGATCTCAGGATCACAGGATCACAGAGACATCTGGTCTCTGAAGAGTTCTGACACAACCAAAATAACAGGACAGACAGGCTCCAGTCAGAGACAGTGAGTACAGGTAGCACTAGAGATAACCAGATAGCAAAAGGCAAGTGTAAGAACATAAATGACAGAAACCAAGGTTACTTGGCAACATCAGAACCCATTTCTCCCACCATAGCAAGTCTTGAATAACCCATGACACAGGAAAAGCAAAATTCAGATTTAAATCACTTCTCATGATGATGATAGAGGACTTTGAGGAAGACATAAATAATTCCCTCAAGGAAATGCAGGAGAACACGAGTAAACAGGTAGAAGCCCTTAAAGAAGAAACACAAAAATCCCTTAAAGAATTACAAGAAAACACAACCAAACAGGAGAAGGAATTGAACAAAATCATCCAGGACATAAAAATGGAAGTAGAAACAATAAGGAAATCACAAAGGGAGACTACTCTGGAGATAGAAAACCTAGGAAAGAGATCAGGAGTCATAGATGCAAGCATCAACAACAGAATACAAGAGATAGAAGAGAGAATCTCAGATGCAGAAAAAAACATTGACACAACTGTCAAAAAAATTCAAAATGCAAAAAGCTCCTAACCCAAAACATCCAGAAAATCCAGGACACAATGAGAAGGCCAAACCTAAGAATAATAGGTATAGATGAGAACAAAGATTCCCAACTTAAAGGGCCAATAAATATCGTCAACAAAATTATACAAGAAAACTTCCTTAACCTAAAGAAAGAGATGCTCATGAACATACAAGAAGCCTACAGAACTCCAAATAGACTAGATCAGAAAAGAAATTACTCCTGTCACATAATAATCAAAACACCCAATGCACAAAACAAAGAAAAATACTAAAAGCAATAAGGGAAAAAGGTCAAGTAACTTATCAAGGCAGACCTATCAGAATTACACCAGACTTCTCACCAGATACTATAAAAGCCAAAAGACCCTGGACAGATGTCATACAGACCCTAAGAGAACACAAATGCCAGCCCAGGATACTACACCCAGCAAAACTCTCAATTACCACAGATGGTGAACCAAGATATTCCATGACAAAAGCAAATTTACACACTATCTTCCCACAAGTCCAGCCCTAAAAAAGATAATAGAGGGAAAAATCAAACACAAGGAAAATTATTCCCTAGACAAAGCAAGAAAGTAATCTTCCAACAAAACCAAAAGAAGATAGTCACACAAACATAACTACACCTCTAATAACAAAAATAACAGGAAGCAACAATCATTTTTCCTTAATATCTCTTAAGGTCAATCGACTCAATTCCCCAATAAAAAGACATAGAATAACGAACTGGATGTGTAAACAGGACACAGCATTTTGCTGCATACAAGAAACACACCTAAGTGACTAAGATAGACACTACCTCAAAGTAAAAGGCTAGAAAATAATTTTCCAAGCAAATAGTCCCAAGAAACAAGCTGGAGTAGCCATTCTAATATCAAATAAAATTGACTTTCAATCTAAAATTATCAAAAAAGATAAGGAAGTACCGAAGAGGAGTAGACAGCAGGAAATAATCAACCTCAGGGCTGAAGTCAACCAAGTAGAAACAAAAAGAACTATAAAAAGTATCAACAAAACCAGGAGCTGGTACTTTGAGAAAATCAACAAGATAGATAAACCCTTATCTAGACTATCCAGAGGGCACAGAGACAGTATCCAAATTAATAAAATCAGAACTTGAAACAGAGATATAACAACAGAAACTGAGGAAATTTAAAAAATCACCATATCCTACTACAAAAGCCTATCCTCAACAAAACTGGAAAATCTGGATGAAATAGACAATTTTCTAGACAGATACCAGGTACCAAAGTTAAATCAGGATGAATAAACCATCTAAATAGTCCCATAACCTCTAAAGAAATAGCAGAAGTCATTAAACGTCTAAAAAAAAAAAAAAAAAAAAGCCCAGGAGCAATTGTTTTTAGTGCAGAATTCTATCAGACCTTCAAGGAAGACCTAATACCAATTCTCTTCAAAATATTCCACAAAATAGAAACAGAAGGTACACTACCCAATTCGTTCTATGAAGCCACAATCACACTCATACCTAAACCTCACGAAGACCAAACAATGAAAGAGAACTTCAGACCAATCTCTCTTATGAATATCGACGCAAAAAATACTCAATAAAATTCTAGCAAACCGAATCCAAGAACACATCAAAATAATCATCCACCATGATCAAGTAGGCTTTATACCAAGAATGCAGTGATGGTTCAATATACAGAAATCCATCAACATAATCCACTATATAAACAACCTCAAGGAAAAAAAACCCCACATGATCATCTCACTAGATGCTAAGAAAGCATTTGACAAAATTCAATACTCCTGCATGGTAAAAGTCTTGGAAAGAACAGGAATTCAAGGCCCATACCTAAACATATTAAAAGTAATATACAGCAAGCCAGTAGCCAACATCAAACTAAATGAAGAGAAACTTGAAGCAATCCCACTAAAGTCAGGGACTAAACAAAGCTACCCACTCTCTCCCTACCTATTCAATATAGTATTGAAAGTCCTAGCCAGAGCAATTAGACAACAAAAGGAGATCAAAGGAATACAAATTGGAAAGTAAGAAGTCAAAATATCACTGTTTGCAGATGATATGATAGTATACTTAAGTGACCCCAAAACTTCCTCCAGAGAACTCCTAAACCTGATAAACAACTTCAGCAAAGTGGCTGGATATAAAATTAACAGAAACAAATCAGTAACCTTCTTCTATTTAAAGTATAAGCAGGCTGAGAAAGAAATAAGGGAAACGACACCCTTCACAATAGTCACAAATTATATAAAATATCTTGGTGTGGATCTAACCGACAAGTGACAGATCTGTAAGACAAGAACTTCAAGTCTCTGAAGAAAGCAATCGAAGAAGATCTCAGAAGATGGAAAGATCTCCTATGCTCATGAATTGGCAGAATTAATATAGTAAAAATGGCCATCTTGCCAAGAGCAATCTACAGATTCAATGCAATCCCCATCAAAATTCCAACTCAATTCTTCAGAGTTAGAAAGAGAAATTCTCAAATTCATTTGGAATAACAAGAAACTCAGGATAGCAAAAACTATTCTCAACAATAAAAGACCTTTTGGGGAAATCACCATCCAGAACCTCAACTGTACTACAGAGCAGTAGTGAAAAAAAACCTGCATGGTATTGGTCCAGAGACAGGCAAGAGGATCAGTGGAATAGAATTGAAGATCCAGAAATGAACCCACACACCTATGGTCACTTGGTCTTTGACAAAAGAGGTAAAACCATTCAATGGGAAAAAACATCATTTTCAACAAATGGTGCGGTTCAACTGGAGGTCATTTGGAAAAATGGATTGATGCTCTTTATCCTATTCAAATTACTGGAAGGAAGTTCAGAGTTTAAGAGTAAAGAGCCATCTCGAGTGTCATGCCAAATACCATTGGATTCATGTTAGTTCTAAAATTTAAAGTGGTATTCATTATAATTAGCAGTATATTTGGCATAATTCTAACACCTCTCTGGATGTTTTAACTTTGCATAGTGAACTTATGAATTTAAATAATGCTGCTCTGCTGAGCATTGATGTTGCAGATACTGCTGATAAAATTACCGATAGCCTGAGGTTAGTATTTCTATTTTGGTCAAGCTTCAAGAATGGCATATATAGCTTGATCATGCTAGCCCTTTTTGTCCCGGGAATACTCTCTAGACCTCTCTTCTTTATCTAACATGTTTAGGTTTATGGATTGTGGCTTGGTTATCATTCACTTAATGGTTAATATTCCCTTATATGTGAATACATACTATATTTATCATTTTGGGCATGGGTTACCTTATTTAAAATGAGTTGTTTCAAATAATTTGATTCATTTGCCTGAACTTTTCATTATGTAATTTTTTTAAAGAGTTGTGTGATACTGTATTGTGTATTTGTGCCACATTTTCTGTTGAAGGACATTTAGGTTGCTTTCAGTGTCTGGTTATTATAAGAATAAAGCTGAAATGAACATTGTTGAGCAATACTCAAGGTTTTTGATTGAAGCATCCTTTGGTTATATACCCAAGAGTGGTACAGTTGACTCTTCAAGGAGATGAATTCTCAACTTTTTGAGGAATAACCATATTGATTTCCATAGTGGCTATACAAGTTTACACTCACACCAGGAATGGAGGCCTGTTTCTCTTGCTCCACATCCTTGCCAGCATGAGCTGTCACTTGTGTTATTGCTCTTAGCCATTCTTATGGGTGTAAAATGGAATCTCAAAGTAGCTGTTCATAAGAGAAATTGGTCAGAAGTTCTCTTTCTTTGTTGAGTTTTTGGGTAGTTTAGATACCAGGGTGACTGGGCTTCATAGAGTGACTGGCAGTGTTCCCTCTGTTTCTATTTAATGGAATAGTTTAAGGAGTATTGATATCAGCTCTTCTTTGAAAGTCAGGTAGAATTCTGCACTAAAACTATCTGATCCTGGGCATTTTTAGGTTGGAAGACTTTTGATAACTGCTTTCACTTCTTTAGGAGTTATAGAGCTGTTTGAATAGTTTACCTGATCTTGATTTAACTTTGGTATGTGGTATCTGTCTATAATATCATCCATTTCATTAAGATTTCCCAATTTTGTGAAACACAGGCTTATAACGTAAGACTTAACGCTTCTTTGAGCTTACTCAGTATCTGTTGTTATGTCTCCCTTTTCATTTTTGATTTTGTTTATTTAGATATTGTCTCTCTGACTGGAACGCTTGGCTAAGAATTTGTTTATCTTATTGACTTCCTCAAAAATTCAGCTCTTGGTTTCATTGATTCTTTGTACTATTTGCTTTGTTTCTCCTTCTTTTTCTTCTTCTTTTCCTCCTCCTCCTCTTTCTCCTCTTTCTTCTCTCTTTTTTTCTAGAGCTTTCAGGTATAATTTTAAATTGCTGATATGAGAAGCTTTTAATTTCCTTATGGAAGCACTTAATGCTATGACCTTTCCTCTTAGCATTGTTTTCATTGGGTGCCTTCATTTTCACTGATTTCTAGAAAGTCATTAATGTCTTTATTTCTTCCCTGACCCAGAGATCATTGAGTAGAAAGTTGTTCAGTTTCCAGGTATGTGCAAGTTTTCCAGTATTTCTGTTGTTCTTGAAGTCCAGCTTTAATTCATTATTTCAATTTTCTTTTATCTGCTGAGGCTTACTTTGTGACTAACTATACGGTCAATTTTGGATAAGAATCATGAGGTATGGAGAAGAAGTTATATTCTTTTGTGTTTGGGTGAAATATTCTATAGATGTCTATTATGTCCATTTGATTCATAAGGTCTGTTAATTTCATTATTTCTCTGTTTAGTTTTTGTCTGGATGATCTGTCAGTTGGTGAGAGTGGGGTGTTAAAGTCTTGTACTATTAATGTGTGGAGTTCTATGTTCGATTTAAGATTTAGTAATGTTTCTTTTACAAATGTGCATGCAGTTGTATTTGGTACATAGATGTTCAAAATTGAGGTATCATCTTGGTTGATTTTTTTCTTTGATGATTATGAAGTATCCTTTCCTATCTCTTTTGATTAATTTTGTTGAAAGTCTATTTTATTAAATATTAGAATGGCTACTCCACTTAGTTTCATGGGTTTCTTTGCTTGGAAAACTTTTTTTTCAGTCCTTTACTCTGAGGTAATGTTTATATTTATTGCTGAGGTGTGTTTCTTGTATGAAGCAGAATGATGGATCCTGTATTCACATCTATTCTGCTAGCCTGTGCCTTCTTATTGGAAGAAATGAGCCTATTGATGTTGAGACATATGAATGACCAGCAATTGTTATTTTTTGTTATTTTGATATTGGTGGGGTGTGTGTGTGTGTGTGTGTGTGTGTGTGTGTGTGTGTGTGCTCCTTTTGTTGTTGCTGGTATGGAATTACTTATTTCCTGTGTTTTCTTTGATATGCATTATCATCCTTGGTTTGGAGTTTTCCTTCTAGCATTTTCTGTAGGACTGGATTTGTAGATAGATATTGTTTGAATTTGGATTTGTCTTAAAATATCTTGG
Organism: Rhabdomys pumilio; assembly: GCA_030674055.1. NCBI lineage: Eukaryota > Metazoa > Chordata > Mammalia > Rodentia > Muridae > Rhabdomys > Rhabdomys pumilio. The sequence goes on from JANHMN010000016.1 coordinate 21,456,865, forward strand.
TTCTTCCATCTATGGTGATTGAGAGTTTTGCTGGGTACAGTAGTCTAGGTTGGTGGTTTTTTTTAGAGGTTACAAGATATCTGTCCAGACTAGCTTTGAGAGTCTTAGTTGAGAAGTTGGATGTAATTCTGGTAGGTCTGCCTTTGTATGTTACCTGCCCATTTTCTCTTGCTGCTTTTAATATTCTTTCGTTGTTCTGTAGATTTTGCATTTTCAGAATTATTTAGCAAGAGAATTTTCTTTTCAGGTCCAGTCTAATTCATGTTCTATAAGCTTCTTGTATGTTTATAAGCATCTCTTTCTTTAGGTTGGGATTGTTTTCTTCTATGATTTTGTTGAAAATATTTTCTAGTCTTTGAAGCTGGAACTCTTCACATTCTTCATCTTCTTCTATTCCTATTATTCTTGGATTATTTATTTTCATTTGTTTCAGGAAATTTTTTAGATTTAGATTTAACTTTTTTTTTTTTTTTTTTTTTTTTTTTGGTTTTTCAAGACAGGGTTTCTCTGTGTAGCCCTGGCTGTCCCAGAACTCTGTAGACAAGGCTAGTCTCAAACTCAGAAATCTGCCTGCCTCTGCCTCCCAAGTGCTGGGATTAAAGGCGTATGCCACCACTGCCCAGCTAAATTTAACATTTTTTAACTGATGTATCAGTTTCTTCTATTGTGTATTGTATGTCTGAGATTCTCTCTTCCATCTCCTGTATTCTCTTGGTGATGCTTGAATCTGTTGTTCTCTTCCTTAGGTTTTCCATTTCTAGGATTCTGTTAGATTGCATTTTCTTTATTACTTCTAATTCAGGTCTTACACAGTTTTATTCATTTTCTTTACCTGATTAATTGTACTTTTTGTATATCTCTAAGGTATTTATTTGTTTCATCTTATAAAAACCTCTAACTATTTGAATGTATTTTCCTGTATTTTTTTAATGGATTTATTCATTTCCTTTTATAGATCTGTATTATTTCTATAACATTGGATTTAAGTACTTTGTGTATATGTGTGTGCTTCAGTTGCATTAGGATATTCAGGGATTGCTGTAGTAAGGTAGCTGTGCTCTGAAGGTGTCATATTGTCCTGGCTTTTGTTGACGGTGTTCTTTCGAGGGCCTTTAGCCATCTGGACGGCATTGGTCCTTGGATGTTCCTCTTGTAGTAGATATTGGCGGAGGAGGGTTAACATCAATGGTCCTGTTGTAGCAGGCCTCTGATGAGTATCCTTGGGCTGTATGTTTCTAGATATGCAAGTCTATATGGTTCAGGAGAATGGAGGTACCCCTGGGATATCAGGGTGCTCAGGAAAGCTTGGTTTACCCTAGAGGACTCAGTGAACAGGAACAATGGGCTGAGGAAAGGAAGCTTTCCTATATGGTTCAGGATCCACAAGTCTGATAAGGTGAGCAGAGAAGTGGTCAGAAAATGGATTGGAGTACAGATATTTTTAAGATTAATTTATTTATTTTATGTGTCTGAGTACACTATAGCTGCCTTCAGACACACCAGAGGGCATTGGGTCCCATTATAGATAGTTGTGAGCCACCATGAGGTTACTGGGAATTAAGCTCAGGACCTGTGGAAGAGCAGTCAGTGCTCTTAACCACTCTAGCCCCTGGAGTACAGATTTTTAAACTATGTCCTTAATAATCTTTTGGATTTCCATAGTGTATATTGCTTTGTCCACCTTTTCATTTCTGATTTTGTTAGTTTGGAAATTTTCTTTCTGCCTTTAGCTAGTGTATCAGTGAGAGTTCTCTAGAGTCACAAAGCTTTTGGAATATCTTCATATGTTAAGGGAATTTATTGTAATGACTTGTTATAGACCATGATCCAACTAACCCAACAATGGGCAACAGTAAATGGAAAGTCCAAGAATCTAGTTGTTTCTCGGTCCCATGAGACTAGTTATTTCACCTGTATAAGCTGGAATCCTGAAGATGTAGGTTCCAACAGATGTGCTGGCAAGTAAGTGCAAGCAGACAAAGTTAAGAGTGAATCTTCCTTCTTCCAAAGTTCTTATGTAGGCCTCCAGCAGAAGGCATGGCCTAGATTAAAGGTGTCTACCACCAGGCCTGAATCTGGAACTCAGCGATCTGCTTGTCTGGGTCTCCTGGTGTTTAAGGCATGTACTTTCTACGTAAGGCCTAAGCTTTTCATGACCACAATGCCTCATGATCTCCATGTCAAGATCCGGCTTAGAAGCCTGTGTCTTGCCACTAGGCAAGAATTGCCTCTCTCCATCTACAGACAAATCACTGTCCAGAAAAGGACACACTTGAGGAATAGTCAACTGATTATATCTGCCAAGACAGAGAAATCAACCCTTAATAATTCTGCATGACTTGGTCTGTCAGATGATCCTAGGCCAGAAGGCTAAAGATCAGATGCTCCAACGTTTTGTAGTATAGGGACTGTCCAGGTGCTCAGCGGTCTCTATAATTTGGCTAAGTTTTAGAAACTATGCTTGGTGCTTCCCATAATTTCAGTTAACTCGGTCATTCTGGATTTCTAACGGGGTTGAAGACTTATAGTCTCATAGCCAATCCTAGCTATTTACTTTGAGAGAAAAGGTTTGAGAGGATGGTTTTAAGCTGACATTCATTCTAAAGCCAAAAAAAAGGCCAGGTTCAAAATTAAGTGTTTTAGTTAGGAGGGACGACAGAGGTTCTGTTTAGTCAGCAAAATGATGGACTGAGTATTAGGTCTATCTTGTACCTTACTGACACAAATTGGTATAGTTATGCTCCAATTGTATTCTAAGAGAAAGGTTTTATTTTAACAGAAATGGTGATATGTAGGAGGAGCTAAGGTGGGAGGAGTAAGGAGAGGAAGATAAGGAGTAAGGAGAGGAGGAGAAAGAGAGGAGGAGCTAGGTGACAAGAGGGGGGAGGCACAGAGGTGGATGTTTGAGTGACCCTGCCAGTCAAAGATAGTTGCTATATCTAGGTTGGGTATTGGGTTACACTTCTGATTGATATTGAGCATTACCAAACTTATAAAACCTTTGATTAACATTAAAAAAATAGTATAAAAGCAAAGAGGAGAAATGGGGGTGGGATAGGGGTTTTCTAGGGAGGGGAAATGGGGAAAGAGGATGGCATCTGATATGTAAATAAAATATCCAGTAAAGATTTTCACATTAAAAAAAAAAAAAAGAAGAAGCCTGTGTCTTCCAGACTCAAGATCTGGATCACAGTTAGGCCCTCCACTTCTGAATTGTTTTTCATTCCAGATGTAGTTAAGTTGACAACCCAAGATAGCTTTCACAGTTAGTTTAGATATTTTTTTTATCTTGTTAATTTTCTTAAAAAAAAAAACAAAACAATTTTTTTGTTTCATTGATTCTTTGTATTGTTTCCTTTGTACCAATCCAGAGTGTGATTGTTTCTTGCTGTGTACTCCTCTTGGATATGATTATTTTTTTGTTTGTTTGTTTTGGAGCTTTCAGGTGTGCCTTTAAATTGCTAGTATGAGATTTCTCAAACTTTTTATGTATATGATATAGGGAACTTGATTCACTTAGTGCTATGAACTTTTCTCCTAGTAGCACTTTCATTATGTCCAATAAGTTTGGGTATGCTGTGTGCTCATTTTCATTGAATTCTAGAAATCTTTTAACTTCTTTCTTTATATATGTCTTTCCATTTTTCATTCAACAGAGAGTTGTTTGGATTCCATGAGCTTTTAAGCTTTCTGTTGTTCCTGTTGTTTAGGATATCCAGGTTTAATCCATGGTGGTCAGATGGAATGCAGGGTGTTAACTTGATTGCCTTGTGTCTACCAAGACTTCCTTTATCAACATCCTGTAGTCAGTTTCAGAGAAAGTTCCATGAAGTGCAGAATAGAAAGTATATTCTTCTGCTTTGGTGAAATGTTCTGTAGATATCCCTCATATCCACTTTGTTTATAATGTTTGTCAGCTCCAGTGTTCCTTTGTTTAGTTTCTGTCTGGATGACCTGTCTTTTGCCAAGCATTGGTTATCAAAGTCTCCAAGTATCAGTGTGTAAGGGTCATTATTTGAACTGTAGTAGTAGGTTTTTTGTTTTGTTTTGTTTTGTTTTGTTTACGAATTTGGTTATTTTTGTGTTTTGGAACATAGATATTAAGAATTGAATATCTTAATTCAATTCATCTTGGTCATCTTGGTAATTTTTTTGATGAGTATGTAATGTTTTTCTCTATCTCTTTCAATTAGTTTTGATTTGAAGTCTATTTTGTTACATATTAAAATGGCTACATCAGCTCTCTTCTAATATCCATTTGCTTAGAATATCTTTTCCAACCTTTTCTATCCTTGAGGTTGATGTTTATTTTTTGGATGCAGCAAAAGGATGTATCTTATTTTCCCATCTAATTTTGTTAATTTGTATTTTTTTAAATTGGGGAATTTAAACCATTCATACTGAAAAATATTAATAACCAATCATTGTTGATTTCCATTATTTTTGTGGTGATGGTGATGGTGGTGATGGTAAAGTATTGGTGTGTGTATTTGTGTGTGTGTGTGTGTGTGTGTGTGTGTGTGTGTGTGTGTGTGTGTGTCCTTCCCATCTTTTAATTTTGCTGGTGAGATTATTTATTGTCTTTATTTTCATGTATATAGTTAAACTCTTTAGTTTCAAGTTTTTTTTCAAATACTATCTTACTTCAAATCAAGTAAAGTTTGTCTTGTAGATAGGTGTTGTTTAAATTTAACATTATGATGGAATGTCTTGTTTTCTTCATTTATGGTTTTTCTTCTATGAATATCTATGTTTTCTTAGTCTATGGGTTAGGTTTTTCTGGACTGGCATCTGTGGCTTCTAGAGTCTGCAGCATGTATGTCCAGGTCTTTCTGGCTCTTAAAGTCTACATTGAGAAGTCAGGTGTAATTCTAATAGGTGTCTCTTTATATTTTAGTTGGTCTTTTTCCCTTACAGATTTTAATTGTCTTTCATTGCTCTGTATATTTAAAGTATTAATTATTATGTGGAGAGTGGACTTCCTTTTCTGGTCCAATTTATTTGACATTCTGTGTGGTTTTTGTGCTTTTATAAGCATCTCCTCCTTTATGTTAGGAAGATTTTCTTCTATGATTTATTTATTTATTTATTTATTTACTTACTTACTTTTTGAGCTATAGTTCTTTTTCTTCCTCTATACCTATTATTCTTAGGTTTGTCCTTTTGATAGTGTTTTAGATCTCCTAGATGTTTTATGATGGGAATTTTTTAGATGTAACTTTTTTTTCTTTTTCTTTTTTTTTTTTTTTTTTTTGGCCAGTGGTTCCATTTCTTCTATCACATGTTTAATGCCTAAGATTTTTCTCTTCTGCCTCTTATATTTTGTTGGTGAAACTTGCCTCTGTTGTTCCTGTTCTAATTCCCAAAATCTTCATCTCTAGAATTTCCCCACTTTGAGTTTTCTTTATTGATTCTAGCACTTTTATCTAGTATCTTCAACCATTCTTTTTTTTTAACTTTCTTTTAAATGTTTATTCGTTTTGTTTTTAATAACCTCCATTATATTCATCAAGGCTGTTTTAAGAACTTTTTATTGTTCTTCAGCTATGTTGGAATATTCGGGGTCTTCTGTGGTAGGATGGCTGTGCTGTAGTAGAGGTATATTGCACTGGCTGCTGTTGATTGTGTTTTTGCATTGATAACCCTTCATCTGGAGTTTGGATGATTTAAAGTCTGTGTGCTGACTTCTGGATTTGTCTTTTTTGAGGTGGATTTTCTGTTCCTTCATTTCTGTTTCCTCTCTGGATTTTAGGAAAATGTGATGGCTGTGTGTTGTCTGGTTTTTTGCCCTTTATAACTAGTGTGTTCACAGGGAATGCTTGTTGGTGTTGGAGGCTGGGTAACTGTGATGAGTTGGGGGAAGAAAGCTTGGAAAAGAAGGTCTTTGTGATCCCTTGTGGATAGGACCAGAGTGGAAAGGGAGAATCAGAACAGATTTCCAGCTGGGAATGAGACTAAGGAAATTGGATCTCAGGAGCAGAAAGAGAGGTGTAGATCGGCTTCAGACTACTTGTTGCTGAAGCTGGGGTTTGGGATAAAGTAAAAAGTGATGGTGGGGGCGGGTGAGAAGGGGCAAGATCTGTGGGATCCAGAGCAGATGGGAACAGGACATGGGAGAATGGATGCTGCCAAAGAAATTCTGCTGCAGAATTGGTGACTGGAGCTTGTAATTGGAACTAAGCAGGGCAGGGCTGGAAGAAAGGTCTGCAAGAAGCCTCCTGGTTTTCTCAGGTTTGACATGTCTTTTAGCAAGGAGTACCTGCTGGATTTGGGGTCTAGGACAAAGCAACAAGTTGAAGGAGGGAGATTAGAAGGGGATGTTATGTAATATCCACAGGGATTGTGGGCAGTGGGGAGAGAAGGCTATAGCTGCTGGATTTGGGGACAGAGTCTGGGGAAAGGGAGAGACTGAGTCCTCATCTTTATTGCTTCTATTGCTTATTAATTCTAAAAAGAAAATAATTATATATTGAATATCTACATGAGGCAAAATATAGATTGTGAGAAATTATAATCACAGACCAGTAAGAAAACTTTTGATAAAGAATGCATAAATGTGAATCAGTGCCAAAGAGTGGATGCTTTGGTCCTTCTTAGAAGGGGGAACAAAATACAGGAAGACATACAGAGACAAAGTGTGGAGCAGAAACTGAAGGAAAGGCCATCCAGAGACTGCCTCACCTGGGGATCCATCCCATATACAGTCACAAAACCCAGACACTATTGTGAATGCCAAAAAGTACATGCTGACAGGAGCCTGATATAGCTGTCTCCTGAGAGGTTCTGCCAGAGCCTGACAAATACAGAGGTGGATGCTCCCAGCCAACCATTGAACTAAGCACAGGGTCCCCAGTGGAGGAGTTAGAGAAAGGACTTAAGAAACTGAAGAGGCTTGTGGTTCCATAGGAAGAACAGCAATATCAACCAACCAGACCCCCTAGAGTTTCCAGGGACTAAACCATCAACCAAAGAGTGCACATGGAAGGACCTATGGCTCCAGCTGTGTATGTAGCAGAGAATGGCCTTATCAGGCATTAATGGAAAGAGAGGCCCTTGGTCCTGTGAAGGCTTGATGCCCCAGTGTAGAGGAATGCTAGGCCAGTGAGGCTAGAATGGGAGCACCCTCATAGAAGTGGGGGGAAGGGGATGGGATAGAGGGATTTGGGGTGGGGGGATGTGGAACAGGAAAAAGGATAGCATTTGAAATGTAAATAAAGAAAATATCTAATAAAAGCATGTGAGTCAGTTGGAGAACCTTAGCCTACCTTTCTATGTCTCTCTCAAAAAAAAAAAAAAAAAAAAAGAAAAGAAAATGCAAGGAAATGAGCATAATTGGTCTAGGACAGGGAAGTAGGCTCAGATATTTTGGTCATCCTGATAAACCCTTACATGGGACTCTGTTTACTGCCTTGCTTGTTCTTTGACTATTTGCATGTATTGTATTGCTAGTTCCTCAACCTAGAACTGAACTTAATAGTTGCATGAAATGTAAATGATATAAAAGCAAAAAAAGAGGACGAGGGATGGAATAGGGGGCTTATTGAGGGGAGGAATGGAAAAAGGGGATAACATCTGAAATGTAAATAAATAAAATATCCAATAAAAATAAATAAATAGAAAAACAAACAAACAAACAAAACAAAGCAATGTTGTACCAATATACTAATGCAAGAAACAAAACTACAATATCACATGGAATGTTGACCAATTTCAATAAAATTAACAAGGACCTCAGAGGGAATATGATCATCAAGCAATAAGGATATAAACCACATAAGCTGAAGAGTGGATGTGTAATGAGATAACAGAAAATAAAATACAGCAGCTCTCTCAAGTGTTACCCATATTAACTCACTTAATATTGTTACTGAAAATACTGGGAGATAGGTATTGATGGGGACAGATGCAGAGGAGATTCTAACTCAAATAAAATTCCCAAATCAGATTCCCGTAGGATGCCACCTTCATCTTCTTCAGCCAATACTGGGGCAGTCAGTTCCATATAATCATTGATCAGCTTGGCACAAGTGTAATCTGGGCATCATATTATATATAAGACAAAAATGTATTAGTTGCTTTCATGTTGCTGTGATAAAACAACATGACCAAAGCAATCCATAAACAAAAGGATTTATATGGGTTTATAGTGCCAGGGGCTGGGGGCATAGGAATCCATCATGGGGGTTGGGAGGGTGGAGCCAAGCCGGAAGTGTTTACCGTGACTCCTGGAACACAAGCTTACAGCTCACATCTTAAACCACAAGTTTAGACCAAAGAGTGAATGGTAAAGCTTTTGAAATCTCAAAGCCCAACACTATTAGCTTACTTACTGCAACAAGGCCTCATTTCCTATACCCTCACAAACAGCATCACCAAACGGGGAACAAGTTTTCAAATAAATGAGCCTTTGGGGGCACATTCTTTTTATAGCCTTGGCTATCTTGGAACGCACACTGTGGAGTAGGTAGCCTCAAGGTCACAGTGATCTGCCTGCCTCTGCCTCTTGAATGCTGAGATTAAAAGTGTGCACCATCACTACCCAATAGGGGACATTCTCATTCAGACAAACACACTAAGCATTCCTCACCTCTATGAGAGGTTTAAGAAAGTATACTTGGTACTCACACATGCATAACTGAGAAGAGTAAAAATGTTAGTCTTTACATTATCCTTGTCTGGGGAGAAGCCAAGGGAGAGAGATTTCTATCTTATTCTATCCGTCTCATCTCATAGATCAAAAGTTCTGTGAAGCATTTCTAAGGCTTCTCCAATGACTTGTAACAGTAAGAACCAGTCAGGAAAAAAAAATCTCAAACAGCAAAGCACCCATTCTTGCCATTGGCTTATCTTTCTTCCCCATTTCACTACCCTTCTGTTTCATTCCGATTCTATGTAACTACCTTGCCCACAATCCTTGTTTCAGTCTCTGTTTTCTAGAGAGCTCTGCGCAAGAGACTACCCAAGATAAATACCTAGTGAGTGACTCAGTGGAGACTTGACATAAAGCCTATTCAATTTTAAACCCTATGCTTTTTCTCCCTAGATTTTGACTCCTAATTAAGAAAAGTAGTTTCTGGGCATTTTTTTTTTTTAATTTCACTGAAGAATATTTTTTACTTCTGTATGATCTTAACAATCTTAGGTCGTGTGGAAGAAATGTTTTCTCAACTCCATCTGTGTGATTGTCTTCATGAAAAGGGAGTTGTTTAGCTGATGGGTGGAGGACCTGTCTTACCTGTCTGACTTCTTTCTCCTTCCTTGTTCCTCACTTCCTGCCTTGCCCCTCCTAAGAAAAGGCACAAACAAAGTTCCAGAGTACCTGAAAGCTTAATTGTGTTACAAGGTATTCAATTAGTCATTTTTTTAAAAGACTGCCTTATTATACTACAAAATATATGTTTTAAAGGGAACCAAAGCTTTCTGTTTTGAGTTGACCTTGGGTATGTTTGATTCAGCTCCCATAGACTCTTAACAGCTAGGTGTTCTCATGTCTTGTCAACCTATGATCAGTAATGCCGAGGTAATACACTGTACCTTATCACCTTGGATATTGTGGTTTTTATAGTTCCTATTAGCAAATTAATACAACGTTAGTTGCTTTACATGATGTAGATTTGTTCTCTTAGAGTTCTCTGTGTTAGAATTCTTTCTCAGTTTCACTGGACTGTATATACTTCTTTCCTTCTGAAGGTCTAGCATGCATTTCTATAGCTTTGTACCATCTGGGGGATGCTCAGATTCCTTGGCTCACAGCCCCTTTTCTTTATATTCAAAGCCAGTAGCATTGCATTTCTTTGACCATTCTTCCACAGTCACATCTGCCTCTGACTTTCTTCACTTTGTCTCTTTCACTTTCAAGGCCTCTTCTGATAACATTGGGCTTGCTAAATCGTTTGAGGCAATCCCATCATTTTATGGTCTGCTGATTAGCAATATTAATTTCATTGGCACTCTTACTCTTCCTATGCACATTATGTGTTGGGAATTTAAAATGTGAATACCTTTAGGAGAAGGCCAGTCATGAGGAACCTTAAACAACACAGAAACTAACAAGATCAGGAAAAAAAATTACTTCAAGAAGTATATGGTTAAAAGCATATAATTTAACAACATTTAAAAGAATTCTTCTAACAAAATGGTTTGTAGGCTGGGGAGTTGGCTCAATGAATAAAGAGCTTATCATGCAAGTGAGATAACCAGAGTCCAGATCACTACAACCTACATAAAAGTTCAGCAAGTTTGGAGGCCCTATGTAGTCTTAGTACTCATAGGGTAGAGATGAGGGATCTCTGGAGGAAGCTATTAAACTGGACCTGCTCCAGGCCCAGTGAGAGACCTTGCCTCAGAACATAAATGAAGCATGATCCAGGAAGACACACATGTACACACACATGCACCCACATACATATGAGCATGCATACACACATCCATACTATACATTTTGTTTTGTAAATTAAGATATTTGAATATAAGATATCAGAGGGAAAAATAAGTAACTCTTTATCCAGTTTAGAATAAGTAAGTTTGCAGTGTATCATTACTGAGGATGTATATCTAAACATCTCATAGTATTTACTCATTACTTTTTTCTGATTAAGTGTACACAGGAAAACAAAAAGTCACTGTCATTGGCGTGGACCACATAGGCAAGAAGCATAGCTCTTTTCTCTGCAATGGTCTGAGGAGTTCGTCTGAATGTTTAGAGACTTCAGGCCAAGACAGACTAGTAATCTTAGTTTCAACCAAGAAAAAAAAATGTCAGGGCTAGGATGTATGAAGCAGAACTGAGATTTAGTAAAAATATTTTAGTATACACTTAAGGACATTAGTTAAGAGAGGAGAGAGATTCAGAAAGCAAGCTAGACATGCTCTCTAATCTATAGGTACAGGCCTCTCTAAGAGAGAGTTGCATGTTGCTGTGTTCCCAATAGTATTGTGGGCAGCTACAGAAGCTAAATTATCACTGGGCAGTTCTGGAGGGCACCTGACCCAATTATAGTTGATTAGGGGAAAGTCCAAAACACAATGAAGCATGAAGTTAGGAGACCTTTCCTGTAAATGAAGTTGACAATCCTGTTCGAGCTTCTTAGACAATGCCTGGGCAAAGGAATGGCCCTGCCCAACCAAGGTCATATACATCCAGGTCTTAAGCCTGGCTCATTGTTACGTCAGCACAACACATGTAAGAAATCATATGATTTCTGTGTTAAACAACCTTTACAGTAAATGTTGACGATGGTGAAATTCTTACATTTTATTTAGCAAGAGACTCAGACCAAGCTCCTGTATAAGAAGTCTTTTCCCTTCTTACAGCTCCATAATTTTTTCTATCTTTCTATCCTATCTTGGTTAATATAAAGTTTACAAACTCTTGCCTTTGAAAAATGAAAAACAACACCGTGGAATAGGATTTGAGATACATTTTCCTAACTCTTTGTTATTCATTCATAGAACCATTCTTTCAGCATCGAACACAGGTTAACTCAGTGCTGGTTTCAACATAAAGAGAAGACCAGAATATCAAGATCTCCAGTCAGAGTCATAATGTTAATCAGAGTGGGTGGAACATTGTTAGGAATGCTATGCATGCAGACATTGAGGTAGCAAACCTAGGGAGAAATCTCACCACTTCTTAGTCATACAGCTGTGGCGTAAAAGGCAGTCTTCTTGTCTGTATGCTGAAGCCAGTAGTATATCATTTAACCCAATAGATACTAGTGGGTAAGCTTTTATCAAATTTTCTTATTTCCTCTTAGGCCTTTGTGATATGACTTTTAACTTTAAAGCTTTTGAAGGCCGAGAAGAAATGCATTCTAGGTTAATTATAATAGCTTATATTGTAAGATACACTAAAGACATGCTAGACCTCCTACACACAGGCTCTCAGGCTCTTGTTTCCTACAGATCACTTTATGAAGTAGATCTAGATGGTTCAGGGCATAAACTCTGATGTTAATTTTTTTTTTTTTTTTTTTTTAGATTCAGGGCCTGAATTTCTTATGTTGGACCTTTGGGCATGATTCATTTTATTTAGTTCTTTTTAAAGAAACAATAACAATAATAATAAAGAAATGAATAATTAGCAATAAATTATATATACATATAACTTGTTTGTAAACACAAACATATCCATATACACTTCAAAACTTTTACCTATTATCATTAATTTCATTCAGATAATAGATGCCATCTTATAACCTTCTACCTGTCTTTTCTTCCTAACTTTAACAAAACTAAGAAGAGATTTCCCATAAAGATAAATTCTAACAATCAATCTAGAGAAAAAGAATCAACAGCTGCCATAAAAAAATATTAAAATGTTAAAATACATTTATAAATGTGCATCTAATATAATTATTTTATTTCAAAAAGCAAATGTTACAAGTGCTCAATGGTTCCAGCTGCATATGTAGCAAAGGATAGCCTTGTGGAGCATCAAGGTGAGGAGAGGTCCTTGGTCCTGTGAAGGCTATATGCCCCAGTGTAGGGGCATGTGAGGACGGGGAGGTGGGAGTGGGTGAGTGGGTTGGGGAACACCCTCATAGAAGCAGAAGAGGGGCATGGGATAGGGGGTTTCATGGGGGAACCAGGAAAAGGGATAACATTTGAAATGTAAATAAAAAAACATCCAATAAAATATATTCAAGTATTACACAGTAACAGAGTAATCACTTAGCTTTACAAACCCCTGAGTTAAATTCCCACTGCCCCTCAACACACATGCACACATGTACACATCCACACACAGGTTTCTAAATGTTACAGTTGAGCATTTTTAAGAACATCATTAATAATGACTACTATAGCATACCCTCAAACCTTTAAAAGCTTTACAAACATATACAAATTTTATCAAGTGTTTTGAGTATCCAGTGCTTTCATAATTTAAAAAGAAAAGAAAAACTGGGAACAAAGGAAATGGATAGCTTTCAGCAATGATGACTATGGTATTTCTATTCTAGAGACTTTTTTCTTTTTAAAAAATGCCCATCCAGGGGTGGGGGCAGGGGGCACTGGGGATGGAGCCTGAAGAGACTACATCCAGTGGGTAGACATGGCACCCAGTTGAGGCAGGGAACCACCCACCTATCTTCAAAATTTTTAACCCAGAATTGTTCCTGTCTAAAGGAAATGCAGAAACAAAAATGGAGCAGAGACTTAAAGAAAGACTATCCAGTGAGTGACTGGCCCAACTTGGGATCTGTCACACACTCAGTGTGCATGCCAAACCCTGACACTATTACTGAGGCCATGTTATCCTTGCAGACAGGAGCCTAGCATGGCTATCTTCTGGAAGGCTCTACCAGCATATGATTGAGACATGTGCAGATACTTAAAGCCAACCATTGGATTGAGGTTGGGGGATCCATAAGGAGGAAATGGGGGAAGGACTGAAAAAGATGAGGGGGCTTACAATCCCACAGGAAGAACAACAGTGTCAACTGACTGGAACCCCTCAGAGCTCCCAGAGACTAAGCCAAAAACCGAGGAACATACATGGGCTGATCTGGGGCTTCAGAGCTGAGGACTGCCTTGTCTAGTCTCAGTGGGAGAGGATCTCCTTAATCCTGTGGAAGCTTGAGGCCCAGGGAGGAAAGATACTGGTGTAGGTGAGGAAAGGATAAGTGGGTCTGTGGGGGAGCACCCTCTTAGAGACAGGGAGAAGAAGATGAAGAACTTAGGGAGGAGGGACCAGGAAGGGAAACAACTTTTGGAATGTCAATAAATAAAATAAGATTAAAAAAATAAATAAAATGTCAATGGGTTTTATTTAGGCTAATATATGTTTTCTTAATTCATACTTATCTTGGTTTAAATGTGAAATAACACTCCCCTTCCGCCCCTTACTTGGTCTTTTTGGTTAGGGCAGACACTTCGCTTGTTTGCTCCCATGAAGACACCATATCCTGAGCCAGTGCACTCAGAGCAGAGAAGGAACCACTGCACTCAGAGCAGCAGAATATCAGGATCCCAGAGGAGGCCTGAGTTCCAGCAGTTCTTCCACCCAGGAGGTCAGGATCACAGAATCACAGAGACAGCTGGACTCTAAGGAGTTCTGACACAAGCAAGATAACTGGAAAGACAGGCTCCTGTCAGAGACAGTGAGTGCAGGAAGCACTAGAGTTAACCAGATGGCAAAAGGCAAGCCCAACATAAACCAAAGTTACTTGGCATCATCAGAACCCAGTTCTCCCACCATAGCAATCCCTGGACACCCCATCACACTGGAAAAGCAGGATTCAGAATTAAAATCACTTCTAATGATGATGATAGAGGACTTTAAGAAGGACATAAATAACTCCCTTAAAGAAGTACAGGATAACACAGGTAAACAGGTTGAAGCCCTTAAAGAGGACACACAAAATCTCTTAAGGAACTGCAAGAAAACACAACCAAACAGATCAAGGAATTGAACAAAATCATTCAGGACATAAAAATAGAAGTAGAAACAATAAAGAAATCTCAAAGGGAGACTACCCTCAAGATAGAAAACCTAGGGAAGAAATCAGGAGTCATAGACTCAAGCATCACCAACAGAATACAAGAGATAGAAGAGAAAATCTCAGATGCAGAAGGTATCATGGAAAACATTGACACAACTGTCAAAGAAAACGCAAAATGGAAAAAGCTCCTAACCCAAATCATTCAGGAAATCCAGGATGCAATAAGAAGACAAAACTTAAGAATAATAGGTATAGATGAGAGTGATGTTTACTTAAAGGGCAAGTAAACATCTTCAACAAAATTATAGAGGAAAATGTCCCTAACCTAAAGAAAGGGATGTCCATGAACATACAAGAAGCCTACAGATCCCCAAATAGACTAGACCAGAAAAGAAATTCCTCCCATCACATAACAACCAAAACATCAAATGCACAAAACAAAGAGAAAATACTAAAAGCAGCAAGGGAAAAGGCAAAATAACATATAAAGGCAGACCAATAAGAATTACACCAGAATTCTCACCAGAGACTGTAAAAGCCAGAAGATCCCGGACAGATGTCATACAGATCCTAATAGAACACAAATGCCAGCCCAGGATACTACACCCTGCAAAACTCTCAATTACCATAGATGGAGAAACCAAGATATTCCATGACAAAACCGAATTTATACAATATCTTCCCACAAATTCAGAACTTCAAAGGATAATTGATGGAAAACTCCAACACAAGGAGGGAAATGACAACCTAGAAAAAACAAGAAAGTAATCTTCCAACAACCCCAAAAGAAGATAGCTACACAAACATAACTCCACCTCTAATAACAAAAATGACAGGAAGCAACAATCATTTTTCTTTAATATCTCTTAGCATGAATGTACTTAATTACCCAATAAAAATACATAGATATCAGACTGGATACATAAACAGAATACAGAATTTTGCTGCATATAGGAAATGCACCTCAGTCATAAAAACAGACACTACCTCAGAGTAAAAGGATGGAAAACAATTTTCCAAGCAAATGGTCCCAAGAAACAACCTGGAGTAGCCATTCTACTATCAAATAGAATTGACTTTCAAACTAAAGTAATCAAAAAACATGAGGAAAGACACTTCATACTCATGAAAGGAAAAATCTACCAAGATGAATTCTCAATTACGAACATCTATGCTCCAAATGCAAGGGCACCCACATACATAAAAGAAACTTTACTAAATTTCAAAGCACACATTGTACCTCACACAATAATAGTGGGCGATTCCAATACACCACTCTCAGCAACATACAGATCATGGAAACAGAAACTAATCAGAGACACAATGAAATTAACAGAAGTTATGAACCAAATGGATTTAACAGATAGCTATAGAACATCTCATCATAAAACAAAAGAATATACCTTTTTCTCAGCACTTCATGGTACCTTCTCCAAAATAGACCATATAATTGGTCACAAAACAGGCCTTCACAGATACAAAATGATTGAAATAATCCCTTGCATCCTACCAGATCACCAAGGACTAAGACTGGTCTTCAATAATGAAAAAAACAATGCAAAGCCCACATACATATGGAAACTGAACAGTGCTCTACTCAATGATGACTTGGTCAAGGAAGAAATAAAAAAAAAAAAAGAAATTAAAGACTTTTTAGAATTTAATGAAAATGAGAAAACATCATACCAAATCTCAGTAGCCTTCCTCTACTTGAAGGATAAACAGGCTGAGAAAGAAATTAGGGAAATGACACCCTTCACAATAGTCACAAATAATATAAAATACCTTGTTGTGAATCTAACCAAGCAAGCGAAAGATCTGTATGACAAGAACTTCAAGTCTCTGAAGAAAGAAATTGAAGATTTCAGAAGATGGAAAGATCTCCCATACTCATGGATTGGCAAGATTAATATAGTAAAAATGGTCATCTTGCCAAAAGTAATCTATAGATTCAATGCAGTCCCCATCAAAATTCCAAATCAATTCTTCATAAAGATAGAAAAAGCGATTTGTGAATTCATTTGGAATAACAAAAAACCCATGATAGCAAAAACGATTCTCAACAATAAAAGAACTTCTGGGGGAATCCCCATCCCTCACCTCGAGCTGTACTACAAAGTAATAGTGATAAAAACTGCATGGTATTGGTACAGAGACAGGCAGGAATATCAATGGAATAGAACTGAAGATCCAGAAATGAACCCACACACCTATGGTCCCTTGATCTTTGACAAAGGAGCTAAAACTGCCAAGTAGAAAAAGGACAGTATTTTCAACACATGATGCTGGTTCAACTGGAGGTCAGTATGTAAAAGAATGCAAATCAATCCATTCTTATCTCCTTGTACAAAGCTCAAGTCCAAGTAGATAAAAGACCTTCACATAAAACCAGATACACTAAAACTAATAGAACAGAAGGTGGGGAAGACCCTTGAATACCTAGGCACAGGAGAAAAGTTCCTGAACAGAACACCAATGGCTTATGCTCTAAGATCAAGAATTGACAAACGAGACCTCATAAAATTGCAAAGCTTCTGTAAGGCAAAGGACACTATCAATAGGATAAAACTTCACCCAACAGATTGGGAAAAGATCTTTACCAATTCTACATCTGATAGAGGGCTAATATCCAATATATACAAAGAACTCAAGAAATTAGACTCCTGACAATCAAATAACCCTATTAAAAATGGAGTACAGAGCTAATCAAAGAATTCTTAGCTGAGGAAACTTGAATGGCCAAAAAGCACCTACAGAAATGTTCACTATCCTTAGTCATCAGGGAAATGCAAATCAAAACCACCCTGAGATTCCACCTTACACCAGTCAGAATGGCTAAGATAAAAAACTCAGGCGATAACAGATGCTGGTGAGGATGTGGAGAAAGAGGAACAACACTCTTCCATTTTTGGTGGGATTGCAAACTGGTACAATCACTCTGAAAATGAGTCTGGTGGTTCCTCAGAAAATTGGAATTGAACACAGTATTACCTGAGGACCCAGCTAAACTACTCCTGGACATATACCCAGAGGATGCTCCAACATATAACAAGGACACATGCTCCACTATGTTCATAGTAGCCTTATTTATAATAGCCAGAACCTGGAAAGAACCCAAATGTCCTTCAGCAGAAGAATGGATACAAAAAAATGTGGTACATTTACACAATGGAGTATTACTCAGCTATTAAAAACAACGAATTTATGAAATTCTTAGGCAAATGAATGGATCAGGAAAATATCATCCTGAATGAGATAACCCAATCACAAAAAACACACATGGTATGTACTCACTGATAATTGGATATTAGCCAAAAGCTAGCAATATCCAAGATACAACTCACAGATCACATGAAGCTCATGAAGATGGAAGACCAAAGTGTGGGTGCTTCAGTCCTTCCTAGAAGGAGTAACAAAATACTCATGGGAGCATATATGGAGACAACACGTGGGACAGAAACTGAAGGAGGGTTCCTCTGGAGACTGTTCCACCTGGGTATTTATCCCTTGTGCAGTCACCAAAGGTAGAAGCTGATATGGATAACAGGAAGTGCATGCTGACAGGAGCCTGATATGACTGTCTCCTGAGAGGTCTGCCAGAACCTGAAATATACAGAGGTGGATTCTCACAGCTAACCATGGAGCTGATCATGGGGTTCCCAAAGGAGGAGTGAGAAAAAAGACTGAAGGAGCTGAAAGGGTTTGAGGCCCCATGGAGAGAAGAACAATACCAACCAACCAGAGCTCCCAGGGTCTGAAACACTAGCCTGGGAGCACACAGGGAGGGCCCCAGGGCTCCAGTATGTAGTGGAGAATGACATTGTCAGGCATAGGTGGGTGAGGAAGTCCTTGGTCCAGTGAAGATTTTTCCCCCCAGTGTGGGGAAAATCATGGGTAGGGAGGTGGGAATGAGAGGGTTGGTGGGAACATATCTTCACAGAAACAGGAGGGATGATGGGATATGGGGTTCCTGGGGGGGGGGCCTCGAATGAGAAGAGGACATTACATCTGAAATGTAAATAAAATATCCAATAAATTTTTTTTTTAAAAATTGAAATAAATTAAAAACAACAGCATTCAACGTCTAGAATAGGCAATACTCTTAGTGAAAACATAAGGATCTATCTGGAAACAAACAAAAAAGTTGTTTAGAAATTATCAGCTGGGAAGGGGAGTGGAATACATCAGCTCAAAGACACTTTATAAAGGGCCTTTTGTCATCTTTTCAGCTTCTCTGTAGCCATTGACTGAGTCTACTTCACACGTCACTCTATAGCTTGATACACTTTTTCTGAGTAATACTTATTACACACCAACTATGTACAAAGTACTATCTTAACTGTGAAGGAGACCTAAAAAATTAAAACAGACCAAAGTAATTTCCTAATTTCATTTTTAATGGCTGAGTAATATTTTATTATGTATATGTACCTTAATTTTCATGATCCTTTTATCTGTTGATGGACATCTAGGCTGTTTCTAGTTACTTGCTATTGTGAATAGGGCAACAATGAACATGCAAATATCTCTGCAGTAGAATGAAAACTCTTTTGTATAGCTGGATATTGAGTTTTATAGCTAGACATTGAGTTAGGGCTATTCCTAACTTTCTGGGGAAACACCACACTGATTTCCATTGTGACCTTAGAGATTTGCACTCGCACCAACATTAAATAGGTGTTTCACTTTTCCCATATCGTCACTATCATGAGCTGCCACTTGCTTTATTGATCTTAGCCATTCTGAATGGTGTAAGATGAAATCTCTAAGTAATTTTAATTTGCATTTCCTTGATGACTATGGGTGCTAAAATTCTTTTTCTTTTTTTTAAATTTATTTTTTTATTGAATATTTTATTTACATTTCAGATGCAATCCCCTTTCCCCATTTCCCCTTCCTAGAGAACCCATATTCCATCCCCCTTCTCCTTTTTGCTTTTATACATTTTTTTAATGTTAATCAAAGGCTTTATAAGTTTGGCAATGCTCAATAACAAAATGTCCATACAATCAGACATGTAACACAATACCCAACCTAGATATATCAACTATCTTTGACTAGTGGAGACACTCAAACATCCACCTCCATGTTCCCCACCCCCACTCTCTCTTTCTTGTCACACCTAGCTCCTCCTCTCCTCCTCCTTTCCTTACTATTCCTCTTCCTCTCCTTATTCCTCCGACCTTAGCTCCTCCTACATATCACCCTTCCTGTTAAAATAAAACTTTTCTCTCAAATACAATTAGAGTGCAACTATACCAATTTGTGTCAGTAAGGTACAAGATAGACCTAATACCCAGTCCATCATTTTCTTGACTAACCAGAACCTCTGTCATCTCTCCTAACTAAGGGACATAGCTCTGAACCTGACTTTTTTCTCTGCTTTAGAATGAATGTCAGCTGAAAACCATCCTCTCAAATCTTTTCTCTCAAAGTAAATAGCTGGGATTGTGTATGAGACTATAAGTATTCAACCTCATCAGAAATCCAGAATGACTGAGTTAATTGAAATTATGGGAAGCACAAAGCATAACTTCTAAAACTGAGCCAATTTATAGAGACTGTTGAACACCTGGACAGTCCCTATACTACAAAACAAGATATTAAGGAACAGTGATTGTTGCTTCCTGTTATTTTTGTTATTAGAGGTGGAATTATCTTTGTGTGGCTATCTTCTTTTTGATTTGTTGGAAGAGGATTACTTTCTTGCTCTTTCTAGGGCTTCCTCTTTAAGGGCTTCTACCTGTTTACCTGTGTTCTCCTCAAATTCTTTGAAAGCATTATTTATGTCCTTCTTAAAGTCCTCTATTATCATCATTAGAAGTGATTTTAAATCTTAATCTTGCTTTTTTAGTAATATGGGGAATTCAGGACTTTCTTGTGTGGGAGAACTAGGTTCTAAGGATGCCAAATACCCTGGTTTGCTGATGCTTATGTTCTTGCATTTGCCTTTTGCCATCTGGATCTTCTTAGTGCTACCTGCCTTATCTCTGACTGGAGCCTGTCTTTCCTATTATCTAAGATACTGCCTGGGTTAGAGCTTCTGGGAGGCCTGCTTTCTCTGGGTTCTGCGAGATTGGGGGCAGAGCTGCTGCCTAGGATCTGCTCAGTGCTCGGGCCCAGATAGGAGTGCTACCTGAAAATCTCTTTCAAGTGTTTCTCAGTCATTTGTTTTTCATATTTTGTCAACCCTCTGTTTAATATTTTGTTTTGATTTTCAATTGTGTTGTTTGTTTTCTTAATGTCCAGTTATTTTAATCCCTTCTATATTTCTTGATAGTAGTCTTGTAACATATGTGGAGTTGGTAAAAATATTTTCCCATTCTATAGGCTGCTACTTTGTCCAAATGATGGTATCCTTTATCATAAGACGCTTTTAAGTTTCATGAGGTCCCATATATTAATAATTTATCTTAATGCCTGCACTATTGGTGTGCTCTTCAGAATGTCTTTTCTTGTGCCAATAAGTTCAAGACTTTCTCCTACTTTCTTCTTCAGATTCAGGGTATTTAGCCTTATAGCTAAGGTCTTTGATCTATTTAGAGTTTAGTTTTGTACAGGATGATAAGTATAGATGTTTTAGGTTCCTCTACATATAACTATCCAATTTAATCAGAGTCATTTTTGAAGATGCTATTTTTTTTCTTCAGTGTATATATTTCTGGATTCTTGGTCAAAGATCAGGTTTCTATAGGTGTGTGGAGTTATGTCTGAGTCTTCCTTTTATCATAATACAATTTTTATATAAAACAAATAAAAACAATACTGTTTTACTGTAGTTCTGCAGTATATCTTGATATCAGTGATAATGAATGATACCTTCAGCAGTCCTTTAATTATTCAGAATTGTTTTTAGTTACCCCAGGTTTTTAACTTTCCATATGAAATTGAAAATTGTCCTCTCAGTTTCTGTGAAGAATTGTTTTAGAATTTTGGTAAGGATTTCAGTAGAGTAATTCTAATCCAGCAACATGCTGCTCCATCAAGGGATCATACCCAAAGACCTTCTATGTCTATGTGTTCTGGCTGGAATGACACACTTTTAATTCCTCTGGCTGGAATACAGACAGACCCTTAGTACAGTTCATGACTAACAATGAAGGTAAGGTTAGTTTGTAGAAGAAAGTAGTCAATATTTAAAAATGACATCTAATTGAAGGGCAGACAAAGTAACAAATCAGAGAATGATTTGACAAAATGAGTCATAGATAGGATATGCCCAACTTGGAAGAGAGAAGCACAGGAAATAGAGGCTACTTAAGAGATCAATGAAAAGAGAGTGAGAGGGAGAGATACAGAGAGAGACAGACAGAGAGAGACAAATAGAGAAACAGACAGAGAGAGACAGGGAGACAGAGAGATAGAGAGAGAAAAATGACACACAGAGAGAGAGAGAGACATAGAAAGACATAGAGACCTACAGACAGTAGAACAGAGAGACTGAAAGGAGATAATATTA
This sequence comes from Rhabdomys pumilio, assembly GCA_030674055.1. Taxonomy (NCBI): domain Eukaryota; kingdom Metazoa; phylum Chordata; class Mammalia; order Rodentia; family Muridae; genus Rhabdomys; species Rhabdomys pumilio. Next base: position 21,478,768 of record JANHMN010000016.1, read on the forward strand.
CTGAGACAGCATTATAGAGACAGATTGCAGATGAAGACTGAACAAGTCAGAGACTGAGATGAGCCAGAACATTAGAATAGATTTCAGTGTTAGTTTTAGGTCAAGCAGAGCAATTTATTCAGAAGCTGAGAGAAGCCAGTTTGAATCCTCTGGCTTGAAGAGGAGTTTGGGCCCAAACAGGTAAGTTGAACGAGCCAGCCTGGCTCAGAAAAAGCTAGATAGAATGAGTTTATTCATCAGTAAGCCTGTAAGACAATAACTACTTCTGGAGAATAAAAGTTACTTTTACAGATTGCACTGAATCTGTAGATTGCTTTTGATAGGCTGGCCATTTTCACTATATTATCCTACCAATGAGTGATCTTTCCATCTTCTGATATCTTCTTCAGTCTTTTTCTCCAATTTGTATTACACAAATCTTTCATTGTCTTGGTTATGATTATTCCAAGATATTTTTCCTTTTTGGTGGAGAAGGGGGGTTATTGTGAAAGGTATAATCTCCCAGATTTCTTTCTCAGTCTATCATTTGTATACTTGAAGGCTACTGATTTTTTGTGTTAATTTTGTACGCTGTTACTTTGGTGAAAGTGTTATCAGATGTAGAAGTTTCTTGGTGCGGATTTTAGGGTCTTTCATGTATAAAACCATAGCATCTGCAAACAGAGATAATTTGACTTACCCCTTTCATATTTGTATCACTTTCTTCTCCTTTGTTTGTCCTAATGCTCTAGCTAAGACTTTATATATAGTTATGAAGAGATTAGGGGCAGGGTAGAGACCAGAGTAAAAGAATTAAATGGGGATGGGGAGGTGAGTAATGGTGGAAATACTGGCAGGGACAACACAAATGGCTATTTGAAGGTCATCTGGAAATCTATTATTGTAGAAGCTTCTTAAAATACATGCATATATGAAAAAATATAAATGGAGTTATCATCCTCACACAGGGGAGACAATTCCCCAACTAGACACCTTTTGCCATAAAACCCTCCACTCCTAGGAATGAATGATTTATGGTTGGGACTTGGGCCTAAAGGGCCCAATGGAAACCCCAAATATGTCAGACTATTGTCAGACTCTTGACTCACAAACTGAAGACAAGGCTCTATTGCTAAATACAACACTTATATATTTCACTGAACAATGATGTCAAGATGGTAACTAGTTAGACCCTTTATCTATACTAATGTTAACATTATATCTAATGTTCATGGTACTGGAAGGTACTCTAAATGCTACCAGAAGAGAAAGGTAATTGTCAACTCATCTACAGTAGTGACATGCCTGCATGACATGCTAGTTCAATAGTTTCACCAAAGTTATGGAAGAAACTACTATTTGATTAGATTTAAGGCACACTCCATGAGATGGAACCTATGCCCGACACTGATTCAGTGGCCAAGATTTTGAGACTTAGATGGGCCATGGGTCTAGTGAAAAAGTATTATTGTTCTGCTAAATGAAGGTAGTAATAAAATGACTCCTAATAACAATTTGCTATACCCATAGATCAACGCCTCATTTAGCTTTCATCAGAGAAGTTTTCTCTTAAAGTAGATGGTAGCTAACCCAGAGACTCACAAGCGGACAGTGGGCTGAGAGCAAGAGTCTTTGGAACACTCAGTCCTAAATGGGATGTCTTCATTAAACCCCTCTTCTCCTCTAAAGGATCAAGGTGATGTGTAAAAAGGAGTCAGAAATTTGTAAAAGGACGAAAATAGGAAATATCTTTCAGACACAACTGGACCGATATACATATTAACTCATAGATGTATTGGCAAGAAGCAAGGGCCTACACAGGTTCAAGTCAGATGAGGTCCCAACACTGAAAGGGGGCATTGGACATGAGCTCTAATCCCTTAACAAAAAGTTATTTGCAATTGACATCTGCTTGCAAAGGTGTAGTTTTGTCAAATGGAGTCTCAATGGGTATTTTAATCATACTTAAGGGTAGGCCTTATCCTCATCAGTAAGTGCTTAGCACAAAATGAACTCATTGGTATTTTTCTAGACTTTTCTTTTTTTTTAATCTTATATTGCTTCAGGCGTTTATTTTTCTTACTGGTCTTTGGCTTATATATTATGCTTTCCAATTTTGTGAGGGGGTTTTTGTTTTGTTCTCCCTTCTGTTTTTCATTTCGTGTGTATGGGTGTTTTTTGTGCTTTTTCTAGATTTTTTTTGTTGTTTTTTGTTTTGTTTTATAAATTCTGGTTTATTTTGTTTTGTTTGCTTAAACATAATTGAACTTCATTTGTTGTCTGTTTTCTTTTTTCCCTTCCATTATGGGATGACATAGTAAGGTCCTCACCAAATGTCAAGCTTCTTAGTTTCCAGCAACAGGAAGAAACACCTTTCTGTTCATTGTGAATTAGTCTGTGGCATTCTGTGATGTCACTACAAAACATACTGTAACAAGAATGAACAGGAGTGAGTACAAAGACTAATTATTGAATGTGAAGAGCTATCCAATCAAGTACTTTGGCCTCCAACATATGGTATTTAAAGACCTGAGTACTCATAGTGAAAAGGTCCGAAGTTGGTCCTTCAGTGGGACACTCCACTTCTAGGGTAGTGAGATGAAGAGGGGCAAAGATGGAGCTCAAATCCAGTGCTGTAGAAAGAACAGCACAGTGCTTTAGTGAGCAAGAGTAGAAAGTGCTCAAAAAGGAACTGTGCCAACTATTGTTTTACAAAAGTGAAAACTAATAAGCGACTTGAATTTACAAACATGGAGACCACTGATGACGGTAACATAAATGTTTTTAGTAGAATTGAAGTATAAAACTGAAAGTTACTAAACTTCAAATTAATGTGATTTAGTAAATTTTACTTGTGTATGTAAGGTCTGGATAACAATTTCCAAAGACATTAAATATAAATGCACTAGTTTATGAATCACCACAGTAGCAAATGCAATTATAAATTAATGGGCAATAATTTGGAACTGTTTAATGGGTTTTAGTTACTTTACAACAAATAACTAAGATCACATTGCGTGACACAAGTTTATGCTTTTTAGAAACTTGAACAGGAACCTCAGAGGCAAGCCTCACCAATAAAATACCAGGGATGGAAGAGAGAATGTCAGGCATTAAAGACACAATAGAAAAACTGGATTCGGGACCCCGGTGGACTGATCAGCCAGACAGCTGATCTGTTACCCCTTGGGAACTGCATCTGGCAGCATCCTAGCCAGCTCAGGGACCACGGAGTTGCAGCCAGACAGCTGACCTGCTACCCCGAGGAAACTGCATCCAGTGGCATCCTAGTCAGCTCAGGGACGACGGAGTCACAGGTAGGAACAGCCACTCAGCAGCGCCCTAGGCCCCAGAAGCTCAACTGGCAGTAGGGAGATCCCAGAGTGCACCTGGCACCCAGAACCCGCTCCAGTGGAAAACCACGCCCCTTCCGCCCCTTGCCCAGACCCGGTGGACTGAACAGCCCCACAGCTGATCTGCTCCCCTGAGGAAACTGCATCCGGGGGCATCCTAGCCAGGTCAAGAACCACAGAACTGCAGAGCAGGGGACATCATATCCTGAAGCATCCTAGAGGAGCAACTACACTCAGAGCAGCAAACACCTAGCTGGTCTACTGCTGTGGAGACACCATATCCCGAGATAACCTAGAGGAGCCACTGTACACAGAACAGCTGGAGCTCAGGATCATAGCGTCATCCAGACCCCGAGGAGTTCTGACACAACCAAGATAACTGGAAAGGCAGACTCCAGTCAGAACCAGTGAGTGTGAGTAGCACTACAGTTAACCAAATGGCAAAAGGCAAGCATAAGAATGTAAACAACAGAAACCAAAGTTACTTGGCATCACCAGAACCCAGTTCTCCCACCATAGCAAGTCCGGAACACCACAGCACACTGGAAAAGCAGGACTCGGAATTAAAATCACTTCTTATGATGATGATGGAGGAATTTAAACAGGACATAAACAACACTCTCAAAAAATTTGAGGAGAACGCAGGTAAACAGGCAGAAGCCCTTAAAGAAATACAAGAAAACACAACCAAACAGGTGAAGGAATTACACAAAACCATCCAGGATCTAAAACTGGAAGTAGAAACAATAAAGAAATCCCAAAGGGAGACTACCCTAGAGATAGAAAACCTAGGAAAAAGATCAGGAATTATAGACGTAAGCATCACCAACAGAAGACAAGAGATAGAAGAGAGAATCTCATGCGCAGAAGATACCATGGAAAACATAGACACAACGGTCAAAGAAAATGTGAAATGCAAAAAGCTCCTAACACAAAACATCCAGGAAATCCAGGACACAATGAGAAGACCAAACTTAAGGATAATAGGTATAGATGAGGGTGAAGACTCTCAACTTAAAGGACCAGTAAATATCTTCAACAAAATTATAGAGGAAAACTTCCCTAACCTAAAGAAAGAGATGTCCTTAAATATACAAGAAGCCTACAGAATCCCAAATAGACTAGACCAAAAAAGAAATACCTCCCGTCACATAATAATCAAAACATCAAATATACAAAACAAAGAGAAGATACTAAAAGCAGTAAGGGAAAAAGGCAAAGTAACATATAAAGGCAGACCTATATGAATTACACCAGATTTCTCACCAGAAACTATAAAAGCCAGAAAATCCTGGACTGATATCATACAGGCCCTAAGAGAACACAAATGCCAGCCCAAACTACTATACGCAGCAAAACTCTCAATATTGATGAGGAAACCAAAATATTCCATGACAAATCCAAATTTACACAATATCTTACCACAAATCCAGCACTTCAAAGGATAATTGGAGGAAAACTCCAACACAAGGAGGGAAACTGCAACCTAGAAAAAGCAAGAAAGTAATCCTCCAACAACCCAAAAGAAGGTAGCTATACAAACATAACTCCACTGCCAATAACAAAAATAACAGGAAACAACATTAATCTTTCCTTAATATCTCTTAATATCAATGGACTCAATTCTCCAATAAAAAGACATTAGACTATCAGACTGGATACATAAACAGGACCCAACAATCTGCTGCATACAAGAAACACACCTTTGTGAAAAAGACAAACACTACCTCAGAGTAAAAGGTTGGAAAACAATCTTCCAAGCAAATGGCCCCAAGAACCAAGCTGGAGTAGCCATTCTAATATCAAATAAAATCAATTTTCAACCAAAAGTAATCAAAAAAGACAAAGAAGGTCACTTCATACTTATCAAAGGAAAAATGTACCAAGAGGAACTTGCAATTCTGAACATCTATGCCCCAAATGCAAGGGCACCCACATACATAAAAGAAACTTTACTAAAGCTTAAAGCATACATTGCACCTCACACAATAATAGTGGGAGATTTCAACATCCCACTCTCAGCTATGGACAGATCATGGAAACAGAAACTAAACCAAGACACAATAAAACTAACAGAAGTTATGAACCAACTGGACTTAACTGACATCTATAGAACATTTCATCCTAAAACAAAAGAATATAGCTTTTTCTCAGCACCTCATGGTACCTTCTCCAAAATAGACCATATAATTGGTCACAAAACAGGCCTCAACAGATACAAAAAGATTGAAATAATCCCTTGTACTCTATCAGACCACCATGGACTAAGACTCATCTTTGACATGGACAAAAACAACAGAAAGCCCACATACATGTGGAAACTGAACAATGCTCTACTCAATGATAACTTGGTCAAGGAAGAAATAAAGAAAGAAATTAAAGACTTTTTAGATTTAAATGAAAATGAGGACACTTCATATCAAAATTTGTGGGACTCCATGAAAGCAGTACTGAGAGGAAAAATCATAGCTCTAAGTGCCCACAAAAAGAAAATGAAAAGAGCGTACATTAACAACTTGATAGACACCTGAAAGCGTTAGAACAAAAAGAAGCTAATATACCCAAGAGGAGTAGACAGCAGGAAATAATCAAACTCAGGGTCGAAATCAACCAAGTTGAAACAAAAAGAACTATACAAAAGATCAACAAAACCAGGAGCTGGTTCTTTGAGAAAATCAACAAGATAGACAAACCCTTAGCCAGACTAACCAAAGGACGCAGAGACAGCACTCAAATCAATAAAATTAGAACTGAAAAGGGAGACATAATAACAGAAACAGAGAAAATTTAAAAAATCGTTAGATCCCACTACAAAGACCTATACTCAACAAAATTCGAAAATCTGGATGAAATGGACAGCTTACTAGATAGATACCAGGTACCAAAGTTAAACGAGGAGCAGATAAACCATCTAAACAGTCGCATTACCCCTAAAGAAATAGACGCAGTCATTAAAAGTCTCCCCACCAAAAAATGTCCGGGGCCAGATGGTTTTAGTGCAGAATTCTACCAGACCTTCCAGGAAGATCTAATACCAATTCTCTTCAAACTATTCCACAGAATAGAAACAGAAGGAACAATACCCAATTCGTTCTACGAAGCTACAATTACACTCATACCAAAGACTCACAAAGACCCAACAAAGAAAGAGAACTACAGACCAATCTCTCTTATGAATATTGATGCAAAAATACTCAATAAAATTCTCGCAATCCGAATCCAAGAACACATCAAAGCAATCTCCATCATGATCAAGTAGGCTTTATCCCAGGAATGCAGGGTTGGTTCAATATTTGAAAATCCATCAATGTAATCAACTACATAAATAAACTCAAAGAAAAAAACCACATGATCATCTCACTAGATACTGAGAAAGCATTTGACAAAATTCAACATCCCTTCATGTTAAAAGTCCTGGAAAGAGCAGGAATTCAAGGTTCATACCTAAACATAGTAAAAGCAATATACAGCAAGCCAGTAGCCAACATCAAACTAAATGGAGAGAAACTTGAAGCAATCCCACTAAGATCAGGGACTAGACAAGGCTGTCCACTCTCACCCTACCTATTCAATATAGTACTGGAAGTCCTAGCTAGAGCGATTAGACAACAAAAGGAAGTCAAAGGGATACAAATAGGAAAGGAAAAAGTCAAAATTTCTCTATTTGCAGATGATATGATAGTATACTTCAGTGACCCTAAAATTTCCATCAGAGAACTCCTAAACCTGATAAACGATTTCAGTAAAGTGGCTGGATATAAAATCAACTCAAACAAATCAGTAGCCTTCCTATACTCAAAAGATAAACAGGCTGAGAAAGAAATTAGGGTAATGACACCCTTCACAATAGTCACAAACAATATAAAATATCTTGGAGTGAACCTAACCAAGCAAGTAAAAGATCTGTATGACAAGAACTTCAAGTCTCTGAAGAAAGAAATAGAAGAAGACCTCAGAAGATGGAAAGATCTCCCATGCTCCTGGATTGGCAGGATTAATTTAGGAAAAATGGCCATCTTGCCAAAAGCAATCTATAGATTCAATGCAATCCCCATCAAAATTCCAAATCAATTCTTCATAGAGATAGAAAGAGCAATTTGCAAATTTATTTGGAACAACAAAAAACCCAGGATAACGAGAACTATTCTCAACAACAAAAGAACTTCGGGGGGGAATCACCATCCCTGACCTCAAACTGTACTACAAGGCAATAGTAATAAAAACTGCATGGTATTGGTACAGATACAGGCAGGAAGATCAATGGAATAGAATTGAAGACCCAGAAATAAGCCCACATACCTATGGTCACTTGATCTTTGACAAAGGAGATAAAACCATCCAGTGGAAAAAGGACAGCATTTTCAGCAAATGGTGCTGGTTCAACTGGAGGGCAACATGTAGAAAAATGCAAATCGATCCACTCATATCCCCTTGTACAAAGCTCAAATCCAAGTGGATAAAGACTTTCACTTAAAACCAGATACACTGAAACTAATAGAAGAGAAGTTGGGGAAGACCCTCGAATACCTAGGCACAGGGGAAAAGTTTCTGAACAGAACACCAATCGCTTATGCTCTAAGATCAAGAATTGACAAATGAGACCTCATAAAATTGCAAAGCTTCTGTAAGGCAAAGGACATTGTCAATAAGACAAAACGGCAACCAACAGAGTGGGAAAAGATCTTAACCAATCCCACATCTGATAGAGAGCTAATATCCAAGATATACAAAGAACTCAAGAAATTATACTTCAGAAAACCATATAACCCTATTAAAAAATGGGGAACAGAACTAAACAAAGAATTCTCATCAGAGGAAATTCGAATGGCTGAGAAGCACCTTAAGAAATGCTCAACATCCTTAGTCATCAGGGAAATGCAAATCAAAACAACCCTGAGATACCATCTCACACTAGTCAGAATGGCTAAGATCAAAAACTCAGGTGATAGTAGATGCTGGCGAGGATGTGGAGAAAGAGGAACACTCCTCCATTGTTGGTGGGATTGCAAACTGGTACAACCACTCTGGAAATCAGTCTGGTGGTTCCTCAGAAAACTGGACATAGCATTACCTGAGGATCCAGCTATACCACTCCTGGGCCTATACCCAGAAGATGCTCCAACATATAACAAGGACATATGCTCCACTATGTTCATAGCTACCTTATTTATAATAGCCAGAAGCTGGAAAGAACCATCAACAGAGGAATGGATACAAAAAATGTGGTACATCTACACAATGGAGTATTACTCAGCTATTAAAAATAATGAATTCGAGAAATTTATAGTTAAATGAATGGATCTAGAAATTATCATCCTGAGTGAGTTAACCCAATCACAAAAGAACACACATGGTATTTACTCACTGTTAAGCGGATGTTAGCCCAAAAACTTAGAATAGCGAAGACTCAACCCACAGACCATGTGCAGCTCATGAAGAAGAAAGACCAAGAGGGGATGCCTCAGTTCTATTTAGAACCAGTAACAAAAATACTCAAGGGAGCAATTATGGAAACAAAACATGGGACAGAAACTGAAAGAGGAGCCATCAGGACACCATTCCACCTAATGGAATCCACCCCATGTACTGTCACCTAAGCTAGACATTGATGTGGATGGCTGGAAATGCATGCTCTCAAGAATATGATATAGCTGTCTCCATAGAGATCTGCCAGAGACTGACACATTCAGAGAATGATGCTCACAACTAACCACTGATAAGATCAAAGTTTTCCCAATGGAGAATTTAGAAGACTGAAGGAGCAGGAAGGGTTTGTGACCCCAAGAGGAAAGCAACAATATCAAACAACCAGAGCCCCCCAGAGTCTAAACCACCAGCCTGGGAGCACATAGGGAGGGACCTACGACTCTAGCGGTATACGTAGGGGAGGACGGCCTAGTTGGGCATAGGTGGGTGAGGATATACTTGGTCCCATGAAAAACGAACACAGAATGGGGGGGGGATGTGAGGGTGAGGAGGGAGTAATGGGGGTGGGGGGTAGGTGCGAGCACAGCCTCATAGAAGGGATATAAGGAGGGAGGATGGAATAAGGAGTTCCTGGGTGGTGGGGGAAATGGGATGAGAGGATAAAACTTGAAATGTAAATATTATAACCAACTACATAAAAGGGGGAAAAAGTTATCAGAACCAACATCTTTAAAAAAAAATGTCAGCCCTCTAGGAAAAAAAAAATTTTTTTTTTTTTTGATACTAAAACTTGTCCAGAGAATTGTATATTGCAGAATACACAGCCTTGGTGTATCTACTCATCAAGCAAAACGAGCAGACCTATTCAAACCTCCGGTGTCTGGGAATTCCATCTGGGTGCTGTGAAGACACAGCATCAGAAGCTTATCAATTTACTCTTCCCCTCCACCCCTCTTCTAATATCTCAATGCCCATAATCAGCTTGAAGAAGTTAAAGAAGAGTCAGCGCCCCTATTCCCTGGGCTTGGGGACTAAGGTGGTTAATATTGGGCTGTCTCTTTGGGAAAAAGTAGTGGTTTTGTTGGAACAGGGAGGATTAGCTAGGATTTATGGCATAGCCACAACCTATTGGTAGAAATCTGTATAATTTAGTATCAAGATGAAGTTATAATTTCATAAATGGTACAAAATTCACTTGGATTTCAAATTTAAGGTTTTCAATGGTATAAGCTTCTTATTGATATGAAAGTGAAATGAATATTGATACTCTCATGGGCATTGTGCCTATATAACACATTTAGAAATACAAGGTTTAGACCCAGTCCTTCTTTAACTTTTTTTTAAAACTGATTTGGGATGATTAGCCTGTGAGTTAAGGGACTATAGCAAATTCATGACTTTGAGTTTATTTTTAAGGTGTTTTCTATATTTTATTTAGAAATAGCTGAGAGGAGTTAACAGACAACAATCCAGGTTACCTTACATGGATAGTTGGATTTCAAAACGTCAGAAATCCATAGAATTGACATCACAAATATTTCTATATTAATGTTCATCTTGATAAGAGACCTGTCTGCTCCTGACAGCTTCCTGTCTTGGATTCTAAGAAGAAATTGAGCATCCTTGGAGTTACTCCAGTTGTGGTGAGATAGCCACTAGGCAAGAATTGCCTCTCTCCATCTACAGACAAATTACTGTCCAGAAAAGGACACACTTGCAGAATAGTCGACTGATTATATCTGCCTAGACAGAGTAACCAGCCCTTAATAATTCTGCAGCACTATGGTCTGTCAGATGAATTTGGGCCAGAAGGCTGAAGATTTGATGCTCCAATGTTCGGTAGTATAGGGGCTGTCCAGGTGTTCAGCGGTCTCTATAAATTGGCTAAGTTTTAGAAGCTATGCTTAGTGCTTCCCATAACTTCAGTTAATCTAGTCATTCTGGATTTCTGATGGTGTTGAAGACCTATAGACTCATAGCCAATCCTGGCTATTTACCTTGAGAGAAAAGATCTGAGTGGATGGTTTTCAGCTGACATTCATTCTAAAGCCAAGAAAAAGCCAGGTTCAAAATTAAGTGTTTTAGTCAAGAGAGACGACAGAGATTCTGGTTAGTCAAAAAGAGGAGGGACTGGGTATTAAGACTATCTTGTACCTCACTGGTACAAATAGGAATAATTATGCTGTAATTGTATTTTGTGAGAAAAGTTTTATTTTAACAGGAAGGGTAATATGTAGGAGGAGCTAAGGGGAAAGGAGCACCGAGAGGAAAAGATGGAGTAAGGAGAGGAGAAGATGAAGTAGAAGCTAGGTAATGAGAGAGAAAAAGAGAGAGAAAGAGAGAGGGGGCATGGAGGCAGAAGTTCACATATCTCCACCAGTCAAAGATAGTTTACATAGCTAGGTTGGGTATTAGGTTACACTTCTGATTGAGCATTAACATACTTATAAAGTCTTTGATTAACATTTAAAAAAATTGTATAAAAGCAAAATGGAAAAGGGGGCATGGGATAGGGGTTTTCAAGGGAGGGGAAATGGGGAAAGGGGTTGGCATCTGAAATGTAAATAAAATATCCAATAAAAAAAAAAAAGAAAAACTGGATTCATTTGTTAAAGAAAATCTAAAACAAAATCCTGGCACACAACATTGAAAAACTTGGAATACTATGAAAAGACCAAATTTAAGAGTACTAGCAATAGAGAAAGAAGAAGAAACACAGATTAAATGTCCTGAAGTTATTTTCAACAAAGCCATAGATGAAAATTTCCATAACCTAAAGAAGAAAATGCAAACTGAAATACAAAGAGCATATAAAACACCAAAAAAGACTGGATAAGAAAAGAAAAATCCCTCAGCAGATCATTTCAAAACATTATATGTACAGAACAAAGAATGAATGTTAAAATCTGTAAGAAAATAAAACAAGTAAAATTTAAAGGCAGGCCTATTAAAATTATACCTGACTTCTCAATGGAAACCTTAAAAGCCAGAAGGGCCTGGACAGATGTTGTATAAACACTAACAGACCATAGATACCAGCCCAGAATACTATACTAAGCAAAACTTTCAATTATCACAGATGGAGAAAATAATATATTTCATGATAAAACCAAATTAAGCAATATTATCTATAAATCAAGCCCTACAGAAGGTACTAGAAGATAAACTCCAACCTAAAGTGGTTACCTTCATCCAAGAACACAATAATAAGTCCACAGCTGCAAAATCAAATAGATAAGCAGACAAACACATCACCACTGCCAATAACAACAACAACAACAACAACAAGAATCACTATTCATTGGTCACTCATATCTCTCAACATCAGCTGTCTCAATTCCCCAGTTACACGACATAGACTGACAGAATAGATGCAAAATCAGGATCCACCCTTTTTCTTAATCCAAAAAACACTGTGACATCAAGGATAGACATCTCCTCAGAATAAAGGATTGGAAAAAATATTCCAACAAATGAACATAAACAACAAGCTGATTTAGACATTTCAATATCTGACAAAACAAATACAAATTAACAGAGACAGAGGACACTACATACTCATTAAAGAAAAAAAAAAAACAACACCAACATGACATTTCAATTCCTTAATACCTATGCACCAAACACAGGGACAACCAAGTTTGTAAAAGAATCACTACTACAGCTTAAATCACATACTGACCACTACATACTGGTAGAGGGAGACTTAAATTCACCACTATCACCAATAGACAGGTAGTCCAGACAAAAACTAAACAGAGGAATACTGGAGCTAATAGATGTTATAAAACAAGTGGATCTAACAGAGACCTACAAAACATTTCACCCAAACACAAAAGAGCATACCTTCTACTCAGCATCTCATAGAACTTTTTCCAAAATTGACCACATACCTGGAAACAGAGCAAATCTCAATAGATACAAGGCAATCAGTACTACACTCTACATCCTATCTGACCACCATGAATTAGAGTTGGATATCAAAAACAATAGAAACAACAAAAACCTTATACATTCATGAAGAATTGTCTACTGAATGTTACTGAATGAAAAATGGTTCAAGATAGAAAGAAAGAAAGAAAGAGAGAAAGAGAGAGAGAAAGAGAGAAATTAAAGAAATAAAAAGGAATACACAGCATATCCAAAGTTATGGGACATAATGAAAGCAGTGCTACAGGAAAAATCCATAGCACTAAGTAAATCAAGTCCATTATACATTTAAAAAGAATGGAGATACCTCATACTAGCACATCTGAAAGTTCTAGAACAAAAAGAAACTGCACTCTAAAATAGTAGATGACAAGAAATAATCAAGCTCAGGTATGAAATCAATGAAATAGAAACAATACAACACAATATGATACAATATATGTGTATATATATACTATAAAGAACCAATGAAACAAAGAGTTAGTTCTTCGAAAAATCGAGTGAGAAACCCTTATCCATTACTAAAAGGCAAGAGAGAAGATCCAAATGAACAAAATTAGAAATGAAAAGGGAGACACACAGCAGATGCTAAGGCAATCCAGAGAATAATGAGGATATTCTATAAAAAACTTACACTCCACCAAATTGGACAATGTAAAAGAAATGAACAGTTTTCTAAATACATACAGGTTACCAGAGTTAAATCAAGATTGGACAAGCAATTTAAACAAACCTATAATCATCAGTGAAATTGAAACAGTCATTGAAAATCTCCCAACCAAAAAAGCCTGGGACCAGATAATTTTAGTGTAGAATTCTATCAGACTTTCAAAGAGGACTAATATCTAAAGTATATAAAGAACTCAAGAAACTAGATATCAAGATAACAAATAGCTCAATTAAAAATGGGAAGCAGATCTAAACAGAATTCTCAAAAGAGGAAATTCAAATGGCTAAGAAACACTTAACAAAATGTTCAATACCCTTATCCATTATAAAAATGCAAATCTAAACTTCTTTGAGATTTTATGTTACATCTGTCAGAAAGGCTAGCTTAGCAAACCAAGTGACAGCTCATGCTGGTGAGAATGTGGAGTATGAGGAACATTAATGCATTGCTGGTGGGAGTGCAAACTTGTATATTCACTATGGAATCAATGTGGCAGTTCCCTAGGAAGGTGGGAACTGATCTATCTTAAGAGCCAGCTATACCACTTTTGGGCATATACCCAAAGGATGCTTCATCCTAACACAGAGACCCTTTCTTAACCAAGTTCATTGCTCTACTCATAATAGACAGAAATTGAAAACCCAGATGTCCCTCAACAAATAAATGTACATTTACACAATGGGGTATTACTGTGTCAATAAAAACAAACAAACAAATAAAACCCTGACATCGTAAAATTTGCAGGTAAATTGATAAAACTAGAAAAACTAATGAGTAGGTAACCCAGACTCAGAAAAGCAGATACTGTATTTATTTGCTTATATAGGTATAGAGTGAGGAACCAGTGGGAAAAGATATATTCAGAAAAGGGAAATAAAAATAGATATAGATGGAACGACTGGGACTGGAATGGGAGGATCAAGTGGGGAGGGAGAGAAGGGGGATTGTGGGAGAGAAAACCGACAGCTAAAATTAAGGGCCATCTGAGGGGTAATATGGAAATCTAATACAGTACATCGAAATGAAAATGCTGAATAATGGGGGAAGACAGTCCCAGTTGACTAGCCCTTGTCACTAACCAAGGCTTCCAGTACTGGGACTGGGTTACATGTAATTGTGTTGCTGGGCAAAGGGGCCCCATGGGAATCACCAAACAACTCAGGCTCTTGCCAAGACTGTAGGTTGCGCTATAAACTTAAAGGAACGCTCCATTGATGAATACATCCACACAACCCAGTGAATCTAGAAATATTGAGCTGGTGCCTACATAAAGCCTTTACCCAATGTTTTACTGTCTTTCGTACAGGAAAGACACTGAATGCTTTATACACTGCACGCTCTCAAAGAGAAACAAACCAGCTACAATCCCTTTAACTACAATGGTGCATTGCTTACAAGGTACTTAGGGCAATGGTGCCACTAAGTTTGTGGGAGCTACTAACAAGTAATTGATTTAAGGCCTACTCCATCAGATGGAACTCAGGGACTGGAGGTAAAACCAAGTAATACTAGTTTAAAAAATATGATTAAAATATCTCCTAATGACATTCTGCTATTCCCATAGATCAGTGCCTTATGCAGTCATCACGAGAGAAGGTTCCTCCTGCAGCAGATGGGAACAGAGACCCACAGACAGGTATTGCCCAGTGAGAGCTCTTGGAACACCCAGCCGTAAATGGGAAGCAGCAGGTACAGGGCCTGCACAGGTCTGCATTAGGTTCTTCTGTACAGTTTCAAGGTTATCGGTTTTATGGGATTCTTAAGCGCAAACAGGTGGGTCTCTTATTCTTTTCTTTTTCCTGGTTTGTCTTGTCCAACTTCAGTGTGATAGTTTTTGTTTTCTTTTATTTTGATATATTTGAAAAGATAATGAGTAGAAACCCAACAGAATGAAAGTTAACATTAGAACTGTCTTTCAAAGCTGCTGGGAGAGGGGAAGTCAGTTTTCCCATTGGAATGACCTTATGTATATAGTGACATTCCAGGTCAAGCTTGGGAGTGTTGACCAGCTTATACTGGATCCCTTTGTGTGTGCACCCACACTTTTATTCAGTTTTTTAGTTCTTGAGTGGTGCTTAATTTGGTTCTTAGTTTTGTTGTGTCAGGTGCTTGTTTTCCAAAAAAGAACTTAGAAGTTTGGTGAATAGGGAGGGGAGAGAACACCTGGAAGGACTCGAAGAATATGTTGAAAATATATTTAAATTGAAGTTTTAAATAATAAAAAACTAAAAAATAGAGAATCAATTGAAATTCTTCACATTAAACTCAGTCTGAGTTCAATATCTATTTATTTGAATTTCTGATAATTTAGTCCAAACCCTGCTTCCACAGCTTTTAAAATGCACTATGTATCTCAAATTCAGGTTCAGTATGTTCACTACTCTGCAAATAAAATTTATATACTTATGCTACAAATCAAAATGATCTCATTAAACTAGCCTCTGATATGATGACAGACACACACTTCTGTAAAATCTTGGTATCATACATATGCTTACTTGCTTAGCCACCACTGAAATCAGCCTGAAGTATATTTTGGAAAACATCAAAGTACTCACTATTCTCCAACCTAAGTAGAATTCAAAGACCCAATTTTAAAGTCACTGATTGCATTCTAACCGGTGAACATCTGTTCAAGCCACACGATAGGAATCCTCAACATCTTTTGGCTAACAGTTAGCAGTGACAGGGTCAGATTCTCTTATCCTAGTACCAGTGCAACGAATAACCCCGAAAATAATAATGTCAAGGGAAAGAATGTTAACTGTGTCTCAATTCCAGCCAGTAACAGAAATCCAGAGCTTTCTATTTGCTCATTTAACAAAGGCGTGAATATTCTTCCCAGTCACTCTTTAATCTCCAGTTTGAAGTTACCAAGTGTGGGCCTACATATGCATACACATACACCCTTATTAAAGCAGTATATGGTTTCACTTTTAAACGTATAAAGAGAAATTCAAGTGTTTCTTTAAGTCCTAATACTCACATTTCTTATATCCTAGCTATCAAATTCCATATGAATTTTCAGCATTAAATAGTGACACACATCATTTCAGAGATTTATTCATCAGTGTAATAAACTCCAAAAAAAAAAAAAAATCAACATGATTTCATGCATTCAGAGACTTATTTCCTGCTTAAGTGGAAAATTGTGCGGATGGCTTCTGAAAGACCTTCATTATCAGCAGCTTTACAGTGAACGTCACAGTTTAGAAGTCTGGGCCTTCTTTCTTCAGTTTGCTGTAGTCCACATTCACTGAGTAGAACTAGAAAAAAAAAAAAAAATTAGATTGCCAAAAACAGACATGCCACAGAAATTTCAGAATTCGGTTACTCAACTTTCTCAATAACAATTTGGAAAGAAAAATTTTAAGAATATTTAATGATGTAAACTTAATTCACAAAAAAATTACTTTATTTTAAGTTACAGTCTTTCAAGATAGTTTTGGTGAGGTAAATAGTCATCCAATCTGAAGCTTAAGTATATTCTACTAGTTAGACCAAAGAGAGATCCATTGCAAAATGAATATTTATTAATTCCTTTGGATGCACACTTCTAACTGTAAGTTTTTAGTTCATCTCAACTATTTATATTCAGGAATCTCTAACAGAATATAAGTATACAGACTTGTCACCTTGGTTAAGGAGCTGCACATGTGACGTGTAAGACCTTGAATCAAAAGGAAGAGAGGCTAGTAATATAATGCTTTGTGGCTCCTGCAACTCTTCGGCTGTAAACTGCCTTTTTCTTACAGACTTTCTGAAATCTGAGCTCTGCCACAGTCACTTTTGGTGACAACTTTTACACGTGTGCATGTTTAAAATTTCCAAATATATCCTGATAATCAATTGAAATTCATTTTAGAAATAATCTTACTGTGATAGTGATAACAATGTCTAACTACTAGTGAGGTTTTTAAAAATGATATATTTGAAATTGGTATGGAATTTCTACTAGAAGATCATAATCTTACCTTTATTGATTCTTGTGCTAAAGAAAATTGAGATAATGCTACAGTTCCTTGACGATGACATGATTTATCTACAAAAGAATCATGCATTTTCTCCAGAGTTTGTGTGCTGGATCGAGTAAGAATGAGCCCCATTGGGTCATATATTTGAATGCTTAGTTACTAAGGAGTCACCTCTGATATGATTAAAGGATTAGGTGTGGACTGCTAGAGGAAATGAGTCACTGGAGGTGGGTTCTGAGGTTTCAAAAGCCCACGCCAGACCCAATTCTTCCTCTGCTTGAAGATCAGAATGCAGCTCCATACACCTCCAGAACCACACCTGCCTGCAAGGATGATACAACATCCTTGCTAAGACGTTAATGGACTAAGCCTCTGGAACTGTAAGCGAGCCCCCCCATTAGATGCTCTCTTTCACATGAACTGCCTTGGTCATGGTGTCTCCTCACAACAGTGTAAGAGTGACTAAGACAGTCTATATATATTAAGAGAGAACTTCAGAGCTGTTGTCAAAGCTCAAAGGCACAGGAGTAGTTTAGCCTATATGAGGGCCTACATGCATTCCTTTTCATTGTAAAAAAAACATACCAACAAATGCTTCACAAAAATCTGTTTCCAAACAGATTTCTTCAAATCCCTTTTACTTCAAACACACACTTCTCACACAGCCTAAGGTGGCCTCAGTGGCATATCTGAGGAAGATCTTAAGAGCTGAGCTTTTCTCTTCCTCCCAAGCACTAGACTGAAAGCCAGTACACTCAGTTTTAAAGGTGCTAGGGACTGAACACAGGGTTGTGTATGTGCTAGGTCAGTACTTTACCAGCTGAATCCTCTTCCCTTACTTGATTTTTAAAAAAGAAAAATCTCGAAATTTTAATACCATGTCATCCTTAGGTATATACACACAGACCTAGAGTTTTGTGGGACAGAAAATCTAATAATAAACCATTAATATTCTTTGCTCTGTCTTAAGCATCCGTTTACCTAGACAACAGAATATGTTGTCTCTAATATGTTCACCTATTAGGATATTCACAGATGGATATGCAGGTATAATATATATTATGACGAAAGTAAGCATCTAGTAGATGTCAACAATGAACAGCTGCTCTGTTTCTCTCAATCACCACAGTCCTTTACATTCCCGCTGCTTTATAAAAATTCAACTGAATATGGAATTATAACTTACTTAAAACTGACTAAAATAAAAGGTTGGAGTTAGCTTAATGACTGAAAGCATGTATCACTCATCTAAACGCCCACAAAGTTCAGTTCCCAGCATAGGGAGGTGGATTCTGTGAATTCAAGATCAGCCTAAACTACATATCAAGTTCTAAGACAGTCATGGCTACTTCCTTAAACCAACTGTTTTGCCAGACATGATGGTGTATGTCTTTAATCCCAGCACTTTGGAGACAAAGAGGAAGGCAGGTATCTGAATTCAAGGCCTGCATGGTCACCACACTGAGTTCCAGGGAACAGCCAGGACTATGTAGAAGGACCTTGCCTCAACCTTTTTTTTTTTTTTCCGTTTAAAGCTTTTGATGTATGGCTTTGTACTTAAGTTTCTCTATGCAAGTAATTTTGAAGTCTCCTTTATTTTTTCACATCCACATCTCTGCTATTTGCTGTTTTTCTTAATAGTGGTTACTTGGAAGGCATCCTAGATTGCTGTATCTGACCCAGGCTTTTGAGCATTTCTTTCATTGATGTATTCCAGCCCCCTAATCCTTAAATCCCATCTTGGTCTAATGTCTTGTTGTTATATTCACTCTTCCTTTGGGGAACCAACCTCCTTTTCTGAACTGAATATTCGTCCTCTTGACGTGGGGTAAACTGAGCATCTGGAAGGTAAGTAGGTCATGAGGGCAGAGCCATCACAACCAGACTGCCTTCTCTATAAAAGAAAAACAAGGCGGAGTATCTACCTCTTTTCCTCCTGTAAAAACATACATCTCACACCTTTATCTCACACTCCCTAGCTCCACAACTGTGACAAACTTCTGTTGCCTAAACTTTCCTATCTATAAGACTTACCATAGCTACCTCAAATCTTACTGTCTTACCTCCACAGACCTTTCACTTTTATTCACATTGCTGTTTCTAAGTTAACTACTCCACATTCACTGCATTCCAAGAGAAGCCCTTATATGTTGCTTTTGTTCTCAAGAGAAATGGAAAGAATAATGAATTAAAAACCAAAATAGTTCAACAGTAGTAAACACCATGCTCCTACCTCACATCTGTCATGGAAAGGATATGGCTAAATCTGATTTCTGTGGTCAGGGTAAAGAAAATTCCCTTTAATTCTTTTAGGTGAAGCTAGGAGTCTTTAGATTCAGCACTTGAGATTAAGGGGCAGGCAGATCTCTGAGTTCAAGGCCAGCTTGGTCTACATAGTGAGTTCTTAGACATTCAAGGCTACATACAGAAACTTCATCCTCAAAAAATTCTCTTAGGTAACGAAAAATTAACAATGACACCTAGTTTACCTCCTGCTTGGGTATAGAAGCAAAAATAAGTAGACTCCATTTCAGGTTTTCAAATATCTAGATTTAGTTCTCTTCATCTCTACTTCAATATGGCAACTTTCTTCAGTTTCTACCTTTCATTACTTACAGGGAGTCAAGATTCAGGCTATGCCATGAACATTTGGGTCTGAGAGAGGATTTCTCTGTGTAGACTTGGCTGGCCTAGAAATCAAGAGATCTGCCTGCCTCTGTCTGTTTCCTGAGTGCTGCAACGAAAGATGTATGCTGCTATCTCCAGCCAGCTCTAACAATAGGGTCTTAATGTGGCAACACTCCACCTCCAGGTCACATGGCCTCACATCAGCCTGTGTCATCATTTTCCAAAGCACTTGTAACTGGCATAACTATTGGAATCATCTAGTACATTTTCTGAAAAATATTTATACAATACTCCAATATGTTCTTTGGTCAAACATCCAAATTCTAGCTCTTTTTTTCTCCCTTTTAAAAAAATGTTTCTTAGATGCAGATACACCCTGAATAACCAGTACTTAAAATTCCTAAAACAAAATTACAAACGAGAATACCTGTTTACTGTTTCTTGAGCATATTGTTAAAAATACTTATCAGACAGCTTGTTTCAGCATGGCTAGTAAATTTCCAGTTGTATCTTTAGTGGTCAGCAACTTAAAAGTACTTAAAAGCCGAATTATCATTGGGTTAAGTAGAAAGTTTTAAGCAAATAAAGAGTAAACCTTTAAAGTTGCTATAAATAGTACTAAAGAACACCACAGATACTTTCCCCAGGTGTTCGTCAAAGAAGGCTCAGTGTGCCTCTTCCTGAGTGCTAAGGCAAAAGACTGGTTGGTTAGAAACAGCTGGATATAACACAAAACATATGGGACATTTTAAACAGATAAACTGTATGACATGAAATTATACCCAAATACAGCAATTTTTGGTAACATGAAGGTCTGCATGTAAAAACATTACATATAATTACAAAGGTTTCATTTGGAAAACCAATATTCTTCGTGAATGAACACATTCTTTCAAAAAATAGCTACACAGAACACTCCTCTGAAAAGATGTTAAAGTTTACCTATGAGGCTCACGGCAACATTTAATTTCAACAGACTTTCATTTCTTCCTACTAATCCTCACCTAAAATATCCGAACCATACCAAGAAGAGCCAAGCAAACCACCCAAGAGACCAGAGTTGCTCATACTTCAACAGCAGCAGCATCTGAAGCTTATGAAATGCAAATCCTCAGTCCCAGCTAAGTCAAAGGGCAGGGCCTCTTCAAAGTTCATTGTAACGATAACGGAATTTTACCTGCATATCCCATTTTAAGGAAACTACCACACAGTCACATCCGTTACAATATGCTTTCCTGCAATTTTTTAACAATTTTTTTTTACCTTACCTTATATTGTTCATTGGGACCCAGTTTGTTCCAAGGCTCAGGGTTATTCTTCCTGTCCCAGCTAAAATGGATAAAACATTATAATTATTATAGTAATAAAATACTACCTATAATAGCATTTTAAAAATACTTTCTTAGAAGCTAGTATTTTGAATAATAAACCTCACTTTTTGTTAGGCATTACTTTCATTAACAGAGTTAAACAGAAGTAGAATTTATAGGTAAACAAGCATGCAACTGGTAAAATCACAGAACTCCGCTCTTTAGGGTATCTGTCTTCATTGCTGTCTTTATAATGGGACTGTTTACATGTGAGTTTCGGTGCTTTCCAACTACAAAAAGAATCAGTTTATTAAGGAAAAGTAGGTTCCATTCATATATAACAGGAATCATAGTTAAGTATTTCATAAAAAGCAATTGTTGCCAGGTGTGGTGGTACATGACTTTTATTCCAGCATTAGAGAGGCCAACCTGATTTTCACAGTGAGTTCCAGGACAGCCAGAAGTATATTGTGAGGCTGTCTCAAAACAACAGAACATAAAAATAAGCAAACAAACAAACAAAAAAAACCTCAATTACTATCCAACCCTCAAAATGTTTAAGAGTTGGTTTTAGCAATTCTATTTTATCAATAGGGAACTAAAAAACGGGAGACAAAGTTAAGCTCACAAAGCCAGCAAAGTCAATGTCAGCAGTAGCAGAAGCAGCCCTAGGCCGACTGCAAGGCTACAAAAACCTTAGTTGTTTCTACTCCTTTACCTCTCCTGTGACTGTGGTCCCCAGCTCAGAGTCTCAATCATCCAAGTATCAAACCTTTTCACACTCACCTGACATCTGGATTGAACAATGCCAAACGCATCACATACAATGCTGCTCCAGTGCCCCCTGCTCCAATAAACACGAAGAGAGGAATCAACTAGAACCAAAAAAAAAAAAAAAAAGAGGTGCCATCATCACATTCCATGATCTTGTCCAAATAAGGGCACTGCTTTCTTTCTATATGTTAACCTCCAAATCTGCTTTTTCCGATAACTTGTCCCACAATGGGAATAAAAGTTGAGCTTAGACTGAAGCCGGGTTTCCTTCTATTGTACTCTAAAGGCAGGATCTTTGCAAAAAAAGATGTTAGGATGGTTTTAGCTTAAGAGTACAATTTCCTTACATGAAGTAAATGATATCAACAAATAATCTTATCAAGTACATTCACCTGTGTAACGCCTGAACAATATTCGCATTAAATCTTATTGTTTTCCTGGAAGTAATGGGAAATAATCCCCTGGAAGGCGGGAAGGAGGGGAATCCCTTTGAAAACTATTGAAAAGTGGCCCTGAAAAGTTCTGTGTACACAACCTCTGTGAAATAAAGAGCATAATTAGCTGACAGAAATGCCTATTAAAAGCACTGGTTTTAGGAATGAACTCTGAAAACGGAGTCCTGTTAATTTTGCAGAGTATTTAGAAAACCAAACTTAAGGGAAAGTTTAAGGCCCGTCAAAGGGAGTTTTAGGTACACAGCATCCTACTATATTGGACTATACTGGACGAAAGTGACATGTCAAAAAACTTAAATAAATTTTGCAAATGTCAAGTTTTCCAAGCATAGTGAGGATTACAAGATGACGATCCCTTGTATTTCCGACGGCTTGGTGGTGAAACGCAGTGAATATAAAAGCTTCAAAAGGCAGCATAACAAACTTGGCCTCTCTTGTATTCTAACCACTCATCCCTCTTGGGACCAAGTAATCTGAGAAAGGGTGGCCAGTGTTCTAACACTCAGAATGTTTACCTTTCTCCCTAATGTCTGCCACCTTCTGCTTCAGGAAATCCCCCGTCCCCCACAGTAGAGGCTTCGAGCAATCAGGTCGGACCAACGACAGAATGTAACCCCAAGGAACAGAGAAAAAGAGAACGTCCCCAGGGGACACGGGCAGGTTTAATCGCAGCTAAGAGGCCACCCTGGCAAAGATCGTGAACTTACGCTGGGATGCTTCTTGGCTTGCCCGAGGATCTGGCGGAGCATGTTTGCGGCACAGGCCTAACTACACAGAGACAGAAAATGAGGACACACAACTAAGCTTGTTCTGCAACCTGGCTGAGCGGACGTCCAAAGTCACCCAGGACCTCCTACCTGAAGGACCCCTGGCTCGGAGGGCAGCCTGCTGCAGGAAAGCCCGGATGCGGCTGCCCTCTACGGTGCCTGAATAGGTGGTCAGCCCTCGCGCGATCGCGCTCACTGGCCCGACCACTTCTTCCCATTGTTAAGATCAGCATCCATCAGTTCTCCACGATGCATCTTTTTGATCGGTTTATTTTTTGCATAGAAATCAGAGCGTCTCGACTGATGAGACAGGCACTTTTCAGGACGGCATGCGTTAGACCAGGGTCATCCGGCGGTCGGCTGGAAGTGCGCTCGGAGGGAGCGGCTTCTCTGGCGGCGTCTCCCGGCTTGGTCGGCGAGCTGACGCGCTTGGGGGCGCG
This sequence comes from Rhabdomys pumilio, assembly GCA_030674055.1. Lineage (NCBI taxonomy): Eukaryota > Metazoa > Chordata > Mammalia > Rodentia > Muridae > Rhabdomys > Rhabdomys pumilio. The sequence continues at coordinate 21,502,475 of JANHMN010000016.1, forward strand.
CGTGCGGTGCGCGCGCCGGGCCTCCCAAAGGGACCCGGAGGGAGCTGCCAGGCGCCTCTGAAGGCTCTGCGCCCAGATCTCGCAAGACAGGTCGTGTCTCCAGCCGCCGAGGTCAACGGCTGCGGTTTAAGACTGCAGCTGCTTCCTGTCTTTCACAGGCGCGTAGGGACAGAAGTTGAAACACTAGTAAGTGATGTAAAGATGGCCATAGTTTCTACAATGTGATTTCTAGACTCTTGGGTCATGGCACCATTGAAGTGTTGTAGTCTCCCAAAGAAGTTTTGCAACATGCCGCCATCTCTTTTTGGTCCAGCTATTGCATCCTTAAAAGTATCTTCATTGGCGATGTTCCTGAACTTAACCTTTTCTACCACCCTGATTCAATGTTCATTTATCTCTTTGTAAATTTACCTTTACCCAAAAGTCCTTCCTTGGGGCGGGTTTAATGAGCAGTTTGGAATCACAACCAACAATTTGGACTCCCTACATATCTTAAAACTTTTCAAGTAATAAAATTAAAAAGAGGAGACATCTTCACCAAAACTTTTAAACTGAGAAAGCATTCATTAGCCCAGTACAGGCTTCATGTGGAGGTTTGTAAGGAAGACAGTTCACATGAAGGTCTGAAGCCTACTGTCTGCTGTGGAAAAAACTTAAAAGCGAAGGCAAAGTAGGGGCCACATCTGAGCTGGGGACTACTTACACAAGGACTTTATGTTCAGGACTTTAGGAAGCTTCCCAATAAAATTATATGGTTAAAAAGAATTCCTTTGGCTATGAAGAAGGGAGTAGAGTAGAGAAAAGGGCTATTGTAGTTGTCCATGTGAGAGAATTTTAAGTTGTCCTAAGGGAGGGAATGTAATGATTGGGGGAAAAAAATCACCAAAAAGTTAAGAGAAAATGTGATATCAACAGGGCGTGGTAGTTGGATGGCTGTGGATGTGTGAATGAGGGAAAAAGAATAATATCAGTTTAGTGTTGACCAGCCCTGAAAATATCCATGCCAGTTACTGAAATAATGGATGAGTAACTGTGCAAAACCCACGGTATTTCTACAGAGCAGAATACATATCTAGAGTAGAAAATAAAGGGAGTCATTTTGTTAATTAGGGAATGAGCTGTGCGACTGGCTAAAGTAGCTTAGGAGCTTTCCTTTCACTCTCAGTCAGTCTCTCTCTCTCTCTCTTTTTCTCGCTCTTGCTCTCGCTCTCTCAGAAAATCTTGGCTAAGTACCTAGTCTATACCATATCTTGTTGTTTTTGATTTTCTTTGGCTGGCCTCTGACTCAAGATCTTCCTGCTCCAGCCTGCCAAGAGTAGGCATTACACACCTACACCTCCATGAACAGCGTTCAGCTTCGAAGGATTTAGTATTGAAGGAAAAAAAAAATACCGTGATTTAACAGACATATCATGTTGACTAAGAAGAGCAGGTAATAAACAGATAACTTTAGACAGTTATAGATGTTCCAGTAAAATAAATAACAGTGAAAAATGACATGGGAGAGGCAGAGGAAAGAAGACTAATTTAGCTAGAGTGGGCAAGGAAAGATGCCTCTGGGAATATTGTCTGAGTTGAAACTTAAAAAAAAAAGGAGACATTACTAAGTTATTATAACAAACAGGGAAGAGTATTCCAAGGAAGCATAAGTGACTGGTCTAGACATAGCAACGGACATAGCAACGGAGGAGAGAAAAAGGAGATCACCGAGGGAGTAATGGCCTTGGTAACACTTTATATACTATGGTAATGAGTATGGTTATGTTAAAAATCAGTACAGAAAGTAGTCAGATGTGAACAAGAGAAGCAAAGGTAGTGAGTGTAGCCAGGATGCTAGCAACGAAATTACACGATAGGAGGACCTTTTGCTGAACATTTCATTTGGAATGATAAATATTGGTAATAAAAAGTAAGCAGATATATAGAAATGGCACAATTCAAAAGAAATTAAACTCCAGATGTTTGCTGGTTTTGGTGCTTTTAAAATTTAATATTTTTGGCCTAGTTCTTAGACATAATAATATGATAGCCAGGTGAAGGCTTTTGCAATATTAACAAAACAGAATTACACAATATAAATTTGACTAAACTGTAACCAACTGTGATGGTTTGTATACGCTTGGCCCAGGGAGTGAGACTAGTAGAAGGTTCACCTCCGTTGGAGTAGGTGTGTCACCGTGGATGTGGGCTCTAAGACCCTCATCCTAGGTGCCTGGAAATCGGTATTCTGCTAGCAGCCTTCAAATGAAGATGTAGAACTCTCAGCTCCTTCTGCACCATGCATGCCTGCATGCTGTCATGCTTCAGCCTTGATAATGGACTGAACCTGTGAACCTGTAAGCCAGCCCCAATTAAATGTTGTCCTTATAAGAGTTACCTTGGTCATGGTATCCATTCACAGCAGAAAAATACAACTAAGACATCAACCAACAGGTCATATTGGCAAAGCTTAAATTTTGCTTATTAAAGTTAGAGGAAAGAATATGCAAGCTGCAGTTTAAGTAGGGCTGGAGACAGTTGAGGTGACAGTTTAGAAAAGCTAATGTAGAGGGGACATTGCAAACTTCAGTGTGACTTTCAACAGTAGGGACTTTGTGTGTGGTAGATTATATCACTTACAAATTGGTCTTGCTTACCCTTAGAGAGGACATCTCACTGGCTCAGTAGCATCAGCTTTGATCAGGTGACTTTCTTTAGTAGGGAATGGACTGGGAGTGTAACTCAGTTCTGCATCACTTGCTTAGTGTGTATGAGGGTTTTAGTTCTATCCTTAGCACTGAAAAGAAATTTTAAAAATGATAAACAGGGGGAAAATAAGAAAAGAAAGAAAAACTAAGGAAGAACAGGAAGAGAAAAGATAATAAAAGAAAAAGGTTCTATGTTTGAGCATCTTTTGAGTACATGCCCAGGAGTGGTATTGCTGGGTCTTCAGGTAGAACTATTTCCAATTTTCTCAGGAACTGCCAGATTGATTTCCAAAGTGGTTTTACCAGCTTGCAGTCCCACCAGCAATGGAGGAGTGTTCCTCTTTCTCCACATCTTCTCCAGCATCTGTTATCACCTGAGTTTTTGATCTTAGCCATTCTGACTGGTGTGAGGTAGAATCTCAGGGTCGTTTTGCTTTGCATTTCCCTAATGACTAAAGATGTTGAACATTTCTTTAGGTGCTTTTTGGTCCTTTGAAATTCCTCAATGAGAATTCTCTGTTTAGCTTTGTACCCCATTTTTAAATAGGGTTATTTGACTCTCTGGAGTCTAACTTTTTGAGTTCTTTGTATATTTTGGATATTAGCCCACTATTAAATAGAGGGTTGGTAAAGATCTTTTCCCAGTGTGTAGGTTGCCATTTTGTCCTATTGACAGAGTCCTCTGCCTTATAGAAGCTTTAAAATTTTATGAGGTCCCATTGTCCCATTGGTGTTCTGTTCAGAAAATCTTCACCTGTGCCCATGTGTTCAAGGCTCTTCCCCACTTTCTCTTCTACTGGATTAAGCATATTTGGTCTTATGTGTAGGTCCTTGATCCACTTGGACTTGAACTTTATACAGGGAGATAAGACTGGATTGATTTGCATCCTTCTACATGCTGACCTCCAGTTGAACCAGCACCATTTGTTGAAGATGCTGTCTTTTTTCCACTGGATGGTTTTAGCTTCTTTGTCAAAGATCAAGTGACCATAGGTGTGTGGGTTCATTTCTGGATCTTCAATACTATTCCATTGATCTTCTTGCCTGTCTCTGTACTAATACTGTGCGGTTTTCATCACTATTGCTCTGTAGTATAGCTTGAGGTCAGGGATGGTGATGTTCCCAGAGCCAACCATCAGCCTGAACTCAGAGAACCTAGTGGGGGAAGTGCTGGAAGGACTGGAGGAACAGGAACTGAGGGGAATTGCAACCCCATAGGAAGGACAGTGTTGGCTGGCCAGACCACCCAGTGCTCCCAGGGACTAGATCACCAACCAACAAGTGTATAAGGAGGAATCCATGGCTCCAGACACATATGTAGCAGAGGATGGCCTTGTCTGACAGCAATGGGAGGTGAGGCCCTTGGTCCTGTGGAGATTTGATGTCCCAGTTTAGGAGGATGCTGGAGCAGTCCTGTGGGAGTGGGCATGTGGGTAGGAGGGGGGAGCATCCTCATAGTGGCAAAGGGGAGGAGGAAGAGGGCAGATGTGGGATGGGGGGATTTTGGAGGGGTAACTGGGAAGGCAGATATCATTTGGATGTAAATGAATGGAATGTTTAATTAAAAAAATTAAAAAAAGAAGGTTCTATAGCATCATTTGTAGATCTTAGAGCCTGAGTTAGAAATACCGACACATGGAGTTTTAGGTTCTCCCAGGGCTGAGAACATGTTGAGCACAGACAGTGGCGACCTGAGTGTCTTGAAAGAAGAGTCTGAAATGGCTGTTAATTTTTTTAAAATGACAAATTCTTTTATATTGGCCTTTTGTTCACATATTTAATACTTTTTCTTGGAAAAATATATTTAATCCTCTGACTAGTGTCAAGCTCACAGAGGTAACTTTATTTTGTCAACAGAGCATACAAAATTAAAAATAAAAATAACACTAAAAGAAGGCTGGGGAGATGGCACAGTCAAAGATGCTTACCTTACCTCCCCAGAACTCAGGTAAAATCACATTCATCTCTAATCCTACAGAAAACAGACAAACCCTAGAAGCTCACAAGACATCTAGCCTGGAGTATGAAGTAGTCAACAATAAGGAATACTGTCTCAAACAAAGTAGAAGACAAGGATCAATCCACAAGGATCAATCCACGATGGTCGTCTTCAACCTCCACATGATTGCTATTATTCATGTATTCACAAAGGAGTATATGCACACACTCAGAAATAGAAAAAGAACAAATAATATAGGAAACATTAAAACTGCGGGAGAGGAGCCTTGTATTTCATTCATACATACATACATACATACGTGCATACATACATACATACATACATACATACATACATACATACAGAGTGTTCTTAACAAGTCAGAGAGAAATGAAAGCTTATACTGTGAATTCGTAGTGTATGGAAAAAGGTAAGTTTAGCATAATGGGAGTTGGGTTTCAAGGAGACATGGGAAATGAAGTTGAAAAGGTTAAGTCAGATTTGGGGAGTTTGAGATTTGGAGTTTTATCTTTAGGTAGTGAAGTTATTTCTAACCACAGGGTAAAGTAACTGCATGGCAGGAGTCCCTTGAAAACATTAAAACCCTTGGGAATGGAAGTCTTGGTTTCTCAGGGAAGCCAACTGGGCTCCTCAGAAGGAGCTGCCAATAATGGGCTGTTAGTCACTGGTGACTGACAAAGGGAGGATGTGCTCAGAGCTGACTTGGTTCCTGGAATTTCCTCAAGGCCTCACCAAATACAGTAAAACAAACCTAGCAGCCAGTCGGAAACCCACCCATGTGACTTCTCTGGTACTCACCAATGAAGCTTCAGATTACCTAACTTTTGGTGAAATTCCTCTAGTTTCCTATAAAAGACTTTTGTCCCTTTGTCTGGGGTCACCATTTTTGTAAGTGACTGATCCCTGCATGTAGGTTTCTTGCTTTCACGAAATAAAACCACTCTTGCCGGTTGCATTATTACAGTGTAGGTGGTGGTCTCTGTGTGGTGGCTCTTTCAGACCTAACAATGGCATAGGATCTTAATAAATGAATTGGGATATCTTTTCCCATTTTACTTTGAGATTTGTAACGTTTGTTTCTTGTTCTTTTGTTTTATTTTAAGTTTTTGAATGATTTAAAATTTTAAAATCATGTAGATAATATAGATAATATTTCTCTGAATTAAATGAAACTATAGCATGACATGATAGCATATATTTATAATCCCAGCATTTGGGAAGCAAAGGCAGGAAGGTCAGGTCTTTAAGGTCAGCCTCGGCTACATAGTAAGTGTGAGGCCAGACTAGGCTACAAAAGAACATGACTCCAAAACAAACAAACAAACAAACCAATATCAATTGATCAATCAATCAATCAAACAAACAAACACACACACAGGTTTTGTACGGTGAATACCTCTAAGTCCCCATGAATAGCACCGAAGATAAGTTAGTGCTCTTGAATATTTTCCTTGAAGATTCAAGCCTAGAAGATTCTGGAAGTTATGGTGATTATGTGTTGCTATTAATGCATGACAGTAAAGAAATAGCTTCTTTTGAGAAATATAATTTAATAACTCAACCATAGAATACAATTATATTAATATAAATTGAAGACAGAATCATATTTTTATTCAGTTTGCATTTAGGATTTTAATTATTTTTCTAGTAGATAAAGTGACAACTGGAGTTACTTTTATGATAACACAAATATAAAACCTTCACTTGTTAAGGATTCTGCAGCTATCCGTAATCTAAAAACAAATATATTCTTCTACTAGCGTAAACTACCACTAATTATAAAACTTTTATTAGAAAAATGAAGTATTTTGGCCTTAAAGTTTACTCTCAGTGTATAAATCTCAAAGCTTCGCTACTATAAGTTTAAATTAAATACTTGAAATACTTTATTTGCAAAATTCAATGAATATTAAAAAGCAGAGACACAGCAATTTAGTTACTACTTTTTTTGAAAAAGTATGAAATTTGGCTACATAGTATTTTGGGGGAAAATGCGTTGGTCTTATTTGGAATAGAACTTCACTCATCTGTTCTTCATGTACACTTTAGATTATCTCATTTTCCCTCCCTCTTCTTTGATGCCATCTATTATCTCTCTTCATTTTTTATTTCCTTTATGGATTCCTAAATTCATTCATTTATTTGCTTAGGAATATATATTGGATGACTACTATGTACTGTTTGCTGTTCTGCAAGTGGGCATGGTATCTGCATGCTTGTGTATATGTATATCGGAGGTTAATGTCTTTTGTCACTGGAGCTGCCCGAGGCCACAAGTCAACTGGGTTTACCTGAAAGGGGGCCTGGGAATGAAAGGGGACGGAGGGCGAGAAGAGATGAAGCCAAGATAAAGTTCTCTGATCAAGGCTCAAAGCTTTAATGTTCAGCTCTCAATTTAAAGGGGAAGACTCAACCCACAACCCCTCCTGGTTTCAGCTGGGAAATGGATGGGATAGTTCATAATCCGTTCTAGGTCACAGGCCAGAGATGTCTCCAGGCAAGCCCAGGGGCAGTTCTGCTTCTGTGTTCTGTGCAGCCAAGGTGGGTAACTCCACCTAGATCCTTATCACTTGGTCTGTTGTGGTAAACCTGGTCTTTCAGGCCTGCTCAAGGCTGGAGGGGGAGGGCACAAGTCACAGTCCACCTTAGCTTTTGAGATAGTCTCTCAGTAGACTAGAGCATGTGGATTTGGTTAGACTAGCTGGTCAGCAAGCCCACGAAACCTCCTCCTGATCTTGCGTCCCCTTGTTCTGGAATTATCGGTATGTACCACTGCTCCCTAGTTTTACATGGGGGTTAGGGATTGATGCAGGTCCCCCTGTTTATACAGCAAGTACTTTGTCAATGAACCATCACTCCCATGAGATCATTTTGATATCACTGAACCTACGAAAACTGTTAAATATCTCCAGTTGGGGACATGTTATGCCAGGCAAGATATATGTCACTCTAAAGATCAAAAAAAAAAAAAAACTTGAAAATAAAGAGTCCGTAAGGTGAGAGCTTACATAATGGAAACCTATGGGCTTGTTCACAACAAATATGTAAAAAGAATGTGTAGGAAGAAAAAACACAGTGACCTTAGACTCTAGAGCAGTGGTTCTCAACATGTGAGTTGCATATCAGATATTTATGTTATAAATCATAACACTTATCAAAATTATAGCTATAAAGTAACAATGGGAATAGTTTTATGGTTGGGGTCACCACGACATGAAGAACTGTATTAAAGGGTTGCAGCATTGGGAAGATTAAGAACTGCTCTAGATACTATGAGCAAATGAAGATCAGGCCAAGAGTGAGGAAATAAAAATCAGAACTGACGTACATCAGTCAGGGTCAACCAGAGAAGCTGACCTCCTCAGCTACATATTTGTATAGTAAAAGGTCTATTATTATGAATTGCTATGATATGGCCTGTGGAAAACAACGTTCTATGCTACTTGAGGTCAGGAGAGGAGTCAGTAGGGAAAAGAAGACATGAAGCAGACAAACCAAATCACCTCAGACACATAGGGAATACAACCACAACACTTGTTTCCACATTTCTAATTTCAATGATATGGGAGTCCCACAAAGGACTCTACACCTCTTCTCATGAAACTAAGCACAACCGTAGTCCAGAAGATTACATGAGAAAGGAATTTGGCAGTATGAAGAGTATTAAACTGTCCTTGATGATCTCATGCATTCTAGATGTAGCCCTCATTAACCCTAGTGAGTAGTATGTCCCAACGTCTCCTTCATAAACAGGCTAAATCACATAAACTAATAAAAGCATGCCCAATTTTCCTATTTATTGACTGGCATGATGGGCCCAAATTGAAGACAGAGCAGTCTAAGCCTCCGATTTAGTAAAATCAGCTTATGGCCAGAGTGGTGGTACCACCCAGCTTTAATCCCAGCACTCAGGAGGCAGAGGCAGGCAGATCTCTGAGTTCAAGGCCGGAGTGAGTTCTACCGAGGGAGTTCTAGGACAGCCAGGGCTACACAGAGAGACCCTGTCTCAAACAAACATAAACAAACCATCAGACAAAGACTTCTATGTCACAAGAGCTATGTTACCAAGGTAAGAAGCCACCATCGAGCAATCCATTTTCATATCGAATCCATTTAGTTTTGGTAAGTAGCAATAAACACTCTTTGTTAACTTAGAACATGTATTATCTAGAAAAATGTCACTGTAACTGCATCTTCAAAACATAATCTCACCTATTGTATTAGGTAAATTGTTTACGGTACTATATTGTAAGGCAATCAAATTCTATGAGTATGATCCAATTTTCATATTTTATTTGTTGTAAAATGAGTTTGTTGAGCAGAATCAATACTATGCCAAGCAGGCAAGCAAGTCAAACCCATGCCTACAGTGTTAAAGCCATTGTAACAGAACAGTCTCTTTCAAAGTCATTTCTATCCTCCTTTATTGTGGTGAGCATCCATTTGAAACAAACATTTTCACATTCTTTGTCAGTTTTGAAATATTTGTACATACACATCTAGAGGACCAGAGTCCTCTTTGTCAACTAAGTTTTCTAGTTCTGTTCTTTTAAAATTCTTGGGTATGCATTCACAATATTAAACACACACACAAACACACATTCTCTCACACATACATATTTCTGGATTTGTTTTCCTTCTAAATAAATTGATATTGTGATAAACTGTTAGAAGTTCTGCTTCTGTGAAGATTATGTCACGATTGACACTCAATGCTAATCTACCATGGGCCTACAGTGATGTTGCTGTCTAGTTTGAGTTTATTGACCACGTTCCATAGAGATGACCATCTGAAGGTCAGATTTCTTCCTCAGTTATTTGGAAGGTGGTAAGTGTCTAGCTCAATAGTTGAACATGTGCTTAATCTCTCCAAGGCCCTGTGTTCAATGTAAAGTACTAAAACCAACCAACCAAACCAGCAGAACTGCGTGTAGGAATGGCATGTGCAGACCAAGAAGGGAGGAAACACTGGTAAAGAAGTTTGCCTGTAGTTATCTGTGACACTTGCTCACCCAGATTATGCAAGCTTTAAGACCTAGTAGTGTTGTGCCAGGGAAATGTTAGTGATCTCCCCCCCCCCCCCAAATAAAAACAGACAGGAGCTGATCTGATGCAAGTCACAGCATGGTCTTTATTCTAATCGAGCTCGCTTGAGCACCCCCAATGAACTGCCATCACACAGGATGGTTTTGGTGGTGGGGGAGCCCCAAACGTCTATCAGGGCAAGGCTTTATAGTAAGCAACTAGCAGGAAGTACATATACAAGCATCTAATTGGAAAGCTACTGTGTCCTTTAACATAATTGGTTGGTGATGGGAGTCATATCATAAACTTAATTTCTGTTCTCCTCTGCATTGTTGGGTGTTAGGCAGGGAGTGGGCTTGTAACCTGGGCTGCAGGCTTCTTGGGGGAAAAACATGGAGATACTGGTTTTGTTGAGGGAGTAACCTGGAAATGCTGGTCTTGTTGGTGATTAGCCTAGAGACTGAAGCTAGGCTTGGGGTTTGTTGGGGGCAACTTGAAACTAATGTTAGGTACCAGCCTCTTGATTTACCTGAATTTAAACGTAGGTCATGTTCTCTAAAATGGAGTCTAAATTTAAAAGAATTGGCATCTCAGAAGAACCCACCGGGCTTTCTGTTTCTTTCTGGTAATGGCATGCTGCTGTTCACATCTAATCTTATAGCTTTGTTGTCAGACTCTTGTGCCGTCCTCTTAGATCCAATGCAACTCAGACACTAGGTGAATGCAGATGACAGGAATTTACTGTAATCAAGCTGCTACTGATCCACCAGGGCAGCAAAACAGGCTCCAGAACTGAACTGTGAACCATCCCACCCCCACTTGATCTAGAGAATGTTTCAGAGCTTGTAAGCTTGAAAACCAAGAACATCTGTGCCAGGTTGCACTTATGTTTTCTAGCCAATCTGTATTTAGGAATAAGGGACTTCCTTAGGAACATGTCTTTGTGGTATAGTTATCCTGTCTCCATTGGCTGGGTTATTCAACTGTGGCAGGCAACTCACCTATCATTCATGTGTCAGCTTGCCAACCCCGATGGCAATTACTCTCTCTCTCTCTCTCTGTCTCTCTCTCTCTGTCTCTCTCTCTGTCTCTCTCTCTGTCTCTCTCTCTCTCTAGTCTGTCTGTCTGTCTTGTCTTGTCTCTCTCTGCTGAGCAGGCTGTCAGTTACCCAGAAAGTTCTTGGAAATGTAAACTTTATTTGACTCTTATTCAGAATGGAAGTTTTATTCAAAATGGCTTCAGCTTGGTTCCTTCTTACAAGACAACATCCAGTTTTTGATTAAATAAAACCATATGTAGCATGTTGCCATGTTACAAGAATCTACAGAAATACCGAGTTAAATATAGTAGTTGAAGAACAGTTTACGTTGCAGCCTAGATCTATTGTGGAACCTCCTTTACTTTGAGCCCTTCCCCAAACTAGGAACAGTTTGGGATGCTCTGTTATTAGTGGTACTCACTGTTCTTATGGTATAAAAAAAGTTGTATGAGCATATGACCTGCTCAGTGAACCCCAGAACCCTGAAACTCCTGTACCTCTGGGCTTTAGGCTGGTCAGTGAGGTTCAAGGCTTCAGGCTAATTCATGTGAACCAAAACATACAGAATCACTCCAGTGTACACAGGTTCCCAGATTTTCACCCACTGAGCCAGGTACCAGACTAGCGTGACAAGCGGTCCCGCATCAAGCTCACTCCTGGGGCCCAGCCATTGTATATCCATATTCAGTAGATGTGCTGCATGGTAAAGGGCTTTCCCTGATGAATCCAGCCAATTAAAGCTGGAAGAGAGACCTAGTTCACATGTGTAGACAGCAACCTAATGCTACAGAGATCACACAGGAACAAAAATTCATGGTGCATAACATTCATAGGCATAAAATAAAACATCAGTACTTGATCCTAAGGAAATAAAGATAGAAGCTCTCAAAAAAGAGTTTAAACTCATCGAAACATTATGGAAATTCTCATTAAGGCTGATGTTATGAAAAGTAACAAAGTATCAGCCACACAGCATGTATCTGTTCTGGAGATTACATGTACAAAATAGCGACTATAGTTACTAACAGTGAATTTTATGTTTAAAATTTGCTGACAGACTCAATCTTAAATGTCATCATTACACAAAAGGGAAAGGTAGCTGATAGTGGCTAGCTATGATCTTCTCTGCTCTAGAAAGACTGGTGTAGAAAGATTGCCATGAGTTTGAGTTTAGCCTAGACTAAATCAGAAGTTCCAGGCCAGCATTAGCTATAGTGTTTTTACTCTGTCACAAAATAAGCAAAGAAAGAAACAAACAGTAAAAGAGTAATCTGAAGAGATACATATGTTAATTAGCTTTATTATGGTAATCATTTCATAGTGTTTATAGATGTCAAATTAGCATATTCAGTAGGACATGGCAGTTCATTTCAAATATGCTAGTAATTGTTGAGGTTTAGGCAAGAAATCCTGAGACTTGAGCCACTCTAGTCTTGTTAGTGACACCTTGTCTCCAGGAAATAAAATCAGAGCTGGGGATATAATTCAGTGGTAGAATACTTACCTAGCATATCTCAGACCTTAGGATTAAACCCCTGTACTTAATAAAATACCACCTTTTGTGCTGTAAGTACATGCACCTTATAGTTTGCTAACCTAAATAGAGCTGCATATATAAGTGCATATAAAGCCAGCACTGGTGGTACAGGCCTATAATCCCAGCACGTGGAAGGTAAAAGGAGGATCAGCAGTTCAGTGCCAGGATTGGTTGTATAATGAATTCAAAGTGTACCTGGGATATGTGAAAAACTGTCTCCAAGGGAGGAAGGTCTTATTCTGTAGTCTAAACTGGCCTGGACTAACCCTGGTCTCAGGCTGGTCTCAATTTTCTTGGAATCCTCCTACATCACACTTCTGAGTGATGGGATTAGGGGCACAAGCCACCACGTTTATCAAGTGTAGTTTTAAAAATGTTGTTGTTTTGCATTTTAGAAGTGAAAAGTAAACCATTGGATGACAGATGTGAGAGATTCTTGTAGGTTCTCTATCACACTCCACTGATCTCTGTGTCTGTTGTTATGACACATACTGTTTTGATTACTCAAATGAGTACCTTTAGAGTATGTTTTGAATTCAAGCAATGTGAACTCTTTCACTTTTGTCTGTTTCAAGATTGTCTGGGGCTTACATGCAGTTTTTTCCATCTTAAAGTTGTATATGATAATCCAAATCTTGTCTTTCCACAGTTGCTTGTATCTTAGTACATAGACATATGTGTAGGCAAAACCCCCATACACTAAAAATAAAGGCTAACTTTTTTAAGGTCATCATTATGTGTACAATCCCATTTTCTGAGCTTTCTGTCATTGTTACAAAAGTACCTAAAATAATCAGTTAATAAGAGGAAAGGTTCTTATGGTTTTGTGGTTTCAATCTCAATTCCCTTCACTTGATTCTGCAGCCCTTAGGCATCAGGTAACTCAGTATACCATGGAGAATTGTATGACAGAAGAAAGCTGCTCAATTTATGGTGGCCAGAAAGCAAAGGGTTATCACTCTTGTCACAAGGTTCCTTCATGCTTCACACCCATGGGACTATGAATCATAAATCGATTAATTGACTCATGATTGAGGGGCCTCCTAAAGACTGAGAACACTGGCTTTAGGGGCCAGATTTTCAATTCATGAGCTTTTGGTGGACTGTTAAAAAGCAAACCATAATCATTTTATAAAATAACCCATTTATACATGAAAATACATATACACACAGTTGGGGCACAGTGAGATGTGCACAGTTAGGTTAAATCATGGGGACCGAGGAGATGGTAGTGTTGTTTTTTTAAACAGAAAAGGGACCATGTAGAGGGATTTTAATCTTGCAACATGTCTACTCTGGCTGGAATACAAACAGACCCTCAGTACTCACCTTTAATCCTAAATAATGGAAGTAGAGTTAGTTTGTAGGAGGAAGCACTCATGTTTGAAAGTGATAACTAACTGAGTGGCAGACAAAATGGCGAATCAGAAATGTTTGACAAAAAAGGATATGCCCAGCTCTCATGAGAAGAGAGAGGAAAGGGAAGCTACTTGGGGGAGAAGTGTAGGGAGAGAGAGGAGCCAGTTTTACTGGGAGAGTTTTACAGAGACAGACTGAAGACGGAACAAGTTAGACACAGGTGAAGACAGAACCAGCCAGAAAATGAGAGGAGCCAGAAGATCAGAACAGACTGATAAGAGTTAGTTTGATGTCAATCAGAGCAATTCAGTCAGAGGCCAAGTGAGAAGCCAGATTGAATCAATCACCTTGGAGAGGAGTTTTGAGTCAGAACAGCTGAGTTCAACTAGCCTGCCAGCATTCATAAGAAGAAGAAAGGATGAGCTTATTCAGTAGTAAGTCCCAGAGGCTGAAAACATTCTAGGCCTACATACAATTTGATGGAGGCTAGAAGCTTCCAGAACTAGGCCTAGGTTATCAGACTGAGGCAAGAAACCTGGGAGACAACAGTTACATCAGGCAAATAAAAGTTACTTTAGCATGGCTCAGAAGTTAAGAGCACTGGATACTCTTGCAGTGGACCCAGCACCCACACTGAGCAGAATACATCTTCCTATACCTCCAGTTATAGGATGAAGTGACTTCATTTTCCTTCCAGGAGTACCTGCACATATGTGGCATACATTCATACAGACAGACATATACACATAAGTAAAAATATAAATAAAAACATGAAAAGAATCATCTCATTCTTTCTGTAATCTCAACCAGAATGACTTTATCAGCTTTATCAAAGATATACCAGTTCTCGAAAACGATGAGGATCTAGGAAAATATACATAGACTTACTTGATATGAGTTTTTCCAGGCTTTCATTTCCAGAACTTAAAGAGTTAGTTGATGTCAGATGATGTAGACTGTATTTATCTGTACAAAGTTATAGTATATGTGTTGAATTATGCTTCCCTCAAATCCACGAAGACATAGAACCTCCTAATGTGAACTTATTTGGGAAGTTAGGGTACTGCATGTATATATGTGTGTGTGTGTGTGTGTGTGTGTGTGTGTGTGTGTGTGTGTGTATGTATATATATATACACACACATATGTATATATATATGCACAGAAGACCAAGTAAAGAGGAGCAGGGATTGCATTTGTTGTTTGAAGCCCAGAAACACCAAGGGCCACTAGGAACGAGAAGAGGCAAAAAACCAGATCATCCTCCATAGTCTCTAGAGAGAGAATAGCTTTGTTTACTACTTCATCTCAGACTGGTGGCCTCTAGAACTATGGGAAAATAATTTCTTGTTATCTTCAGCCACCCACTTTGAAGTAATTTTATGGCATCCTTAGAAAGCTAATGAAGATACTGGCATCATAAGTTGGACACTGTTGCAAGAGATTCCTGAAAATGTGAAAGTGGCTTTGGAATTGGAGCTAAAGTATTTTTTTTTTTTAGAGTATGATAGAAACAGCTTAAGAAATAGTTGGTGGAAATATGGACATTTAAGTCAATCCTACTAATACACATACCACACATATACAGGTAGTCATAATCACAGGTAGGTAAATACTTAAATATTTACTTTTCATAAAGATTCTTGAAGAAATCCAGTGCATTTGAATGAACCCTGGAGGCATGGTCATCCTATTTATAAATGGTAGAAAATGTGGTACAATTTTGTTTTTCAATTGACCATAAAGAAGAAAGCTTTATAAAACTTAAATATTAAGCTGAGAATCTTGTTAGTACCCTTGAAGGTGCAAAATCTATCAGCAGCTGAGAGTGCTCCTGGGATTAAACAGATCACCAAGTCTCTGTACCTTCCAACAGCTTTCCAGGTACTTAAGCCTGACCACAAGTACAAGCTAGAGACAAAGCCAGAGAACCAAGAAATTGCTGGTTCTGGATATGATGAAACCTGTGACCAAAGCAAGTGATTGATAAAAGCGTTAATTTGGCTTACGCTTCCAGACCATAGTATATCATTGCAAGAAGTCAAGATAGGAAATCAACCAGGGTAGGAAACTGGAAGCAGGAGCTGATGCAAAGCTATGGAGGGGTGTTCTACTGACTTGCTGCATATAGCTTGCTCAGCCTGCTTTCTTATAGAATCCAGGACTACCAGCTCAGTTGGCCCAACCCTATGGAGGCATTTTCTCAATAGAGACTTCCTTCTCTCTGATGACTTTAGTTTGTGCTAAAGTGACATGAAACTCTCCAGCATAGCATTCTTTGGAAAGTCTTTATAACTTAGAGAAGTCCCTGCATTAGAATGTCTTCAATAAGATAGGTGTCTCTGTTGCTGTTTGCTGCAACACTACAGGTAATTAGCTACTGTCAGCTTCTGTTTTCAGATCTTTTCTTAGGGCCAAACAAAAAAATCACATCTGCAATCCCATTTCTAGGAGACTCTGAGACCTGTCATACAGATGAACAGGATAGAGATGAGTCCAATTTCGACAAAAAGGAAAGGTCTAATGACAGCAACAAAGAGGTCTTTGATGTTGAAGCCTATTCTCAATTCTTCAGATAGCCTCCTTACCGATCAATATACTCAATGCTCACAAACGTGTCTACAATTGCAGCCTGTAGATTCAAGTTCACTGGCTGTTGGCATTGCTCAATGATTTTATTAGAGCAATGATTCTCAGTTAAAAGCATGAATGAGGTTACTGCTGTTGACTTTTTTTTTCCAAAGAACATTTAGCAAAAAGTGGCTACATTTTTAGTTATCACAGCTTGAATGAAGTTGCTAGAGGGAAAAGGCTGGATCAGCTTACACACACAACAACCATACTGGAAACAGAGATTCAGAACCTTCCAAATACCATGATCCAATGAGTTAGTAATCTCATGAACTTTTTGTCCTAACAGAAGAAAGTCACGTTTCAATCAAAACAGTTTTCAGATACTCTGGTGGGTGTATCAGGTAGGTGGGTTATGGCAATATGGACAGAACTCTGCTAGAAGCCTTGAACACAGTCTGACAACATACTTATCTCTTTGTTTGGTGGAAAACTAGGCTTTCGTCAAGTTAGTTCATTCCCAAAAGATTTTTATCTGCTAGTCACACAATGTTAGATCTGACATGGAGGTGACCAAAGGATGACTATTTAGTAGGCAAAATATAGACAGGATAATTGGTAATTAAGGTCTGGAATTGTAACATGCCAACTTCTCCACATCTCTGCAGTTTTATCCAATCACCTATAGCACACACCTTCTTTCTAGGAATTCTCATTCAGAGTTTACCCTATTGTCTGGGCATAACATTTTGTACATATAGGGGAGCACATCTAATCTATTAAATATTATAATGGCCCTTGTAGCTTGGGAGGCTTATTCACAGGATTTAACATAGATTAGACCGAGTTCTAGTCAGGACACCTTGTCTTCAGGAGAGGGGAATAGCTGGTAAGTACATTAAGAAACAAACTCCCAGATCATATCAAAAGAATTAGTCTTTCTGGTCAGAATCTTACTTAAAAAATAAAAACTCTGGGGCTCTTTCTGGTCAGAATCTTACTTAAAAAATAAAAACTCTGGGGCTGGAGAGATGGCGCAATGGTTAACAGCACTGGCTGCTCTTCCAGAGGACCCAGCACCCACATGATAGCTCACAACTGTGTGTAACTCCAGTTTCAGACGTCCTGACACCCTCACACAGACATCCACGCAGATGAAACACTCATGACAAAAAAATAAACTTTAGTACTACTAACCTTCCTTTGTATATGACATAACATTCTCATTTACAAACCTTTGGCAGAAAACATTTTTGGACATTTCAATTTAAGGAAAAGCAATTCACTGAAGCGGTGTAGGTATCAGTTATGGTTTTTAATAGTCCTTTAAGATAGAAATCATAAAACAGAATCAATAATTGATCGTACAATTGACTAGAAGGAGGTGGAGAATGGCTTCAGGAAGGTTTATGATTTCCTAGGCCATGGATTCCCTAGGCTTCCGAGGCTGAGTGAGCTCCCAGACCCTTCTTAAGGTTATAGTTCCAGTCCTACTTAACTCGGATGGTTTCGGCTCTCTCCGAGGGAGCGAGTATGCGCATGCGCTGTTAGTTCCTGCTGCCAGCGACGGCGTTTCACCGGTGGTTTTCACTTCCTCCTTGTCAGAGCTGTATCCGGGTCGTTTTCTCCCCATTGTCTCTGTCAGTCGGCCCTCGACTGTGGAAATTTTGGGTCTTTCGTTACTTCTGGTGCAGGCTAATAAAAGTTTTCTTTTTATTTCCAGTTTTTACCGGGGCAGTTCCTCTCGCTGGGCGGCCGGTTCGGGCCTGGCGCCCTAGGCCGGAGAGCACAGGGGAAGGGGCGCCGGGCGGGCGCGGGGCGGGGGGAGGGACGGCAGCCCGCCCCCGGGGTCGCCCCTGCTCGGTCGGCGCACCGCCCTGCCAAAATAGCTGCTTTCCGACTTGTCTCCTTGGCCCTCTGCGTCCCTGCTGCCTTGCCTCCCGCAACCTTCCCTAGGTCTCCAAACGACCACCTCACGGATTCCTTAGTAAGTGTATCCGAGGCCTCAGCCCCTCTCACTTTTCCTTCCAGTCAGGCTTTGCGGAGCAGGGAGGGCCGGGTGGGTCCTGTAGGACAGACAGACCCTTGATAGAAGCTGCTCCATGGTCCCTTGGAGTGAGCCCTGACTTCAGAGATGCCGTGGATGTAGGTTGAATGGGGAATTGCCGAGTAGTCACAGAAGTTAGGCCGGGGTCTGCAAGGATTTGGCCTGTTTAAATTGGTCTTGGCCTCACCTCAGAGGCAACTTGGCCTTCTGCAACCTGCGTCCTCAAACCCAACTTTTCCCCCAAGCAGTGTGGAGAAGTCAATTAGAGATTCCGCGCACGAAGTCATTTCTGTCTCCCTCAGCTTCACAGTGCTCCGTTTTTGGTGAGATTGTAAAATGATTGTAATATTTTCTCTTAACAGTGGATCGCAGCTCCAAGAGGAGGCAGGTGAAGCCTTTGGCCGCTTCTCTCCTGGAAGCTCTTGATTATGATAGTTCAGATGACAGTGATTTTAAAGTTGGAGATGCTTCAGGTAAATGTTTTCTTTCTCTTCCCCTCTCACAGCTTTCTGCGGTTCACTGCATCTTTAACTTTTTATTTTTGAACCAGTTTTGATTAAAATGTTCATTTACAGTAAAAGCACACAAACCATTTATTTTGATCATTTAATTTCTCACATTCCCCTAAGATCCTTTCATTAGATCCTATTATGGCTTCTGTTTCCGTCCATATTTACTCAGATGATTAGCTTGTAGAAAGGGAGCCTATTAAAACTGTAGAACCATTTTCCCCATTCTATACCCTAAAGTATATTTATGCTTATATATTCGAGTGAAGACTTGAGGTACCCCAGATGTAGAAGAGTATACTATGAATAATATGGACCATAATAACCTTGAACAGTGTTATTCCCATATCAGCCCCCTTAGCATACTTAGGGGAGTTCTTTTTGTGCACTAGCTCTCTGACAGAATAAAGTCCAAGGAAACCTTGTTCTTAAAATAGCAGGTATAGTGCCTTGAGTGCTTGCTTATTCTAGTTACTGATGGAAAAAGATGATGAACTTGTATGTTCACATAGTTTAAAAGCAGAAAGGAAACATGATTTTTCTTTGTGAATTTTCTTCTTATACTTAATGTGTTCTTAATATATTAAATTTCAATTAAAGCAACCTGAGAAACAAAATGATATGGGCTGTTATATTTGCAAAACATCAGAGAATACCTGAACATTAAGAACTTTTTGTATTTCTCTCCCATTGATGAACATTTAGATAAGTGTAAAATAAAAGCCTTTCTAATTTCCTCCCTTCCATGGGTTCTTTTCTTGAAATACTGGGAGCATACTCGGCCTTTCATAGGCTCTGCTGCTAGACTATACTTCCAGCTCCTCTGACGTTTTAATATCCCATCATGCATCAGACCCACTGACATGTTTTTTACCATCCCATCATGCAGTTTGAGTTTGAAACCTCTTGCTCCATTTCTCCGACTCTGTTTCCAAAGGTGATGAGAAGAGATGAAATTAGTTTGTATCAGCCAGGCAGTGGTGGCATATGCCTTTAATCCTAACGCTTAGGAGGCACTCTTAAGAGTTTGAAGCCAGCCAGGGCTACACAGACAAACCTTGTTTCAGAAAAAAAAATCCAAATTTACTTTGTATTGTGTTGCTCTTAACAGCATCAGCAAACAGAATTTGCATTATGATTTGCTATAGAATCTTATTTAACTTTTATAATAGTTTGTTAAGGAGATTCTCCTTTACAGTCTTAGAGGTGCTGAGTTTAAAGGACTGCTCAGGAGGCTGTTCAGAGATCCAGTGGATCTGACTACAAAATCTTTTCATTGTTTAGATACTAAGAGTGGATTGATAGAATCTCAAATCAAAATGGCCTGGCAATTGTGGCACCTGATGTGTTCACTCCAGCAGTCAACACTTGATACAGTTACCTCGATTAACTGTTTTCTAACCCTTACTTTGCAGCTCTTTATGTAGTTGATTCACTGGTGTTTGGTACTTTCAAAGAAGGGGAAGGAGGTAATGTCTTCTTAGGGATGACTAACAGGAGTATTCTTTGCTAAAAGGTAGTACTGGTGTGTCAATGATATTTTAAACTGACAAAAAATTGTTGCCATTTAGAAGATAGGAATTAATGAGACAAACTCCAACATTTACTTTTCTTAAATGTTCAAAAATGGTTTTGTTTCAATAAATCCTGGTTTGATAGATTTACTTTCTTGTTTATTGAGATGGAGTCATTCGCAGATATTTCTCTTTATGAGGGATGAAATAGTCCAGAGATAAGTTTATAAGCTACCTTAAAAAGAATGTATGGTATTAAGGCAAGCCAAGATTTCAGATCTTGATATATACTAATTTTTGTTGAAGGTATGTTATATTTGGCTAATGTTTGACCCCTAAAAGCATTAAGAAATTCAAACTATTTGTCGCCTCTTATCATATAATCCCCAGTTGTTTACTGCCCTGGCTCCTTCAGGTCACAAGTTTATTTTTGTGGTTTCTGCATGTTATTGTCAAAAAGAGCTAGTAGAAAATAATTTTATTTAAAATGATAGGCAATGGCAGGTGAGTTGTCTTTTATCAGGTGTGTTAATGCTGAGATACTGACATATGTTAGAGCAGCACTATTTCATATCATAGTGGCTGAGGACAATAAATCACTGTGCCATAAGTTAGGGCACAGTTAAATTTTGAAATAATGACCTCCAGAAGAACCATATTTGGAAATGTTAGGTGGAGCCACATACAAATGACTAATTTTTGTAGGTCTAAATCAGCCCAATATTAGAAATTATATGGTTTAGCTTAAATAAAATATTTTATTTGATTTGTGCTTAGGGTTAGGGATAATTATTTTTTATCTGAATTGAATGCTTTTGAAGATGTGAGCAGTTAGTAATGTGATTAACAGTATAAACTTGTGGTGTCCTGGCCTTTCCTCCTTTCTTTGCTACATAAAGCCAAGTGGGTTAACTAGCTCTTGATGGGTTATTTAGTTAGTGTAGCCATTTTGCCTAAAAGTAATCTATGTAGAAGAGTCAGGTTGAGGTGTTTGTAGTTCCTTTCAGTAGTGCTTTTTACTTAACCTGATCAAATTATATTCATTAGCATTTCTCTCAATACTTTTTCAAATGTTACAGTGAAATCACAAGTAAGTCATTAGATTGCAATTGTTAAATGATGGGTAATACAGGGGTGGTTGATTCTGTGTATAGTTCTAGCCAGGAGAAAGGATTATTTTAGACCAGATTGATGGATACTAATTCCATTGAGGAATGAGGGGAGAAGTGTGAACTAAGAATATTTAGAGAAAAACAATTTTGGTGAGGGAAACATTAAGTGTTAAAGGCATGAAGATATAGAAATGTTCTTTCTATTTGGAATAGGACAGAGTAAAAGGAATAGTTAAAGAAACATGCCCAGAAAACAATGAGGAGATGGAGATCTTATTCTAGATGTGGGTTTCTCAGAATGCCTTGGAACTGTTGGCATTTTGTGCTGGCTAATTCTGTTGTGGAGGTTTGGCCTGTGTAGCATAGAGCATCTCTGTCTTGTACTTGATGCTGTAGTGGTGTAATGTCTTCCCTAACTGTTGTATCTGCTGTGTGACCGCCAGTGTTTTTAGGAACTAGTACATGCATGTCTTTTGGGGAAAGAGTTGTCTATATTAGAGAAGCTCTAATTTAAATTTGCCCAGAAAATGCAAGATGGCATGTCTGTAACTAGAGTCAGTAGAGAATGAGGGGGCTTGGGTGATGATGGGCTTCAGAATCAGTTAAAGGTGACTCCAGGATAACTCAGGATTAACCAGAAGACTAGTGATTTACTCTGCTTATTTATGGTGCTAATTCTTACTGCTCTGTACCTATGAAAAGAATAACTAAGGTTTATGGAATTGTTGGACAGAGATTATATTTCATAGTTGTAAACCTCTAAATTGTACTGATTGTATTTGTTTTTTTATCATGAAGAAAAATGAGCTTTGTTGTAATGATACTGATAACTGCTGAACATTCATATTATCTGAGTATTGTCAAGGGATTCTTGAAAGTATATTGTTAATTCTGAAACAAAAAAAAATTCCTTAAGAGTTGAAAAATGAATGTTGCTTTGAGCTTTGAGAGATTCTTGCATACTGTGTGCTTTGAAGGTTTTTTGTTTTTTGTTTTTAATTTGTAACTAAATTAGGAATAGGAGTTCAATTTTAAAGTTATTTTTATATGTAAAAAAAGTTCATTGTAGATGTGGGATTAATTAAGTCTGTCCTTATGCATAAGATAGATTTTCGGAATATCTGGATAATTGACACTATTCATTTTCCTTTCTTCTTTGCTTTCCTTCTTTTCTTTCCTTTCTTCCATGTGGAATGATAAGTTCGGAAGGCAGAATGGGGTATTTTTTGACATTGTGGAAATAGAAATGTTCTTTCTTTTGCAGCCTTTAAAAATATAGGCAGAAAAAAATATAGCCAGTTGTAGATCTTGTTTTCTCATTGCAGTTATTATTCATCTGTGATGATGAATAAATATCTCTTCCTCAAATGAGTATGTAGAATATGGTAGAATATATGCCAAAAAAAAAGATAACTAATTAGAAAAACTTATATTCCTGAGGTCCTGTTAGATTAGATTATGACTAAGATGTTACATTCTGTAACTAAAAAGTTAAGCTAGTATTTGAATTTGGAGAAGAATGTCATGTTCTTATAATAACACACTGATAAATACAAAGGTAAAACAGTTGAATCTTAACATTGCATGTGCTGAAACATGGTTATAAAACAAAAATAAATCAAAGAATATTAGTTTACTTCTTTATTTGAGAACAATTGCATTAGCATTGACATTGAAAATAAAATCACAAAATCCATGACAGTTGTACAGTTTATCAGTTATTACAAAAGTGGATTTTCGTCAGGAACCCGTACTCTGTACTAGTGAGCTTTAGTTATGTATTGATTAATACAGTATTGTGTTAAAGTATCTTCTATGTGACTCATCTAGAAGACTAGGACCTTTCCTTTCTGTCTACTTTTTAGCGTTCTTGATTTCAGTGTTGCTTGTGTTGTAATGTTCTTTAGTTACTGTACACAAGGAATCTCTTCTTGCCTTTGAAGTATTTAGTGGAAATTACTTATTTCTCAGAAGATCATTATTTGAAAATTTGTAGAAATTATTGCTGATTTTAGCTAGGGCTGATTTTTCTTTGTATGTTAGGTTTAATTATTATGAGAGGTTTAAAAATCCAAAATTTTTAAATGATTTATAGAACTCTTGAGGTGAAATCAAGTCACTTGCTTTGAAATGATATTGAGTCCATACTCTTTAAATCCAAAAACCTCAGAGATCTACAAGAATTTCTTAACTTTCGCAGAGACTTGTTTTATAGCAAAACCTGTTTAAAACCAACAGTTAATTTGTGTCATTTCTCATACTCTGTAAATACTTATACTTTCTGCTGTCGAACTATTATATTTGATTATAGAAGCACCTTTGGCATTATTGTGCTATTAATGTAGTATATTATGCATATTCCAAATTATTTTAATAAAATATGAACATTTCCAAATTTAAGCACACATACCTGGCTCAAGTTTTGAAACCTAAGGAATTGATTGGCTTAGATAGTAATGCACTTTTGCCCTGTGTAAGATTGTTTAGAATAAGGGTGTTTTTGTTTTTCTTCATAACACTAATCAAATAAGCTTGAGATTGATAGTAATTTCATTGAGTCATTTAAAATCTATTGTTTTAATTTCTTACATGAGCTAATAACACTCAGGATAGCTTGATTATTAGCCATGTATAGGAGGCTTCTGAGGTGATTTAGATATACTAATTAAACTTTGAACCTTCAATTCCCAGTTAATTTTACAGGTCAAAGAAAGTTAAATTCATAGAAATTAAAATTGTATGAAAGCAATAATACTTCATGCTATTTTATTAGTATTTCTATTTTCTTGATTATAGATGCAGACAATTTGTTTTCCTATAGATTTTACAGTTGGTATACAAATTCTTATCTCTCTCTTATTTTTCTTCTTCCATTTATCCTCCTGTCCAAATATTTCAAATTTTTATTTGTTGGCTTATGTGCAGACAAGATTTAGAGACTAGTGCATAATTGATGTGGATTCTGCTGCCATAGGTGGGAATGGAAGCAGCTTGTTAATTAAAGGCTTGCATGAGCTACTCAATAACCATAGCCTATTTATCCAGTAGCAGGTAGTTGATTGTTTTAGGACAGATACATTTTTTTGTCAGCATTTTTCATTCAGAGCCATCTAGTAGCTAGAATGTATGAAGAAAGCTTCCATGACACATGATACAAGCAGTATCCTATTAATCAGGAAAACTGAAATTTTCTTTTGTCTTCCATTTTTTTTTATGTGCCATTGGTATTGTCCATTTTTGCCTCTGTACTGATACAACATCTGCTATAAGCTGACTATCATATATCTATGCTTGTTGTGATAGATAAAAAGTCTAATAGACAGTTTTACAGGGCTAACATTTCTTGCTTGAGATGTGATTCATTAATATAAGTATGCATAGCATATAAAAGAAAGATGTAAAAGAAGAATAATCAAATTATATTCTGATTAAGTTACAGTCAAATGCTCATTAAAACATACTTTTAGAAAATAAATAATTATTTCTAGGTCATTATACTGCTATTAGCTATTTGATAAAAATCAGTGGTGCTATGTTTAAGTTATATTCTAACTTACATTTCATTTCTCATCTTCATTAGTTCATACTGGATTAAATCATGTATCAACTTTGTTGACTTATTATTTAATGAGGTTGGGAATGTCTACCATCCTTTGCCTTAGATTTGTTTATATTGTTTTGCAAGTTATCCACAAGTTTTGGTGGTTTCATTTGTGTCAGTGTTGTGTGTGTGTGTGTATGTATATACATATGTGTGGTTTTTTTTTCTCATATTTTCAACAGATTCTGAAGGGAGTGGTAATGGAAGTGAAGACCCTTCAAAGGACAGTGGAGAAGGTTCCTGTAGTGATTCTGAGGAAAACCTTTTAGAAGAAGAGCTGAATGAAGATATTAAAGTAAAAGAAGAACAGCTTAAAAATTCTACAGAGGAAATAATGTCATCAGACAAACAGTTAATTAAAATGGAGAAGAAGGAAGAAGAAGAAAATGGAGAAAGACCTAGAAAGAAAAAGGAGAAAGAGAAGGAGAAAGAAAAGGACAAAGAAAAATCAACAGTATCTGATAGTGCAGCTGCTTCTGCTGCTGGTACCACACCAGCCACAAGCCCTCCTGCTGTTACCTCCCCTTCTGTCCCTACCACTACCACCAGCACCACCACCACGGAGGAACAAGTCAGTGAGCCCAAGAAATGGAATCTTCGTCGAAATCGGCCTCTTTTGGACTTTGTATCCATGGAAGAGCTGAATGATATGGATGATTATGACAGTGAGGATGATAATGACTGGAGACCTACTGTAGTAAAGAGAAAGGGGAGATCGGCATCTCAGAAGGAGGGCAGTGATGGAGACAATGAAGATGATGAAGATGAGGGAAGTGGGAGTGAGGAAGATGAGAATGATGAGGGCAATGATGAAGACCATAGCAGCCCTGCTAGTGAAGCAGGTGGCAAGAAGAAGAAGAGTAAAGTTCTTAGCAGAAACAGTGCTGATGATGAGGAACTGACCAATGATAGCCTGACCCTATCTCAAAGCAAGAGTAATGAGGTAGAGCAACCCAATTTTTATGATATCTGTCTGTCTGGGGAAAGGGCATTTTCTAAATCAGTACTTATTTTATTAAGTGGCTTCCTTGAATTTTTATTTAGTTGTAGGAGTGAATGAACACCCTGAATTTAACATTTATTCATTTGGTCAACAAACTTAATTATCCACTATTTTTCAGCATTCTCCGGGATCTGTAGTCTCCATTTCCAAGGAAAGTATGTAGAGAGACATTTTTATATCTGTAGACTTGGGAAATGATAGTTTTCTATTCCCATTTC
Organism: Rhabdomys pumilio; assembly: GCA_030674055.1. Lineage (NCBI taxonomy): Eukaryota > Metazoa > Chordata > Mammalia > Rodentia > Muridae > Rhabdomys > Rhabdomys pumilio. The sequence continues at coordinate 21,528,657 of JANHMN010000016.1, forward strand.
TATTTTCTTTCTGTTCATAGATGCTAACTGTCAATGAGTGGATTAGGAAAGTAGAGGCTCTTTCTTTAAACAGTTTTGTCTATAGCTACATAAAAAATAAGGCTTTTTGCATACATTAGAAGAAGGTAACATACAGCTCTTTTTTTCTCTCTCTCAGACTTTCAGAGAGTTGTTTTAAAGGTTAGTCAGTTGTCAGCTGTAGCAGTCATCAGTATAGTCACCAATCTTTGGTTTATATGTGTGACAGTAAAATGTACTTTTTTCCCCTAACTCATCCTTAATGAACAAATTCTCTGCAAAGAAGTAAAAATAAAAGCAAACGTTTTCCCCTATAGAACAAACATTTCTATCCTGAAGCAACAGTAATGACTCAGTCCTGCCATTGAAGTTCTGCTGCAAGTTAGGTTTACCCATTGGTCCAGAGGTGCAACGCTCAAGACTTCAGTTAATCATATCTGTGTCTCTGTCTGTGTGCCTATGTGTTTTCCTTCCAAAAGAAAGATTGAGTTGATGTCTTACATGTAGATGTATGTTACATCACATGTAGAATTGTGCTAATTATGTCATTGCTGTTAATGTGTTTATGTCAACAAAATTTACTTCATATTTTTGTTTGTTTTTCATATCATTGAAGTAGCTTAAACTGGTAGATTTTCTTTATGCTTTATTTTTTCATATTGTTTCCTGCTTACAGATTTTCAGAGTAGTAACTGTCTATTTTATTTAGGCTTATTACAAATTTTGTGGGTTTGTTTCTCTTAAATAATATATAGCAAACTCTCAGGGATTCCGTGTCAGCAGAGATGAAATAAAAGCTTTTATCTGCATTATAAACACTGATTAATTTCTAGGTTGCTCATGTTCCTGTGAAGAATGTTGCCTGCTTTCAGTGGTATCCTAATTCTTATCTTTAGGTAAAGGAAAACTCATGTGAGGAGCTAGTGTGTACCATTTAAGGATGGAGCATGAGCTGTTCCCTGTTACTAATGCTGTCCTGGCATATTTATGGATATTTGTTAGTCTTTAGATTGACATTTGTTCACTTTATTTTTATAGCATTTAGCACTTATTCTCTATTTATTGACTGAGCTTACTTTTGGCAGTATATCTAATGTTTCCTGTTTAGGTTAGTAGTCACAGAAGTAATTTAATAATTGAGGACCTATGGAGAAGTTTCATGTTAATATGTAGGGACACTTGTATATATGTAGAAATATATGTTATTTTTTTAATAACTTCTACTTGATAACATTGCTTAACAGACTAAGTTTTATAATACGTTTCAAGATCACAGATATGGGTTAGTCTTTTTTTTTTTCTCATTTTAGTGAAAAAAATTAAATATTTTGGTAAATAATCGGATCTATATGTAAATGTCCTGAAGGTATTTCTGACATAAGATCCTAAAGTAATTTTTAGAAAAGTGCCCACATAGAATAACTTGTAGAAAGCTAATTTCTCTGGAATAATCTGCTTAAAGTTTGGTTACACTTTTGTCTTCACATCTATTTTAATTCCTCAATAATTTTCATGATTTTAATTATATTTAAATTAGGATAAACTAAATATCAAATTTTACTTAAAAAATTAATCAGTTTAGATTATTACTTATGTTTAAATTTTTTATTTATATGCTCTTGTATTTATAAGAAAGAAGTTTAAAAATTGGTTTTGTTGCCTTATGGCTTTTGTCAGTCTTTCTAGTTACCTATTTTGGGTAATAATGATAACTAAACATGATTACTACTATAGCTTTTTTATATACTATAAAAGATATATATGTATATTTATAAATATTTTCTTCTTCAAGCTTGTGCCAAAAAATTCAATAAATAATGAATTTCATACTACTGACAAATACTAAACAATATGCAATCACCCTCTTCTGTGATAATTATGAAATGCACAACTATGGAAATAAAATATAAATGTAGATGAACATTTACTAATTTCTGCTGAGAGTTACAAAATAGAGTAGGGCTTTTTGTAGTTTTAATCTAAGACAAGAATTTATTAAACAGCATAAATCATTCCTGAAAGATCACTAAAAATTCTAAAAGCCCTGGCAGACTGCTTTTTATACCATCTGATGGGTTAGGGCATCAATACAAATGGAAGGTGAAGGAAGGTGGTTTTTGTTGTTTTGTTTTGTTTTGTAAGAAGAGCCAATAGGAATAGGGTGTGTACAGGGCCCCAAAGCAATTAACCTCACTAGTTAACAAGTTTGTTTCTGAAATTTTATATTTTTCCATTTTGCCTGTGTTGAGATTCTACTTCATAGTACAAACAGCCAAAAGCGTGGCTTTAGAAATATACACAAGAATATCATAGTTATTAGCAGGTAGCCTTTTCTTGTTGCAGTGTTAAGTATATTTGCCGAAAAATGATGTGGATTGTCTATAGGTAAATGACGCTCTTAAAACCTGAACAATTTTGAATTTCTTAGGGGACTTTACTGTTTGTGTTTTTGTAACTCACACTCTTTGATGGCTTCAGTGTGCCTAGGCACATAGAGGAGTGCTTCTAAAGCACTTTGGCTTTAGGATCTCCTTATTAAAAAGTTATTGAAGACTTGTAATATTTAGGTAGACTACATCTATTGATGGTTACAACTTCCAGTTAATCTTAGAAATTCTAAAAAACCAAACCAAACCAAAACAAAACCACAGAAGATACAGAAACAGACAAGTTGTCAGGTTGATAACACTGATCTTTTCTATGTAGTTTCTTGAACACTTCACCCACTCACAAAAGAAGAGTGAAAGAAGCAGCACAAAAATAGCATCATGAGAATAGTCTTTACTGTGCACTTCCTGAAGGAGAGCTTCCTGGAGCTTCCTTTGCTGCTATAGAGTGGATGGAGCACTTGATGAGTTACATTTTCTGCAAATTGATGACTGTTTTTTTTTTCTTCTTGCCTTTGCAGTTTTTAAATTAGTGTAGTCTGGATAACAGCCCTGTGTTCTTTTCCATCCTTCATATTGAAACTTCTGAGTATCACTAATACCATTTTGACAACCTATTTATTTCTGACTTAAGTTTTTCAAGGTAGTGTAACATTTTCTGAAAATGGTTCTCATTTTCAAGACATTAAACCTAGAGTTGTAGTTGAAAATTTATGAATGGAAGAAATTTTGTTAGTAGAATTGCCAGTTTTGTTTTGTTAAGGAGAAAATGTTTCTTTCTCATTGAGGATCTGTAGAACAGTTTGGATCTTGGATTACTGTTTTGATAAGTACAACCTTATATTTTTGGCTTAGTATAAGAATTTGTCATCTAAGGTTCTATTATGCTAATGATAAATGTCACCTGATATTTGCAATTAATACGTAAATATTTTGCCAAAATTTATCATTATTTTAAGTAGGAAAATATTAACCCTTTCTCTTGAAAAACCATCTGTGTTTCCATAGAGCAAGTGTGTTCAAGTAATTTAAAGACAGTTAGGATCAAATAAATACAAACCACATTCACAGTTCTTGTTAGCATACTGCTGAAGGGTGGATGTGTTTGGGATGTCTGACTTACTAGTTAGTTATCTCATTACACATTTTGTAGAAAAATTTGCTGTATTAAAAACAGTTTTGGAATATCGTACAAACATTTGAGAGTCTAAACTTTCAAATAAAACATTGTTGAAGAATTATGAAGCACACTTTATCTATTAAAGGTGGTTTCATGTATAGTGGAGTTTTCTCTATTAAATTTAAATATAGCAGGTTCAATTTAGTCCTTTTGCACATATTTTATAAACATCTTATAAAATACATGGCAAATGAATACTAAATATGTTTTAGAGTGCAGGGAGAACTCTAGGTAACGCTTAATTTTTAGGCAACTGTATGCTTATTTACTTTTAGATTGGCATATAGAGCACTGGGATTTGACCGAACATCTTCATACATTATACTTAGTTCTCAGTTGCTTCCCTCTCTCCTCTGCCTGGTTCCCCTCCTCCCTTTAGATGTGCCTTTTCTTCTCCATTTAGTCCCCTTTGCTTAGCTCTCACATAGACATATATTTTCCTGTGTATTCTCACCTCCCATAAGTTCTTTTCTTTAAGATTAAAATTCAAGGAGAAAAATGAAATCATCATTGAATTATTACTGTAGTGCCACCCTTTTTTCTGATTTCAAGATGTTTTCTTTGGCCATCTCCAAGTTATTTATCTAATTTCTATTTTTGTATAAAGCTTCATTAATTTTTTGTTAAAGGTTTTAGCCTAGTTTCCTTTGAAAGAAGACACATACCTTCAGAAATATGGTAACAGATTCATAGGATACTGGACTCTATTATTTAGATTATAAATGTGCTTAAATCACACTTAAACAGTAATGCATATCTGCTCGATTACCAGACACTAAGATCTTGTTTTCAAAACTTTGGTTTAGATTTTCCCTTCGTTGCCCACTGTTATTGGAGCGCTGTAGGGCTGCTATTTCCCCTTCCTGTGCTTTACAGTTGGAACAAGTGTCTCACTGGATCAGAGGGCCTAAGCAGCAGTCACTGCTCTTGTCACAGACACTAGAGCACAGTACATGTAGAGAGAATTGGCATAGTCACTGTTCTTCTGAATAAAATCAGAAAACAGAAAATTCCGTTTTCTCCCCTTTGTAGAGGGGAAACCCATGGCACATGCAGTGAAGTGACAGACTTAGTGTCTACTTCAAGAAATTCACTTTTTCTCATTCACAAGTTTACTCATAGAATTCTCTTATTTTTTGTATTAAGCCATTTTCTAAGGCTTAGACATAATTCTGTCATATAAATGTTGACAGTCCATTAACACAGGTAGCATCTTAATTGTCAGACTGTGTTTCACTAGGTCATTTCCTAGTCCATGGTGTTTAACAAAACAAAAAACAAAACCAACTTAGAAGTGATAGCCTATGAAAAACATTTGGACTTACCACTGGGATGATGAATTATCAGTCCTCATTTAGGCTTGTCACTTACCTTTGAGCGTCTAAAGAACACATCCTACCCCTTGCCTCGTGCTTAGGTGTCAGTCTGTCTTTCTCTTTTGAACCATACAGGAAGTATCGAGGAGAGGAGGAAGGGTATGGATCATGCAGCATTAAGGACCTTTATTACTTCATGGATTCTTACAACAACCTTTCTGTTCCCTTTTAATTTTGTCATTCTCACTTTACAAATGGAAACACGGGACATTTGACAGCTGTGAAGTGAAAGCTGCAAACAAACCCAGGATGTTCATTTAGCTACCAAGATATTGTAAACACATGAGTTTCTTTATAGGATAGTCTCACTTTGCATTCCCTGATTTGTTTTACATCTGTAATTTTAGATGCTATCCATTAAATGTGTCAAAAGAATTACTTACTGTGACCTTTAAGGATTGTCAGTGGATGTTGTGGCATATGCCTATAATCAGAGCTAGTGAGAAGTAGAGACAGGAGGATTAGAAGTTCGAGGCCAGCCTTGGGTACATAGGAAGTTCAAGACCATCTTTGGTTATGTGAGATCTTGTCTCAAAAAGCTTCTCCCCACAAAATATTTAAAATATCATTTACAATTATTATCGAAATGATAGTTCCAAGTATTACCTTTGAGGCTATTAATAGAGTTTAAAGTGATATAAACCAGCAAAATAGTAATATGAAATTAAATATCTTTAGTGACTGTGGCATGGAACTATCAACAATTTTGCTTTTGACTGTGGTCAACTTTGTAAATGAAAATATACAAATATGCCACATTGTTATGTTAAGTGATATATATATATCTAATATATATAATCTTAAGACTCTTTGCAGACTGGTGTTTAATTCCCAGGCTCATGTTATCCTTCAGCCTAATCCTCTCATGTGGCTAGAGCTATATGAGTGTGCCCTGGGCCAGAATGAAGTGTTTTCTTATATCCAGAAATGCAAAAGGTTTAAGTTAAAATGGATAGACTTTCTCTTCTTGAAATTTTATCCTCTTATACTCATCTGATATCTTTTATCTTTTATATTGATATTAGCTAGCTATCATTATTACCAGTTTGTACTAGATATTTCTTGCCATAAATGTAAGGAGTACATTTTCTTACTTTTTTTAGCAACTACTTAACTTTTTTTTTTTTTTTTTCAGATTATGTGTTTAGGCTCTTTCTGAGTAGCTGGGTAACTCTGGACCTTTTACACTTTGGACTCTAGAGACAAACATCACATGCATACTTACTTACATGTTATCTTTACCTATTTCCTCTTGTTTTGTATATGTGTGTCTTGTCTTTCTGAGGTAGCAACTTTACTAAAGTATAGGAACCACATCTTAGATTTTGAAAATCTGTATATAGGGTTGGTAATTACGTGAAAATTAAGTGTTCCTTTTTCTGTAGTTTAAAGACCAAAGTCAAATATTAAGCAGATAGAAGTATTTGGATGCCTGTGCCTTCTCCCTTTTCAGTGGGGAGAACCCATGGCACCTGCAGAGAAATGACAGAGTAAGATGTGTAAAGAGTGGTTGGACAGTGGCATAGTACACTTTGAAGATACTAATAGAATGCCACATAAATTTGAAGTACTAAGTATTTTGAAACAAAATGGGAATTGTGTGTATTAAATTACTTTTTAATTAAAATGTGATTTTTCTGATTTATTTTAATATTAGGACTCGCTGATTCTTGAGAAGAGTCAAAACTGGAGTTCTCAAAAAATGGACCACATTCTGATTTGCTGTGTTTGTCTTGGAGATAATAGTGAAGATGCAGATGAAATAATTCAGTGTGACAATTGTGGCATTACAGTTCATGAAGGTAATTTTGCTGGTTTTTCCTGTTAGAAATGGCTGGTTGACATCTTGTTCAAAGGAAGTTTAAACTGTTTTCCATTTACAGTCATTTAAAGTCTTATTACATTATTATATAACATTATGATTTAATTGAAAATAATATATATTGAGTTTTTGAAATTTGTTTATTTTATGTATATGTGGGTGTGTGTGCACATGTGTGTGCACATGTGTGTGCACATGTGCATGCATAGATATGCACTTGCCTGCATGTTTGCCCGTTCATGTATGTCTGGATGCTGGATATCTTTGCAACTACCTGCCACCTTAGATTTTGAGACAGTTTCTCACTAACCCTGGCATTTGCTTATTCCAGTGACGGTTTGGCTATAGAATCCCAGGGACCCTTTGTCTTTGCCCATCAGTGGTGAAATTACATTCACATACTACCTAAGCCCAGGTTTTTATTTGAGTGCAAGCACTTGACCCACAGAATCATCTCCCCATCCTGATCTTACTATATTTGTGTGTGTGTGTGTGTGTGTGTGTCTGGGTGTTTGAATCAGGATCCTAAGTACCCTAGGTTTACATTGAGTTTGCTGTGTCAGAGAGAAGATGGCCTAGGGCTGAATTTACAGACTTGTGACTTCATACACTGCTTGATGAACATTGTTATGAGCTAAGCCATAGATGCTATAAAGTCACACCATTTGAGGATAGATTTCACATGGGACAGTTATTGGAGAGGGAGTATACAGAGACTGACTCTGGGCAAGGGTGGAGAGAAAAAGAAAGCAGAGAGAGGAGGGATTGATCTTTTATAAGGGGATGTAATTCATGACCTCCTGGGAACAGTCGCAGTGCATGTTGCAGCTCTGTGCTGTTGTTGGGTCCGTGGGGGCAGGAGATCAGAAGGCCTGGTTACCAGTAGGCATTGCTTTTCAGATATTTTTTTTTTTTTTTTTTTGGTATTTATACATTTACTTATTAAAATGTTTTATGAAAAGAACAGTATTTCTTTAGAGGTAAGTGCTAATGTTTTTCTTCATGTTATTATTCTTACTTTTTCTTCTCTTTTGGAAATATTTCTATGTTGTCAGGCTGACTGCAGTTATCCTCTTAGCCTCCGGAGTAGCTGCAATTGTAGGAGTGTGTACTGTACCTTGCAACTTTTAGTTCTTAAATAAAATTTAAAATTAGGAAAAAAAAATCTATCGAGCCAATAGAAGGTACCATTTAATATTTAAAATGTGCATTTAAATCCTTTCAACCTTATACATATTTTATAATTAATTTTTATTATATATATTTTTATATATTTTAGTTATGTAATTGTAGTGCCTTTTTTTTAACTGATTATTTACTCCCAGTTTTCCCTCTGTGAACCCCAATCCCGTGCCACCTTCCCTCTGCCTATTTTAGGGTGCTCTTCCACCTACCCACACACCCACTCCCACCTCACTGCCCTAGAATCCCCCTATGTTGGGGCACTGAGCCTCCACAGGACCAAAGGCCTCCCCTCTCATTGATGCCTGACAAGGCCATCAGCTACATATATAGCTGGAGCCATGAGTCCTTTCATGTGTACTCTTTGGTTGGTGGTTTAGTCCCTGGGAGCTCTGGAGTGGGGTCTGGTTGGTCAGTATTGTTGTTCTTTCTATGGGGTTACAAACTTCTCCAGCTCCTTCAGTCCTTCTAACTCTTTTATTGGGGTTCCTGTGCTCAGTCCAATGGTTGGCTATGATCATCTGCATCTGTATTGGTCAGGCTCTGGCAGAGCCTCTCAGGGGACAGTATAATTATATTTTCTATATTTGAATTTGATTATTAATTTTTTAAACACATTGTTGCTCTAGCACAGGCTGTCAACTCCTCATGCTCCTGTTCAGTCTATGAGAGCTTGGATTACAGCCATCTACAACCACATGAGTTTTTAATTTGAAAAGTGAATTTGTAGAGATCATCTTTTGAAATATAAACTAGGAACCACTGTTATATTCTCTGTTATAATTTTGGAAAGTTCTTTGTTCTCTTAAACATTTTTTGACCTTAGTTTTCATCTATAGAAAATTTATATGTAGTATACAGAGTTTCTATGTATTCTTTTTAGAGTTCCCATAAAGTAATACTTTGTCCATAAAAAGTACATAAACTATTTGGTTTTCTATTCCTTTTCATAGTAATTTTTTTTAACTTCTACAAGTGCTGTGAATATATGATACCCCGTTCTCCCATCCAGAATCTTAAATACCTCCGTATCTCTTTTCTTCTTTTCCTTTTCTTCCTTCCCATTCTCCTTTTTCTGTCTATTCTTTCTCAGTTCCTTCCTATCTTCTTTTCTTCTCCTTTCTTTGCTTTTTTTGCTGATCAAACCCAAGGACTGGCACAAGTTTTCTGTGTGTGAGACAGGGTCTAGCTATATACCCCAGGCTAGCCTTGAACTTGCCGATCTCCTCCTTCTTTCTCCTAAATGATGAAGTTATGTGCCAGTGGGTGTCAGTCTTCCTTAGCCTTAGTGAATATTTCTTTAGAACAAGGTCATTCTTTTACATAGCTATGAAATTACCCAAACCAGGAAGTCAACATCTATGGAGTATAGGTAGCCAATCTGCAAACTATATTCAGATTTTGTCAGTTGTGCTAATACTGTACTTTATAGCACAATAAACTCAAGTCCATAGAGTATGATTGATTATTATGTCTGTTAGGTTACTTTTAATCTCCAACAGTTCCTGAGAGTTTATGTCTTCTACCAGTTATACTTTGAAGAATGCAGCTTAGTTTATTTTAGGTTTTTAAAATATGCTTTTCCATATTATGTTTAGATTTTTTTTTCTGCTTTGGGTGGAATGGTATGAAGTTTTTAATTTATTCATTCTTTGATGGATCTTATTAAAAAGGATGTAGTGATTGTCAATATTATTTATATTGGTTTATGAATACCTTCTCAGTTTCTTTGTGGCAAAGCTGTTTTTCCTTTTCAGTAAGGTTCCCCCTACCATATCCCCTGTGAGAGCCATGACTACCAAAAGCAATATTTCTGGGACTTTGTCCTTCTCTTGCTTTCTAGGATTACAGAGTCCTCTCACAGAGTTCCTCTTGCCTTTATGGAGCAGTGGGTTGAGGCTCATAGTGGGAAGACCTCCTATTGCTCTATGTTTTTTATTCATTCAGTGGTTTGTTTGTTATCCTGTTAATGTTTATTATCCTGCTTAATGTTCTATAATTGTTAGGCATCATGTAGAATAAATGTGCAAATTTCCGATCTTCTGGAGAAGTGAATAATATATAGGTAAACCAATAATAAATAAATATTTAAAGATGCTAAAAATTTTTGGTTTGGATCCAGTGTAAAATAAAATTCAACAAGTATAGGAAATACTATAACATCTGATACAAGGTTAACATGATATAAAAAGAAACTTTGCTTCTTCCTCAAAATTTAGTTAACTGTTGAGTTACTTAAGTGGTCTCTCAAATAGTCGCCCAGATTCCTCTTCTCTAATCTTCCCTCTACCTAGCTAGCAGAAACAGTCTTCCACAACATAATCCAAACAGTTTGAATCCTAGACTACAGCTTGCTTACTCCATTCTGATTTACTAACTTCTGTACAACTATAAAAACACCCCAAACGTGTTATCACTGCAGGAGCTTTATGCACTCTACTCCTAGGCTTAGACTATTCTTTTAAACCCAAACAACCTCATGACATTTTTCTTTCACTTCCCTTAGGTCACTACTTGTTCTAGAAATAGAAACTTGTAATAATCTACTCAACCATTTCCACCCAGGATCAGACATAAAAATCAGAGACTCCTGGCCTGAAGATACTACTTAAATCTGTAAGATTGATTGTGATATTAAGAAAGAGTATATGTGGCAGACATTTTAATAATTCAGAGGATATAAGGAAAATATTATTGTGGAGATAACTATATAATAAGCAGAGGAGAAAATGTTTCAAGAAGGGAAAATGGGTAACTGTCTAATAAATAATATGTTTAGAGTTAGATAATGACCTAATTCATAAGGGAAGTTACCCAGACTCAGTGCTAGACTCCAGGAATACCACTAGCAGTCTATCTCAGGTTAGGAGGCAAACAGTACGAAGAATAGGATGGGAGTAGTGGGTGGCTTATCTAGTAAAGCATACAAACAAATGTAAGCTGAGATTAGAGTTCAGATTTCTATGACCCTATAAAGTTCAGGTGTCTATAGCAGCCTTCCTTTTATCTCAGCCCTCAGGAGGTGGAGACAGAATGTTTAGATAAGGTGGCTAGCAAGAATAGCATTATCTATTATTATAATAGATTTGAGATTTGAAGTATTGAAAGGCAATACTTCAATATACAAGGTGGAGAGTGATTGACGAAGACACCTAAAATCAACTTCAGGCCTCCACATGAACGTGTGCACCTGCGCTCACACCAGTACTCATGCACATAGTGATACATGCATGTACTCCACACACACACAAGACAAAACACCAACTCAATTTACTTGTTCCTATTTCATTGTCACATTGAGAGTCATTTCTATTTCTTAGATTAGTCTTTGGGCCAAATCTTAGGTTAGGTCATTTGACTATGGGTATAGTTTTTTAAAGCCATGAACATAATTTAAGAAATTGAATCAATTTCTGACATTCTGTTGCTAGGATATGTTATACATTTAATTGCTGCTATTTTATTGTTAGTCTTTTTGAGACAGGATATTGGTACTCTAGCTGTTCATCAAACTTACAGACTTTCTCCTGCCTCAGTTTTTTGAGTGTTGGAATTATAGGCATGATCTATTGTGCCTTTGGCTAGATGTAGCTGATTCTCTTGTACCCATTTTGCATTTGTAAATATTTTAAAAGAAGTTCTGACATTGCTAGATTTTCATTTTCTTACATCAGAAGTTGGCTGCAGCTGACCAGCCCTGCAGTCTTCAATTTACCTTGACTACTTAAATCACCTTTGTTTGTCTACCTGGTCTGATATAGTTTCTCATTTACTGTATACTTTGGGAGTGAAGATGCTTTGAGATTTCAGTGTTTTACATCTGTGATTCTAATGCATATTTTTGATTTTCTGTGACAGGTTCTCAAGTAGTGTAGCCTAGGTAGGTTTTGAACTCCATGTAGCTGAGACTAGCTGTAAACTCCTAATTTACTGGCTTCCCACCTCTTAAGCTTTGGGATTAAAGGTTCCATCTAGTATTTGGCTGCAACCAAATTTTTACTGTAGCATCAGACCTGAGCCCACCAAGAAATACTACCATTTAAAATTCAGAAGGAACTTTTTTTTCTTCCTATCCTTTTTTTTTTTTTTCTTTTTCTTGTTATTTCTTGGTACTGAGAATTGAAACCAAGACTTTACACAACCTTAGTAAGCATGCTTCTATTCAGTAGTGCTCTGGTCACTGTCTATTTAATTTTATTTTCTTCTTTTAAGACAGATTCTTTGTCTTAGTTATTTTTCTCTTGCTATTATAAGACACCATAACTAAGGCAAGTTAGAGACGAAAGCATTTAGTGGGGGCTTAGAGTTTTAGAGAGTGATTCCATGACCATCATGGTGTGACCATGGCAGCAGGCAAGCAAGCACGGAGTTGGAACAATAACTGAGAGCTCACATCTTATCTACAGTATGAAGCAGAGAGAGAGAGAGAGAGAGAGAGAGAGAGAGAGAGAGAGAGAGAGAGA
>JANHMN010000016.1:21541094-21555937 GCA_030674055.1 Rhabdomys pumilio
AGAGAGAGAGAGAGAGAGAGAGAGAGAGAGAGAGAGAGAGAGAGAGACATAGAGAGAGAGAGAGAGAGGAAGAACGAACATGCATGCCTCAAGACAGAGACAGAGACAGCACACCTCCTCAAAGCCTATTCCAGTGACACAACTCCTATAACAAGACACACCTCCTTATTCTTTTACGCAGTTTTACCAAATGAGGACGAAGTATTCAAACATTAGAGCCTATGGGAACCATTCTTCTTCAAACCATCACGGTCTTCTATGTTGCCAGTCTTTTATTTTGCCACCCTCCTTCCTCAGCCTTTCAGGTAGTCTTTATAATGGGCACTTATCAACATCCTAGGGGGATGTGTGCGTGTGCGTGTGCGTGTGTGTGTGTGTGTGTGTGTGTGTGTATCTGAAATACCCTGAAACTCTAATCTTCTGCCTCCACTCCTGAGTTCTGGGGTTACAGGCATGTGTTTCTACATCCAGTTCATGCTGTGTTCTGTATTGAAGTGAAGCTCTTGTTCATGGTAGACAGACACTATGTCAGTGAACTATATACCTAGACTTTTTTCTACTGTTTTGGAATCCCAGACTATTGTCTTAGAGTGAATTCCTTCTTAATAAAGTCATTGTTTAAATAAACACAGATTTCTGTAAGGATACCGTGTTAGTTCTGCTGACATCTTTAAGGTTAATTAAAGGTTCAAAATGTGACCTATGAGTGAAAGATCTATATGACAAGAACTTCAAGTCTCTGAAGAAAGAAATCGAAGATCTCAGAAGATGGAAAGATCTCCCATGCTCATGGATTGGCAGGATTAATATAGTAAAAAAGACCATCTTGCCAAAAGCAATCTACAGATTCAATGCAATCCCCATTAAAATCCCAATTCAATTGTTCACAGAGGTAGAAAGAGAAATTCTCAAATTCATTTGGTATAACAAAAAACCCAGGATAGCAAAAACTATTCTCAACAATAAAAAAACTTTTGGAGGAATCACCATCCCTGACCTAAAGCTGTACTACAGAGCAATAGCGATAAAAACTGCATGGTATTGTTACAGAGACAGGCAGGAAGATCAATGGAGTAGAATTGAAGATCCAGAAATAATCCTACACACCCATGGTCACTTGATCTTTGAGAAGGGAGCTAAAACTGTCCAGTGAAAAAAGGACAACCTTTTTTTTTATTTCTTTTTTCTTCTTTTTTCTTTTTTTCTTGGATATTATATTTACATTTCAAATTTTATCCCCTTACCCCATTCCCCCTACCACCCAGGGACCCCTTATGCCATCCCCCCCTCCTCCAGAAATGAACCCATACACTTATGGTCACTTGATGTTTGACAAAGGAGCTAAAACTGTCCAGTGAAAAAAAGGACAGCATTTTAAACAAATGGTACTGGCTCAACTGGAGGTCAGCATGTAGAAGAATGCAAATTAATTCATTCTTATCCCCTTGTACAAAGCTCAAGTCCAAGTGGATAACAGTCCTTCACATAAAACCAGATACACTGAAACTAATAGAAGAGAAGGTAGGGAAGACCCTCGAATACCTAGGCACAGAGGAAAAGTTCCTGAACAGAACACTAATGGCTTATGTTCTAAGATCAAGAATTGACAAATGGGACCTCATAAAATTGCAAAGTTTCTGTAAGGCAAAGGACACTGTAAATAGGACAAAATGGCAGCCAATAGATTAGGAAAAGATCTTTACCAATCCTACATCTGAAATAGGGCTAATATTCAATATATACAAAGAACTCAAGAAATTAGACTCCAGACAACCAGATAACCCTATTAAAAATGGGGTACAGAGCTAAACAAAATTCTCAACTGAGGAATCTCGAATGACTGAGAAGCACCTAAAAAAATGTTCCTTAGTCATCAGGGAAATGCAGATCAAAACAACCCTGAGATTCCACCTCACATCAGTCAAAATGGCTAATATCAAAAACTCAGGTGATAGCAGATGCTGGCGAGGATGTAGAGAAAGAGGAACACTCCTCCATTGTTGGGATTGCATGCTGGTGCAACCACTCTGGAAATCAGTCTGGTGGTTCCTCAAAAAATTTGAACATAGCATTACCTGAGGACCCAGCTATACCACTCCTGGGCATATACCCAGAAGATGCTCCAGCATATAACAAGGACACATGCTGCGCTGTGTTCATAGCAGCCTTATTTATAATAGCCAGAAGATGGAAAGAACTCAGAGTTCTGTTTCTTTCAACAGAGGAATGGATACAAAAAAATGTACATTTACACACTGGAATATTACTCAGCTATTAAAAACAGTGAATTTGAGAAATTCTTAGGTAAATGGATGGAACTAGAAAATCCCATCCTGAACTAGTAATTCAGAACATTTCTTTCACATTTTTATTGGTGTTGTATATATTCTTTTGAAAAATTTCTATTCATGTCATCTTCCTATATTAGAATTATATTAGAATTAGATCACTTGAATTTTGGCTGCTGAGTTTTTGTTTTGTATTTTGTATTTTAGACCTATGTCAGATAAAAACATGGCACATACCTTGTTGTTTTGTGCTGATTGTTTCTATACACTATTTTAATGGTTCCCTTTGTGTCAGGAATATTTACTTTGATTTAATTTCATTTAGTAATTTTTTCTTTTGAAGGTATTGGATTCAGTCTTAGTTATCTTTCTGGTGTTATGTAGAGGGACCAGGACCAAGACAACTTAATAATGAAAGCATTTATTTAATTTGGACTCATAGTTCCAGAGGGTAGTAGAGTTCATAACCATTAGGGCAGAAAGCATGGTAGCAAGTAGATATGGCTCTGGAGCAGTAGTGAGAAATTGCGTGTGATCCACAGGCACAAGGTTGAGTTGAGGATTGGTGGAGAGGGAGAGGGTACATACGCTAACTGGGAATGGCTTGGACTTTTGAAACCTCAGAGCCCATCCCCAATGATAACACCTCATTCATCAATGTCACATTACTTCTAACAAGGCCATCTCTCCTAATCCATCCAAAATATTTAGAGTGTGGAATAAGAATTCAAATATATGAGGATATGGGATCCATTCTTACTAAAACATCAGTGACTCTTACCTAGCAAAATCATAGTATCACTATCTTGAAGTATTTTCAGTATATTTTTCTCTATTAGTTTTTATTTGGTTTCATTTTAATAATCCAAATTCTACTAATTTGGATCATCTGTATCTTTGTAAATTTCAAGACAATTATAAGTGTATTTAATATATTTTCTTAAAATATGGTTTATAGAGATTACTTTTGCTAAAACTGTTTCACATTTGAAAATAGTTAACATGTAAGATATGAATTTATGCTTATAACTTTTTAAAATTTAACATTTTCCATGTGAAAAAATAATGGTTTTGATAGTCATGTTTTGAATGAAATTTTAAAATGAAATTTTAAATTTTATCTTTTCATTAATTAGATTGAACTAGAGTTGGTATAAAATGCCAGAATTTTGGTTTATAGTAAATACTAAGATTATGGCAGAAAATATGGTGACATGGTAGGTCAGATGGCAAATGCTCTGTGAAGGCTGTGATACAGTGTATCTGTTTACAGGGACAGTGGGCCTGTAGAAAGCTCTCTTTTGACTGGCAAAGTACTGGTGTTCTAGATTACAGAGGGGGACATTCTGGTGATGAAGTTCAGAATCCATTCCCATGGATATTTGTAGGTGTTGTAGAATTCTGCAAATGTTTGCTGAGTATGGCATACATTTTTAGAACAGAATTGAAACTGAGATAATAAACATGTGAACTGCTATGATTTGTCCTGATTTTAGAGAACCAAGTTAATTAATTTGATAGCCTCTTGGGGCCTTCCTTACCTTGGTAATTGTTTACTTTGAATACAAATTTCATCTGCCTTGAAATAATTTGCTTTAAAGGAACATTATTTTGTAAAGAAAGTAGATTTGTCTTCCTGTAGTATTGGATTGCTTATTGAAAAAAATAGGTTGACTATTTTTATTGTGTATTTTTATGATTTTAAGTCGATTTTAGTTATTGCTCTTTTATAGGTAACAGTAACTGTACCAACGAAAAAATTATAAGTCCTTTAAGTTTATGATTTTGTATTACAAAATCATACTTACTTACAAACAATGAAGATGGTAGTTACTAAAATTTAATACTAAAGAAATTAGTGCATTTTGATTTCTTTGCTTGTGTGGTAATTTAGTCCCTTTAAAAGCATTTCTTTGGCAGTCTCTTATATGAAGAAAAAAAAAAAGCTTAGGACTACAAGTACTGCTGTTGGATTTTACCACACTTTGAAATAACACTGATGTTTGTCAAACGATTTTATAAACTAGACAAAAAGGGAGGGGGCACAGAACTCTTCCAAATCTGTTATTTTTTTTCATACTTTATTTTTTAATAATTCATTTTATTATATATAATGAATATATTGAAATGTGCTATAATAATACTATTGAATCGCATAGGACTAACAATTTTCTTTCTAAATTTTTATTTTATTTTTTCCCCAGTCTGCTTTTATACCATTTTAATTACATGCACGTATTAAGGTCAGTTCTAGGTTGAGGAACTAGTGATACAATAGATGCAAATAGTCAAGGAACAAGCAAGACAAATACAAATAGTCAAAGAACAATAAAGGCAATAAACAAAGTCTGGTGATCACTCCCAAGATCACTGTTTCTAAGGGCTTATCAGCATGATGGAAATATCTGAGCTTACTTCCCTGTCCTAGCCCAAGGTCATTTTCATGCCTGAAACCTACTTCTTTGTTCTCGCCTAAGATTTTGATTCCTGCCTGAGATTACTTCTTTGTTCTAGCCTAATGTCAGATCCCTGCCCAGCAGCCCATTTCCTTGTCCTTGGCCAATGTCAGATTTCTGCCAAGAAGACCTAACAGTTTTTTTTTTTTTTTTTTTTTTTTTTTGTAATGGATATACAAGTCATAGCTGTAAGGTGAAAAAGAAATTTTGAAAAATTATATTGCTTCTATTTTTATCGGTTTTATAAACCATTGCATTTTTTCAGAATTTTTTTCTATACTTTTTCTGTTTGTTGATTTTACAAAAGTGAGCTTAAAAAAAATAAACCCTGTTAAATCATAACTATTCCTTTCCCTTTTCTAGGTTGTTATGGAGTGGATGGGGAGAGTGACTCTATTATGAGTTCGGCTTCTGAAAACTCCACTGAGCCTTGGTTTTGTGATGCCTGTAAATGTGGTGTATCTCCTAGCTGTGAACTATGTCCTAACCAGGATGGGATTTTCAAGGAGACGGATGCTGGAAGGTTGATGTTCTCATTATCTTGTGTCCATATGCCTGCTTCATGACTTATCTGTTTTAGATTTCCTTTTTCTTCCATTTGTGACTTTTGAGTCACAAACATTCTTCCCATCTTCTTGGTATAGAGGATTGAATTGGCTGTGTAGATGGATGAGGGGGAGAAGAAAGACCATCTTTCTAGAACTTACATTTGTTTTTGCACTCATCATCCCAATTACTGTGAAGAAGCACGTGGTAGTTTCTCAGGTTAAGATTATAGCGCCCAAGACTCTTACTATTTAAATCATGTGTTAACTCAAGACTACAGTCTGGTAAATAGAGAAATTTCAACACAGGTCTTATCTCAATTCAGGAGTATAACATACAGTGATTAAAGTGGAGAAATTTTAGAATTATTAAGAATATTGAAGAATTAAATAACTTGAGATTAAAAATTCTTATTTAAGAATCATTATTTAAAAATTAAGATTATAGTCCCAAAGTACATGGAAGTTATAAATGAATTCTCAAAAGAATTCCTAGGGATGAAACACAGATGAAAGATAACCGAAATTAAGGAATTATCCTTTTTCTGATATTGGAGTTTAGACTTTGGCACAAGAACAAGTTGTACCAAGTGGGTGCCCAAACCCTTTTCTGCTTTATGTACCAGTCTTTGGATCTTAGAAGTAGGTGGTGTAAGACTCTGGGGAGCCTTAGCTTACTGGGGACCCCCCCTGACTGAACCAGGAAGAGCCCAGGATCAATACAAAAGCAAGAAGCATTTTATTGTTCCGGCATGCTTGGGTCATCCCCCGCCCCCACGCAGCTCATTCAATGAGCTTTTATCCACTTTTCAGAGCAGCAGCCATTAGGCACAATGTGATTGGCAGAACAGTGTGACTTTTAAACTGACTTGTCTTTAGGGAATGAGGTGGCAAGGACTTCCCCTGTCTATGAGTGGTCAGCAGTCTATCCTGTGGCACGTGTCCTGATCCTCAGGTCAGTTCCCCCACTGTGGTCTGAGGAATGTCAATTAGCCTTTTCCTTCTGGAGGACCAAGTGCCCCATGACCAAGGAATGTTAATTAACCTCTCCCTTCCAGAGGGACGAGTGTACCATATATGATATGATAGCATAGAGTGTACAGTGGGATCTTCAGAAACTTGTGCTGAGGTTCCAGATCTCTTGTCACTTAAAAAAAGAAAGTAAAAAATAGTAAGTACTTTGACATTATAAACTAGAACTTGATCTTACCATATAGGTGGCATTCTTGGACTATAGCCTACAACTGTGACTTTAGTAAGCATTAATAGTGTGTGCATTCAAAGCATTTTGCCTATGTTTATATTTTTTGTTAGTTTGTTTTCTTTTGTTTTTGTTTTTATTCTATTATGACTTTAGGGAGATTCTTTAGCCTAATTATTATTCCTTAGTTTGGTAGTACTGTTGAGAAGCTTCAAGTACACAACTCATATAGGATAGTTCCTAGAACATAGTTGGGTTATTCACTCATAGTGCTGCTACATTTGAAAGATACTAGTTCCACCAAGAAAGCTGAACTGAATGTAAGATTTTAGGCCTTCACTGCCCTGGGATACATTCTACATTCCAGGAGGGGTACATTATCCCTGAGTCAGAGGACACTTGCTGGATTAACATGCAGGAGAGGAAAGAAGAGGCTGATTAACATTCCTCAGACCTCAGGGAAGAGAACCCAAAGCAGGGGAAGGCCCAAAGCAGGAAGATACATTCCTGACCACAAAGAAAGATGTGAGTCATCTGGGTGGACCCAGGAACTAGCTGACTGAAAGATAAATGGCTAGGCAAGGTTACATTCTTACAAAAGATAAGTGTACAAGATGTTTTCCACATGACCCTGACTAAATTATGGGTTGGGACTTTTGGGGACTTTCCACTGTTTTTATGTTATGTTTCCTTGGTTTCTCCCTCCCCCCACCTTTGTGTTTTTTTTCCTTTTTATACACTATACTCCCCTACCTCGGGGTCAACACTCCTCTGCCCCTGTGTCTCAGTCGACTGATCCTGAAATATACCTCTTGCTGTTTGCATCAAGAACAGTGTCTTGTGAGTTATTGGGTGGCTGGGAACTCCTGAGACTTGAGGGAGGTCCTCCCTTCGTGGGGGTCTTACACAATGAATGGTTTCTTCTAAGCAGTGTTGTTCTATTAGCTGTGTACAGGCCAGTTGCTGACTTTTAATCTTGAATATTGAAACTTTGAGAACTCCATCATGGTGAAGTAAGGACATTTTGAAAAACAAAACAAAAGCCCAGCTTTCTTTTGAGGAAGATAATTCATTTTACTTGGCTTCCTGTTAATTTTAAATTCTGCAAAGTAACTTGTAACGTTTTCTAAAAGAAGACAAAAAGAAAACTCTTTAAGCATTGAGATTTACTAGGAAATATTTATATTAGCTACTCTTCATATTACATATATAGATACCTTTCTATGGCGGTCTGGAAAATGTTTGTAATAGACTGTCTATAAATATGTGCTCATGTTCATAGTTCCATGTAGGCTAGAGTAGAAATTATGGGCATTCATGTCTTTTGCTGCATTGTAATGCTATCTTGATTTAAGACCAAGAAGGAGAAAAAGCTATAAAACTTGGACAAGTCTTTTTGTATTTTCATCTTCATGTAGGAAGCTCAGGAAAAGGAAGAGTAGTGTATAGACTGGCTGAAGATGCTTTAAAACTGATTTACTTACATGAATTTAACTAGACATTCCTCTGTTGATGCGAGTTACAATTTCTACATGCAAAGTGATTTCATATGTGGAAATTGCTGAGTATGATATAATCTAAATGTTTATTTCACTTCTTAAATAATATATGTTTTATTTAACAAAGAAAAGCAAGAGAAACTGAGTGACCATCCTGGGAACAAGAGCAGCCTGAGTCATCTTCCTTTACCACCTTTGTAGGCTGTCCTTTTGTGTATTTCCAGTGCAATATGGCTCTGTTTCATTGGTCTTCTTTCCATTTTAGTAAGCATTATGATACACTGGAATAGTGGTTCTCAACCTTCCTAATGCTGTCACCCTTTAATACAGTTCTTCATGTTGTGGAGACTCCAGCCATAACACTATTTTCATGGCTACTTTATAAGTTAAATTTTGCTACTGCTAAGCTATAGTGTATATATGTCTGTTTTATGATGACCTTAGGTAACCCCTTTAGAAAGACTGTTTGATCCCAGAGGGGTCATAACCTATCAGTTGAGAGCCATTGCAGTAGAAGGATGGTGGCACTTAAACATTACTGCTTTCCTTTTCTAGACTGGCTGTATTTGAAATATTCAGCCCTTTGAAAATATTTCTTGATTTGCAAATGAGAACAATTTGCTATCCATAGGAAACATTTAGACCCTTTAATTTTCCTTGTAGCAAATGATACTTCAGCAAAGACAGTGAGCTAAACACTGCTTTAATCATTTCACATTCACCTGTATCTAAGTTCCAGATAATCTGTAATGTTCTTTACCTAAGAGACACTTAATCATTGGTTCTGGGTTGAAGGAATAGAAATAACATTCTGCAGATATTTTTAAAATATTTTTTAAATATGAGGAAAAGGTACCACACAGAAAAAAAATTCTTCAAAATTATTTCATTAATATAATTTCCATTGTGACATAAGACTTTTTTCAAGAAGTATATTACTACTTGGTTGTTGCCTGACTATAAACAAATATATAAATTTAATCAAATGCATTGATAGTTTCCATTCTAGAATTGACAGTCTGCCTCTGTCTTTTGGTGGTTTTGTGATACTTGTTTTCTGCTCCTTTTCCCAACCAACATCTGTCATCATAGCTCCAAGCAAAATGGATGGTAAAGTAACAAGGAAGATTTTCTTGTTGTTTTGATTTCCCAATACAATTACATAAGTTCTAAAATACGTGAACAAAAAGTGCTCAAAGGAACAAAATTGTGTTGGCAATAATTTTCAGTGACTTTGATACTTATTTTAATAAGGACTTACTTTGGTGTTCTCATGAATAGCTGAGCAAAATGATACATTTGTGTGCCAGTCACACAGAAAGGGCAGTTGAGATCTTCACTGCACATCTTAAGAAGGTCAGTACAAAGCAAGCAGCCAGCTGTTGGTTTATCAAAGGTAAACTCCTGTAGAGAATGGCAGCATTTAATATATCAGTGAGCATGAGGAAACTGCACAGATTACACTGAGAAAGTGGCTGCTCATTGAGATGCTATCTTTATACTGAACTCTGCAGGACGCATATGGGAGGTTGGATTAAAATGTTCTATCAAGAAAATTTCAGAACTGTGGAGTTTTTGTACAACAAAAATGATAAAAATTTTAAACTGTTTTCCTGAATACTTCTATAGCATGATTAAGTCTTAGTCTTTTAAAACTCGGTACATCACAAAACCAGAACCCTTTAAACTAGGATAAAGCAAAAGTTGTCAGTATAGTCACAAGGTTCATAGAGATTTGCCATCTCATTTTTATCCCTTTTCTTATACAAGTGATGCAAATATGGTAATTACATTTCACATAGATATTCAACCTTTTGTCTGCAAGCAAACAGATACATAATAATGATAATCATAATAATCATAATAATCATAATCATACATTAGTAGCTCAGAGCGTTAAAGGAAATTAGAACCAACTCTCATTGTTTTTTCAGTATGCTGAGAGTGCACATTTTTTTATAAAGTCTTAAAGCCTTGTGCAGACTTTACACAATGTAGTTGTAGGTGGGTTTGTAAATTATAGTTCATAGGCTATATAGGGAATAGAGGCACTCAGTGAAAACATGACATTCTTGCATTATTATAACATTGTTTTGTACCTTTTCCCAGCCACCATCAAAAGTTAAACTTTCTACCAAAACTGTTTTAAAATATACCCTTAGGGATATCCAACACCCTTGGGGGGAAAAGTAGCAATAAAGAAAAGTTAACCTAATTACTGCAGAATAACTTCCTAGTTCTTAAATTAGAATCCTTAATTCTAAAAGTACTCACAGTAATGAATGTGCATATCTTGTGTTGAATGTGAAAGTGATGTTTTGTTATCCTTGAATAGCAGTCTTACGCAAATATTTAAGAATAACAGATAAGACCCAAGTGCTGTGAATCTTAAGTGAAAAGCAATTATGGTTTCTAAATCTCCATTTTGACTAGACTTCTAGAGATGTAATGCTCACAGCAGGCATGCGTTCTCTGATTAATTATCTGCTATCATTCTCTATGTATGCTGTAGTTTTTAGTTAAGAGTCTTGAGATGAGGATTGAAAAAAAATGTAATAGAATGCTTTCAGTACTATTTTAAGGTGGAAGATACTTTATGTTCAGATTTTATGTGAGAATTTCAGGAATGCATTTGATAGTAGGATTATGTCTTTTCTCCTATAGATGGGTCCACATTGTTTGTGCCCTGTATGTTCCTGGAGTAGCCTTTGGAGATATTGATAAATTACGACCAGTAACATTAACAGAAATGAACTATTCTAAATATGGTGCCAAGGTAAGGTAAACTTTATGATTAACTAAAATTCAGGTTTTTTTGTTTTGTAAAGAAACATAGCCTTTTAAGCTTATGGTACTACAGAAGTGTTGATTAGTAAGCATGCTTTTTGAGGAGCTCTTAGCACTAAGTCATTTATTAGTGTGTTATTAATTTGTTGTGTTTTGCTTTTGTATTTTTGAGGTAATATCTCACTGTATTTCAGGTCAGCTTCAGACATGAGATTGCCTTTTCCTCAGTTCAAAGACTATATATAGGGTCACCATGCTTGATTTGAATCATATGTTGATAGTTGTTTCTCCAGAGGCTAATTTATTGATTAGTCTAATTTCAGATAACCTGTGCTGTAAAAATGGTACAGTTTCTTTTCCTTAGGACCCAGAGTAAACCTTGTTACACTCAGTTGGATCAAATGAAATCTCACAACTTTAATGTTAAAATGAATTTTATTGAGATTAAGAAAAAGAATATAATAACCACTCTTTAATTTATTTTGAACATGTGTTAGCTCATTACTACTTCAACTTTTTTTTTAGTGTAACAAAAAAAAATTATCAAATTTTTTCAACATAGTAAAATGATTATATGTGTGTGTAAAAAGTATTTATAAAACTGAGTGCCTAGCTCCTAAGTCTTCATATAATACTATTATTTGTTATTATTGCTATCATATCAATTTAATTTAGATTGATTAGAGCTATATAAAGAATTTTCTTTTTTATTAGAAAACCTGGCTTACCTGCAGTTATTTGCATTGATGCTCTCTGTCTCTGGAGTATTTTAAATATTTATTGGATTCTTCATGAGAGGATAGTATTGTTTCAGAAATACTTTTGCTGTGAGAGTTTTTCTGTGACTTTTGTAGGAGTGTAGCTTTTGTGAAGATCCCCGCTTTGCTAGAACTGGAGTTTGCATTAGCTGTGATGCAGGCATGTGTAGAGCCTATTTTCATGTTACCTGTGCCCAGAAGGAAGGCCTGCTTTCAGAGGCAGCAGCAGAAGAGGTACGTTTATTTAACTCATTAAATATTGGCTGCTAAATGTGTTCAGAAGACTTCTCATGTCTGCTGTGGCCTGTAGCAATCATAAAGCATTAGGGAAACTTGATACTTAAGTTTTTGACCAGACCACTGATTTACACTTTTGAATAGTAAATGACTGAGTCTTGTTAGTCTTAAAACTAGTTACAGCACACTGGAAAGTATATCAGAAGTGTTACAGTGAGTTCTGACAGATAAAACATAATGCAAGGTGTCTTGAAGTGTTGGTATTTGACATATTTTATACAGAAGAATGAAACTTTCTTAAGGCAATACTGCTCTGTGTTCAGTTTTAGCTTCCTAGCATTTTTTCAGGCTTACTGGCTTTAAATTAAGCAATTATTTGATTACAAAGTGTAGTTTCATAACTTCTTAAAAATTTGAATTGTTTCTAGAACTCAGTGCTTCAAATTGTTTTTGTAACAATATAAAATATGTATTTCTAAGTTCTAAACTTCGGAAGTTTCTAGAGATTACACACAACATAACAGTGTAATCTTAACTATGGTAGTAGTTTTGATGATCCTCCTTTTATGTTTTGAAGGTAGAGTTAAAAAAATATAAGCTGCAGCCTTTTCTCATAAAATTTGTTGCCTAATGCTATAGTAGTTATTTTGATTACAAATATGTGTTTACTTAATAAGTTTAAGTTAGGAAGTATTTAAGGGTATTCTAAGTTTTAATTCATGTGATAAGTTTCTAAAAGTATAACTCATAAATTCTTTGGCATTCACAATAAGTTTTAAAGGATTTTAAGGAGTCTTAAGAGCAGGTGTAATTAATTTCTTACATGATTTTTCTAGAGAGAAAATTAACTATTCGGTAAACTTTTTCTGTGTATTCTTGATGTTTTCTGATAGTATGCAAGCTATTTTATTTATTTGTTATATAAAATTTTATTTTCTCATAAAAATGTTTATTATGCTTTTATTTTAGCTAGGAAATAAGTAATCTAATGGAAAATTTACAGAAAAATACTAGAAGATGTATTTTATTTCAACTTTAGTAGATCTAAAATAGAAATGGTATGTTTTGACCTTTATCATTTTGTTCTAACCTTTGATGCTGAGGAGTTGTGCTTTGAGTGAGTGCTGGGTGAACACTGAACATTTTCACAGCTCCTGGCAGACACAGCAGTGTGACTGAGGCATAGGGCTGGGTTCATCAAGGCTAATGTGCTAGCTAATGGGCAGAGGTGCTGAGGGGCAATACAGTAGGACTGATTGGGCTGTAAGTGTCACAGTGAAACCAAAGAAGCTTAGTTCCTCTCTGTCTACTTCTAGATAACTGAACTTCATAGTCAGGATGTTTCTTTTGTGGAGACCTTCTTTCAGGTTTATGTTTGAGAGGTTTACCTTTTATATTAAGATAATTTGGTTACTTTGCATAGCACTCACAATACATGTTCCTTTTGGGAGAAGACTAAAAGACTATGTTAGGTAGTTAAGTAAAAATATGCAAAACAACAGGAATACACTGGGATGAGTAATGATTTGGATATGGCATCTCCCTATCAGAAGGCATGGAGATTAATACAAAACCAAACACAATCACTAGTTTGCAGTCACTGTGTTTAAGAGCTAATTTGGGGAAAATATACAGGGAAACTTGAAATCGTGCTTTCCTTTGTCAATTAGGTAAATATGCCTGATCCCACCTAGCCCACTCTAGAGGTTTTTTTCTTTTTTCTTTTTCTTTTTTGGGTATTTTTTTCTTTCTGCTTTTGTTTTGTTTTGATTTTCGTATTTTTATAAAGCATGTTTACACAGGTTTCTAGTTCTTATAAACACTTAGTAGAATTAGAACTTTTTGTGATCTTTTTGCTACTGGATCTTACTGTATATTTCAGCTGATTATGAATTCACTCTGCAGCACAGGCTAGTCTCAAATTTACTCTCCTTTTGTCTCAGCCTTCTTAGTGCTATTACCAATGTGTGTCATTGCAGCCAGTGAGAATTGGAAATTTATAAAGGATTCCTTACAGAATTTCAAAACTTTGCATGAGTTGTTAGGATGTCAATGAGCTTTGCTTTTGACAATATTGATTTTGTTTAAATGGATGTGTTATTTATATTTTTACACATGTACATTGGATACATATAAGACTGCCCCCCACCGACACATAAACACTGACTGACTGGGTCTCCTTTTGTAGGCAGTGGTAGCTCCAGTGATCCTTTTGTTCACCCCTCTGAATGCTGAGATTACAGGCATGTGTGGCCATGCCCACCTGAGGATTTTTAAAATTAAGAAGCATTTCAAATTAAAGCAGATTTATTGCCTTTAGCTTCAGTTTTATTTTCGTTTTAAGTTTCTTAGAAAGTATTTATTTTCTTGTTTAAACTTGTTTATCAAGTTGGATGTCATACTTTTCTTGAGCTACTTTATGCAGATTGTAAAAGAAAGCCTGAAAAATACAATTAAACACCTCAGTTTCATCCAGTGATTTAGTTTTATACTTTGTATATAGCCTTGAAATAAAGTTCCATTAAAGATTTGCCTGTTTTTTTTGTGTACTTTATAAAATATTTCAAATTATAAGAATTGCTAAATTGTCATGTTTTAAACATACCGTGATTTTCAAAGATGTTAAACTATAGCACAGAAATTTAGGTTATGTTTCACATTATGTTTTAAAGTTACTTATATATAGTCTTACTAAGTCTGTAGTAATTTTTTGTTGATTAAAATATGATTTTAGTAGTATTGAACAGTATTATAATATTTAGAAAGTAGTCTCTAAAACACTATAAAGTTATTTGTAGATTCTGTTGATTTTAATACATATTTTATTACTCCATTGAGAATTTCATACATTACATTTTAATCTTATTTGGCTCTCATCTCTAACTCTTCCGAACAATATCTCTGAACATACTTCAATACCCATCCAACTTTGTTTCTTCCTCTTCTTCCTCCTCTTTTTCCTCCTCTTTTTCCTCTCCCTCTTCCTCCTCCTCCTCCTCTTCTTCCTGCTCTTCCTCCTCCTCCTCTTCTCCTTCTCCTTCTCCTTCTCCTTCTCCTTCTCCTTCTCCTTCT
>JANHMN010000016.1:21555947-21580231 GCA_030674055.1 Rhabdomys pumilio
CTCCTTCTCCTTCTCCTTCTCCTTCTCCTTCTCCTTCTCCTTCTCCTCCTTCTCCTTCTCCTTTTCCTTCTTCCTTCTCCTCCTCCTCTTCCTGCTCTTCTTCCTCCTCCTCCTCTTCCTCCTCTTATTCCTCCTCCTCTTCTTCCTCCTCATCTTCCTCCTCCTCATCATCTTCTTCCTCCTTTCTGCCTCTTCTTCTTCTTCTTCCTCTTTTTTTTTCAGCTTGCTTAGCCCAATACCAGTGATCATATACTTTTTGGTGTGCAGCCATCCATTGGAGCTCCACTTACTGAGAGACATACTAACTAGAGACATAGAAAACTCACTCTTTTGCCAGAAGCTAATTATTAAATCCTCCTTATCAAAGGTTGAGATTAACTCCTTTTTCTATGTTGGGATTCTGTTTGGCTTAAGCTGACTAGGTCTTGTACCTTCTGCCACTGATGTGAGTTCCTGAGTATCACTGCTCTGTTCTGTCTGGAAAGTACATCTACTGATTCTGTCTCTTACAGTTTTTTGCCCACTCTTTCATAATGGTCCTAGAGCCTTGAGAGGAAGGAGTATGTTATAGATGTCTAATTTAGGGCAGAATACTATATAGAGTCTTAATTCTTTACACTTTAGCCAGTTGTGGGGGCTCTTTATTTATCCCTTGCTTTTGGTAAAAGAAACTTCTCTGATGATGTTTTTAAAGATGCCTGATCTATGGATATAAGCATAAGTCAATAGAAGTAGCTTTAATATTTTATCTTTTTTGCAGAGATAATAGTAGTAGGCTGTTCCTTACCGCCTACAACCTATCTAACTATATATGTTCTTGGTCAGGGTAATGGTGGCAGGTATGGGTTCCAACTTGCGGGGTGGGCCTTAAATGCAATTTGAAAATGGTTGGTTACTTTCATGGAATTATTGACATAGTTGTACCAGTAGGAACATATTGTCCAGCCACTTGAAGTAGGACTGAAGCTTCTAGGTCAATATCAGCTTGATTTATCTACATTCTGTGACTTCATGTTCTATTGTCTTTAGCTATAGAGACTTAGCCTTTAAGATCTGGAGGGTAACAGAGAGCAGTGGCAAAAGCCTGTAATATTTGGATGTCTTTGGGACTTCACTGGCCAACAACTCTAAAAGCTGTTATCCATTCCTCACATTTTGCTTTATGTTAAAGATTTGCATATATTCTTTGATGTAATGAGTTGAAATCATGCCTAGAAGAGCTCATAATAGAATCTTGGCTGCTGAACTTATACCTCAATATTGCTAGATTAACTGGGGATCATTGGGAATCATTGTTTTACTGGGTTAAATGATTTTGAATGGATTCATCAGGATACTACTTTGCTGGAGTTTTATCGTTTTAAATGGAGATTTTAGTGGCTTTGATATGATCATGTTAGGCATTTTGTAACTTGTAGTTTTTTTTTTTTTTAATTGTTCTAAATTTATGTTCCACTGGGCTACTTGGTTTATTGTTTTTTTCTCCCACTTCTCTTAACAATATTTTTAGAACAGGCAGATCTACTTTTATTAACTTCACTAAATTTATAAACTCATTCTTTGTTTACTGAGTTAATGCAGTTCTCTTAACTCTTCTTGCTCTTGTTGTTCTGAGAGCAGAGGCTGAGAGATGCTTTCTTTATAGGGCTTTATATAGAATTGTTTATGAAGAGTATACATATACTCCCTATATAGATATAAGAAATATATACATTCTTTATAGAATATAAATATTTTAGTCCTTGTAGACCTATGGCTTATGCTTAATTTGCTTTTTCAGTATAAAAACAACCTTAGACAATATTAAAAATGAATGATTGTGGTTACATGACTATAAAGCTTTACAAACACAGGCAGGGCAACGTTTGGCTCTTGATGTAGTTTGCTGAATCCTTTTATAGGACACCCAGTATTAACCTCAGCCAGATTTTGTTATCCCATCTCTTTCCCCTGTTAATACTTTCTATGTTGATATGTGATATGTATATTACATAGCATGTTTTGATTCTAATAGATAGGGGATGGGTCCATTTTCTTCTTTTTTATAATACACTTACTATATGGAGGCTGTGGAGTAAACTGACAATTGATGTATTAACTAGAGGAGAGACAAAATTTCCTCCCAGACTTACATAGGAGTTCACAAAAAACTGTGATGCTTCAAAAAGCTACACTTACTAGTTTAATAAAAACTGAAAGGAAGACATTTAGGGAAAATCCCTGAGTTTCTAGGTGACAGAGCAAAAGATAGGACAATTTAAAAAAAAATCTTTGTTTATGTTCTAGGAGTAGTCTGCCATTACACTGCTTGGTACACTAGGGTATAGGAGCCTCACTTCTACAAATTTCTGTCTTTAGATAGAGAATGGAAGATTTGATGAGATCACTTTCTCTTTCTACTGACTCTTTGATTTAGTTTAAATTAACTGAGGTTTCCAATGGGTTCCTACACTTGGAGCAGCTGTATGATTGCTTAAAGAGATGTCTTGTTTTATTATATGGACATAATGAATAACAGTATGTTTGCCTATTTAACTTTCTGTATATTTCAGAGACACATCTGCAGATTATTCCTAACAATACAAATTGGGCTTTATGACATGGTTTATTTACTCATTTTTTTCCAGATATTGTATGCTTCCTAGATTTTCAGATACAAGAACAGACTAATTCCTGTGGCATAAATATTAAATTGACTGTTTCAGAAAATAAAAAGCAGTTCTTAGGTTGATTCAGCCATATAATATAGACTTATGTTTCCCTCTTTTTCACAAATACATTTCTTTCCCTCTGTTATAACCTCTATTCCTCTCTTTATCCTTCCCTCGTTATCCTTCCTTCCTTCTTTTCTTCCTTCTTTCCTTCTTTCTTGTTGTTCTAATCTCTCTTGCTTTATTTTTTCTTCTTTATTGGATATTTTATTTACATTTCAGATGTTATCCCCTTTCCACATTTCCCCCCACCCAGAAACCCCCTATCCTATCACTCTTCCTCCTGCTCCTATGAGGATGTGCCCCACACCCTTCACCCCCACCCCCCAATCCCACCTCCCCAACCTTGAATTCCCCCACACTGGGGCATCCAGCCTTCACAGGACCAAGGATTTCCTCTCCCACCTATGCCATACAAGCCATCCTCTTCTACATATACAGCTGGAGCCATGGATCTCTCTCTGTGTGCTCCCAAGCTGGTGGTTTAGACCATGGGAGCTCTGGTTGGTTGGTTGGTATTGTTGCTCTCCCCATGGAGCCACAAACCCTTTCAGCTCCTTCAGTCTTCTCTCCAATTCCTCCATTGGGAAGGAACCCCATGGTCAATTCAATGGTTAGCTGTGAGCATCCACTTCTGTATATGTCAGGCTCTGCATGACTAAACTAGCTTTAAGCATTTCATTCTTAAGTGGTAGCATTTAAAACAAAAAGGGGGAACAAAAGGAATTCTCTCACTAGGAATGAAAGTTTCTCTTCAATAATTCAGTGTGAGTAGTTGTTGATCATCTTTCTAACTAAAATGGAGTCACTGGTACCAGTGAGAAAGCTTGAAAAGTGAAATCTAGTGCTTTCAGTTTCTGTCAATGGAAGTAGTAAAAAGAACATATGAGAAGAAATTAATTGGGAGGTTAGCAGCTGACACAGTTTATCAAAACTAGCCTATGAAGCTGGCAGCTGGCAGAGGTATCTTCCACACACCAATATAGAACACACATTCAGTGTAATTGTGGATAATTTTTTTAAGTAAATAACCTTTTTAGGTTGTGTACAGGTTAAATACATGTCACTTCTGTTTTTTTTTTAAATAGAGATTATGTTATTTTATAATTTTTTTTAGGTTTTATATCTATATAAATTGGTGTCTAGCTCTTCAAATTTTGAATTTTATTCACTGCTATATATCTTTTACTATCTGTATCATAATACAGTATTGTTTTATGGGCTTTTAAACAATCTTAAGTGCAGATTAGAATTTCAAGATTATTATTTTCTTTTTGATTTTGTTCATGTGTTCCTGCCTGTTAGTATCATTTCTCTTTGGATTTTAAATCCCTGCCTGAGTCCCTTGTAGTATAACTTAGATAAAAACTACACAGAGACCTTAACAAGCCTAAAAAATGAATTGCCAGCTATTTCTTAATAACTATTGTAGTACAAATTACTTTAATTTTTATTATATCTAAAAAAATTACTTGAATTTTGACTAGGATTGAGGTTGTTTTTTTACCCTACTGTTTCTTTTTTTTTTTTAATTAATTAACCTATTTATTTAATTTATATGATTTCCCTGTTGTTGTCCTCAATGATTTCACTGTTGTTGTCCTCAGACACACTAGAAGAGGGTATCAGATCCCATTTATAGATGGCTGTGAGCCACCATGTGGTTGCTGGGAATTGAACTCAGGACCTCTGGAAGAGCAGCCAGTGTTCTTAACTGCTGAGCCATCCCTTCAGGCCTACCCTACTGTTTCTTAAAGTTGTTTCCTCACATTGACACTTCCTGTTTTCTCCCACTTGCTTTCTCTCAAATTCATGGCTATTATTTCTTTAGTTTGGGAGTGTGTGTGTTTGTGTATTACAAAATATATAAATACAACCTGCTCTGCTCAGTCAGTATAAGGTTACATACATATATATCATATGTGATATATATGGTGTGTGTGTGTGTGTGTGTGTGTGTGTGTGTGTGTGTGTGTGTATGATTTTAGGGCTGAGCACTTGGTGCTCTTGCCCACTATTTCTCCTTCTCTACATTCCTTGATTGCCCTAATTGTTTTTTGTCTAGGGTTGAGGTCCCATGAGCTTTCTCCCATCTACTTAGGAATGAGAACAAGTTGGCATCATTTGTTGTTCAGGTCTTATTTAGGCAGCAGTGTTAATGAGACTCCATGGGTATTACTTCCCTGACATTTCTAGGAGATGAAATCTTAAAGGAAATTTTCCTATTCTTACTGTGTCTTAAATTCTGACTGTGAGCCTAATGTACAGGAGTTGTGTTGTACATGCATCACTTGGGGCTCGGCATCACATGGTCACTTGTTCTTTGCATTTCAGTTGCTTGTGGTTTTTTGTAATGGTCTTTGGTCTAATGTAAGGAGATGTATCATTGATGAGTGGGTGAGATCTCTATTTGGCTGTAGGTGTAAAGATAAATATGTATAATGTAGTTAGGATGATACTACTTTAGTAAACTGGTATTTTTAGGTTCTGCACTAAGATCGCTATCTTTCCCTGGTTTCTAGTACCTAGAATGATTTTCCTCTTGCTGAATAGACCTTCAGTTCAATTAGATTATTGGCTCCCACTAGTTTGCATTCCATCATTGCACTCTTAGGTAAGGTATCATGCCATGCTGTCAGTGTTTCAGTTTATAGATCTACACCGTAGCTGTGTAGGAACATTGGTTGCTTCTCTCCTGCGAAAACTTTCTCAGTGCTATCTAGTACCATGAAAGCTAGTCATCAAGGAGTCTTTCAGAACCAGCTTGGATCATTTGGGGCCTATGACTGAAGTATATGAGACTATATCTTCACCAGTAGAGACTTATTTTCTGCTTCCAGGAGACAACTGAGCACAATGAAAATAGACTGTTTTGGGAATCCCTTGGACTACCCTGAAAAGTGAATTATAGTGTACCTTTTGTAAGATACTAGTTATAAAAAGATAAAGGAGGAATACCTGAATTTTGTTATTGATAGTGTCTGACCTTCCTCATCTGTTTTTACTTACTTATGATGACTATTGTTACTCTTATTTACTATACGATTACAATTTACTATTACTTGTATTTATGATATGTAACTTTAGCATTTGTTCATAATTCTTCCCTAAGTTTATTAAAATTTAGATACTACACTACAAATTTTTAATGAAGTATACAAACATATCCAAGAAACTCAACATTTTAATCAATATTTTACAATTAATATGGTCCTTTATTATTTTGTAGTACTGGGATCAAACCCAGGTCTTTTTCATGGTAGGCAAGTGTTACATGGGTAAGCTATATGTCCAACCTCAGCAAAGGCCTTTAAAGAAAAAAAGGTTGTAATTTGAGATTGATAGATTACATTTCAAATACAGTAATTTTTATCATGAAGTGTGAAAATTGCTTCTTCAATATTTTATTGATGTAGCCATCACTAAGAGATTTGTCAAAAGGAAACTATTACTTATTGATAGTTTGTTTTTAAAATGCCCATTGGAGTAAAATTTCTACTCCCTGCACTTTTTCTTTCTTTCTTTTCTTTTTTTTTAGGATATAGCAGATCCATTTTTTGCTTATTGTAAGCAGCATGCAGACAGGTTAGACAGAAAATGGAAAAGAAAAAACTACTTGGCTCTACAATCCTATTGTAAAATGTCATTGCAAGAGAGAGAAAAACAGCTGTCTCCTGAAGCACAGGTATGGGACTCACACCTAAATTTACTGTTTTTCTTTTTTCTTCAGATCTCACATGTGTTTTCTATTGACATGTGATTGAAATTGATGTCTAGCATATAAAATGTAGTTTAAAAATGTACCTAATAAAGCAGTGGTTTGTGATTAGACATAAGTAGAATTTGTTTCTGAAGAAATTATTTTTCATTGAATCAATGGTGTAGTCATTTGTAAAGTGTTTCATACTGAAAAATTTGTATTTGCAAATAATTATCAATTGAAGATTACTTCTTGGTTAGGCATGGGAGCATGTGTCTGTTTCTTCTTTGAGCTCTAGGACCCCATCTCCGGGCAGCTGTTACTAGTTGTGGGTTCATTTATTGCAATTCCAGAACTACATTATACCTTTACAGGATCAGTGATAAATCTGATTTGCCTTACTTGTGAAATTTTAGTATTGTTATCTTCTTTAAGCATAAAAGTAAAAGTTATGAGGAATATATTCCATTTTATTTTCTTTTAAACTGCCTGCATTTTTTATAGACAAGGATCAGTGCTCGACTGCAGCAATATCGTGCCAAGGCAGAGCTGGCTCGATCTACCAGACCACAGGCCTGGGTTCCCAGGGAAAAGCTACCCAGGCCACTCACAAGTAGTGCTTCAGCCATTCGTAAGCTTATGCGCAAAGCAGAACTGATGGGAATCAGTACGGATATCTTTCCAGTGGACAACTCAGATACTAGTTCTAGTGTGGATGGAAGGCGGAAACATAAGCAGCCAGCTCTCACTGCTGACTTTGTGAATTACTATTTTGGTCAGTATAGACATTGATTCATACACAGTCTCACTGAGAATAAGTTGCTAATGACAGAATGTGATGTAATTAATGTTTTAGAAAATCATTACTATGTTGTATATGTCAGAGGCATGTTTATTTTCTTAAGTTGTAGCCTTTGTAAATTCTAGGCTAATGTATCGCTATGTTTTTTCTTAAATATACTTAAAATTGTTTGACCAATGTAAGTTTATCCAAATGATCATCTCTATGGCTAGTTTGCTTCTTTGTGTATGTTTTATATTAGCCTTTACTTTCTACTGAAGTAAAACTGGATATTTAATTTAAATAGAGAGAAATATGCGCATGATTCAAATTCAGGAAAATATGGCTGAACAAAAGAATATAAAGGATAAATTAGAGAATGAGCAAGAAAAGCTTCATGTAGAATATAATAAGGTACGTTGGCTACAAATGAACAGTATCACTTGGTAGATTTTATTTATAGTTCTTTTGTGATTTTATTGTATTTCTGTGTTTCAGTTTGAAATTCTAGAGCTCTTTTGCTCTTTTCCAACCTTCATCGTCATTTTCATTACTGTCATTCTCCCTGAGTGCATTCTTATACCAGGCACAGTGTGATCCCTTCACACATAGAAAGCCATGTAATTTTCTCTTTGTCTTTAGTTATGACTGTTGCTCCTGTTCTTAGGCTTGGGAACCAAGGGTTGAAGAGGTTATATAATTTGTACGTGGCAACATAGTAATCAGGACTTAGAGTTAGGGTTTAAAACTAACACAGCTCACCTCACTCCTTATTCTTAAATGTAAACAGCATTATAGATCTTCTTTTTTAGTTGTTGAAAATTAGAAAACCCAGTCTTAAACTAGTATACTTTTTTAAATTATATGCTAATTTTAAAAAAAAAAATGTTTTCCAATTGAAAATTTTATTGTATTTCTTCCTGTCTAATATATAAACCAAGATCTTTCTGAAGTGTTAGGTTCTAAGTAGCATGAATATTTAAACTAGTATCTAATTATTGTTCTTAAAAAATCCCTACCCACTTAAAATGATATAATTACTAGGAAGTAACATCCAGTAATCAGCAACATTGTAGTAA
Source organism: Rhabdomys pumilio (assembly GCA_030674055.1). NCBI lineage: Eukaryota > Metazoa > Chordata > Mammalia > Rodentia > Muridae > Rhabdomys > Rhabdomys pumilio. The sequence continues at coordinate 21,564,219 of JANHMN010000016.1, forward strand.
AAAGACTATGGGGAATAAAGTCACAGGATCTGCAGATTTTTGATAGTTACATGATCTTAGTTAAAAGAACCTTTGGGATTTTTAGTTTTCTCATGAGAGAAGTGTTAGAAATGTGATTCGGAAGAGATTTGATTGCAAAATATGTGTCAGATTATGTGACCAAACTATATATATGCATCATGACTAAAAACCATAAAATAAAAGAAAATGTTTACCTTCTCTTGAGGATGTTTACTATACTAGCAATAATTATATCTTTGTCTTTCAGTAGTTGTCTGACCTGAATATATTATAATAAATGGAAAATAAATGTGAATATTCTTGTTTATTTATATTTACACATGTAAAAGCTTACTAATTTGACTTACTCTTTTTGTAGCTTTGTGAATCTTTAGAGGAACTGCAAAATCTGAATGGGAAACTTCGAAGTGAAGGGCAAGGTATATGGGCATTACTTGGCCGAATTACAGGGCAGGTTAGTTTCTTTACAGTTGCTTTCTTCAGTTCTTTGTGAGTTTTTAGAATACATACTTCCTACACAAAAGTCACTTTGCTAGTTAAGTAATTGTATTCCATCAGAGGCTAATGCCCTCGGGTAATGATTTCTGTCTAAAATACTTGCAGACCACTAGCAGACACTGCCTACTGAGAACCTATAACTTAATTTGGTTCTTTCATCAGCTATCTTGTTGGCAATTTTTTTTCTTTTGCTCAAATTGATTGACCTGTCACTTTTGATGTGCTAAGATATGAAGCATGAGTTTCCTCTTAGTATATTCTTTATTCGGTGGTATTAGATTAGATTTTTGTCACAATTTATTCTTCCCATTCCCTTTTTTTTTTTTTTTTCTTTTGTGAACAGATCGCATGTTATTGGTACTACAAAGAGTAATTGATTTTAAAAGGTGACGATGAGGAGTTGCTTTTGGACATATTAACTCTTTTTCCTATTAATTTTTAGTAGATTTTTGGAAGATGATGGTGTTTTATATTTGATATTTAGAAAAGGAAATTTGGAGTGTAAGAGGTTACTTGCTGATCTAGCTTTTGTTTTGTCTGGATTTATATTTTTCTCACAAAAACTTCCTCTATAGTTTAAAATATTATTTACTGTAAAAGACATTTTTGTTTATTAAGTAAGTTCATATAGGATTGAATATTGCATTGTGTGAAGGTGGTCTGCACAGACACGTGTATCATATGCATGGTGCTGTTCCAGTTGGCTGAACAGATGTGAGCTCACCAGGGCACTAAGAAGTGACTTTGATAGATGTTCACTGTCTCAGAAGCCAGCATACTACAGATTAGTAGCGTACCAAAGAGAATCTCATCTGCTTTTTCACAGAGTTTGGTCCAATAAGATAATTTTTCTAATTAACCTATGGAACACCAGTATAACTGGAATATTGCAAAGAAGCGCACTGGTGTTTTTTCGTTGTTTTTTAAGTATACTGTGTTAGATTTCTAAGCCTCCTCCACTTTCCTCATTGTTCTAAGGTTTTCAAGTGAAAGTATAATTTTCATAAAGTTTAATGTGTTTCTGAGAACTAATGAGACTATGCAGGTGTGGCTTTATAATAGATGTAGTTGAGATTAGCAATTTGTTTTCTTTCCCTTTAGTAATATAAAGCAGATTTGCCATTCTAAGTGGTAGCTTACTTAGATTTAGTGACAAGTGGGGGGAAATACTGCTTTGTACTTCATCTTTAAACCAGCATGTACTACATTTATTCAATCACTAGAAGTTGAATGTACCAGCAATCTTACGAGCACCTAAGGAAAGAAAACCAAGTAAAAAAGAAGGAGGCACACAAAAGACATCTACTCTTCCTACAGTACTTTATAGGCAAGTAATGAAATTATAACAAAATAATAATGTTTACTTTTCAACTAATATGTATTAGTCAGAAGTTACTTTACATGTGCAAAAATCAACTTGGTCCATTTCAGAATTTTAAGAGTGTTTCAGGTTCATTTGATGCTTTGTAGATTGAAAGAAGAGATACTTGTTCTTCAGGAAGATAAATCATATATCTTGTAAGAAACTGAGAATAAATTTTCATAAGCTCAATGGAACACAGAATTCTTTTTAGGAAATTACAAAGTTACTTTAAAATCTGTGCCTGTTATATTAAATTTAATATTTTAAATTTAATTAAAACCAATACTTATATAATTATTAATTATGTTAATGAACATAATTAATACATAATCATTTACAGTTGAGTGAGTGTGAAATTTTGCTTTTGATTTAGGTAGTGATGAATAGTAGTGCATTAAGATGATGAATTTTATATTTTAACTTCTCTCTACTTTCATCTCTCCTTGCTTAGCTATAATTATTTCATTTCCAGACATAGTTTTCTTATTTACTTTCTGTACTTAATATTTAAGCAAATTGATCATTGTAGTGATTTTACATGACAATACCATTTTCTCAAGTAAATAAAGGCCTCATTTCAAAGAAATCAGTTTTTTATGTAATGTATTAATCACATTAAGGGAGAGATTAGAAAATGCTGTTGTGCTTGTATGTATATATTACGTGCTATAAGTAACATAAAAATAACGTGAATATACATGTTTGCATACATGTGTATCGATGTGAACTATGGGAAAGCAAATTACTGCCTTTGTCCTTAGTATAAACATTAGTGCATTACTGCATTCTTTTCTCAGGTGTGGTTGATTCTTTGGAACATATTAGGCATAGTACCAAATATTAGAGTTTCATAACAATAATTTTTTTTTTGCTTCAAAATATGTTTAGAGTGGTATTCTTTAACTTTCCTGGTTTTTTTTGTTGTTGTTGTTGTTGTTACAAGTATTAATTTTTGTTATTATTGCTGCTTTACATGTGTATTTTCTAGGAATATTTGAAAAATCCAATTCTTTTGATTTGTTGTACATTCCTGTTTCTTTTAGTCTCTCAGACAACTTTCCCATCATTCTGTACATCTTCAATATAAATACATGCTAAATTTTCAGGCCACGATGCTCATTTTCTTAAAAGTAATTTGCCTTTTCTCACAAGAAGTATTAACTGTGTGAAAATTCTTGAGGTTTAGAATATATCAATTAGTATGCCGTTTTTAATAATTGAAGCTCTGACTTTTGTGAAAAGAGATATAGAAATGTAGGTTTTTATATATCTTTAAGGGTGTATGAGAGGTTTACAGTTAATGGTCAGAAACAAAGTTGCTGATGAAGGAATTTCTTTAGAAGTTCAAGGTAGTTTTTAAAATTAGAATATTTTTTACAAATTATGGCTTTTTATAGTTTATAAAGAAAAGTTGAACTATTGTTAAATGAATTTTAAGTATGAATTGAGGGCTATGTTGAAAATGCATACCCTCAATATCCCTATCTTTTAATGGTTTATCTTTAGAAAACTTTTAACTTATATTAGAAGTAAACTATAACTTTCTCTACACTGTCTCAAACTGGCAGTTGGTATTGATAAAATGATAGGTTCCATGAAAAACAGAGAGTACTGCAGGGTGCTCTAGCATACACTATACTCACAACATATTTAGGAGGATAAGGCAAGATGATCATGAGGTCAAGGCCGTCCTGCTCCATATAGCACAATTCAGCCTCAAAGGACCTGAAATGCTATCACAGAAAACAAAATAATCCAGATGAAGGCTTTTGAACTCAGAACTGTTAGAAAGGAACTGTGTCCCTGTGGACCTCAGTGTAACTCTCATTTGCTACTTTTATTAAAGTTGTGGGATTTGTAAGAAGAACCATGATCAGCATCTTCTTTTACTGTGTGACACCTGTAAACTGCACTATCATCTCGGCTGCCTTGATCCTCCTCTTACAAGGATGCCTAGAAAGACGAAAAACAGTTACTGGTAAGTGAAACAGAGAGGAAATAGTTGGAATTAGTTTGTGTTTAGCCTTAGCATTAGGACTGTGTTGTATGACTAATTCATAATAAAATATTTTTTCACATTCTAATTGAATATTTATAAATCTTTCTAACTTATATGAGTAAGTATAATTTTGTAGAAATGAATTATTATTGTTAATCTTATTGTATACTTCCTTACATAAGGCATAAGAGCTTTTTCAGGTGTGTTTATGATTTTCATTTTATGATTAGATAATCTCAAATGCTTTATTTTTTTTGAAGGCAAATGAATTTTAAGTTTCATTAGCCCATTATTTGAAAATCCAGAAATTTTGAAAACTTTTTTCTTTTTTTAAGAAGAATCTCATTTTCCAGTCTTATGTTGAAGTTGTTATATCATTGGGGATAACTTTTAACTTTCTAACCTCCTGCCTCCTTCTTCTGAGTGCTGGATTATAGGCCTGTGCCAACTTGCTCAGTTTATGTGGTGTAAGGAATCAAACCCTGGAGTTTGGTGTGTTTAGTAAATACACCAACTTAAAATCTCCAGCCCTGACAAACAATTGTAATTATTTTTTCACTGACTTAGTCATTGTTGAATAACTACAGATGTTTCTTAAATTGTCTTGTTGCTGTGATGAAACATCCTGACAAAAACAACATAAGGTTGAGAGAGTTGATATTTGCTTACAGTTTACGGTACAGGTCCTCATGGCTAGGATGTCAAGAGAGAAGAATTCTTATCTCCTAACTACAGAAAGGTTATGCAATAGAGATGGGTTTTCCTACATCAATGAATTTAATTCAGATAATCCTCCACATGACTAGCCTTAGAATCTCCCAGGTGATTCTTGATTCTGTCAGGTTGGCTGTTAACAATAAGTATCAGAGAGTTCTATAATGAATTTTATCCTAAAATTATTCCAAGGAAGAGACAGACTGATTGACATATTATTTCAGAAAAGGGAATACAGGCAATAAAAAGCTATGTTTAATATTTTTATGCAAAATCATTGTTCTAGTTGTTTTAGAAAACAAAAGGACCTGAATCCTTGAGTTGTAATCTATTAAAAAGGTTATGGATTCATGGGCCTGGAGAGATGGCTCAGTGGGTTAAAGTGCTTGTTGTGCCTTCTTGAGAACCTATGTTTGGATCCCTATGACCAGAATAAGGAGCTGTGTATGGCTTCTGGTGAGCCCTTGGAAGCAAAAACATGAGGATCCTGGAAGGTCTCTCTGCTCATATCGTATAGCAGATCTGTGAGTTCAAGTACAGTAGAGACCTGTCTTAAAACCTAAAGTGGTTCTTGTAAGTATTGGGGGAGGGGAAAAGCATGAGCAGAATATATTGTAAAACAATTTTTTTTCAACAGCAACAAAGTATAAAGTGATAGAGGAAGACATAGATATGTGCCTTCTCTCTCTCACACACACACACACACACACACACACAGTTTAGATATATATATATAAGGGAAAACATGTGCTATTTGCCTTTATGAGTTCTATATTTTTTTTCTTTTCAGTACATCCCAGTCTTTTACTCTGCATTTTTCAGATGAATGGTCACTACTTTGATAAATTTCTGACTCTCTTTTTGGAGTATATGACATTGTCCCTGAACTGTCACGGGGAGCACTTTTCATGTGCTGTCTTAACCAGAAATAACCTTTCATAATTTGAAAATTACTTTTTAAAAGATGATTTGACAGTGGTGATAGACAAACTGTGTAGCAAATTAAAAAGGTTCTCTAGGTATTTCAACATGAAAGTGAATGTTTTGCATAATTACTCACATGAAATTTTATCATTTAGTGTTCAAACTCTATTTGATGTAATAGCTTTCAAAACAGTTTTCTTTTGTTATTTGTAATTATATAATTACATCACCATCTTCTTTTTTCCTTCACAACTCTTCCCTTGATCTCTTTCAAATCCAGACTCTTTTATCATTAAGTGTTCCATATGTAAATGTTTATACATATTTATTCCTATATATAACTTGCTTCTTTTAAATAATGTTATTTGCATACATAATGTTTTCATAGTTGACCATTGCTTTTAGGTAACCAATTTGTATATGTAGTCTTGCCTGGGGAAAACTATGTCTCCCAGTCTCAGAATGACTCAGTTGCCTGTAGTTCTTTATGTAGGCCTCATTGCCATAAGTGGTATTTTTTTTCCCACTCCTGTTCCTGTTCACTAGGGCATGTCTATTATCCCATGTCTATTATCCTTATTCAGTTCATGTTTAATAAATCATTTTGATAAGACCTCATGAATATAGGTTTTGGCATCATTAGGAGACACAGTCTCAAAGCAGACTCTCTGGTACTCTGCCTTTTACAATCTTTCTACCCCATCTTCTTCAGTGTTCCCTGAGCCTATGTGCTAGAAGTGTTTTATAGAAGTATCCATTGGGACTGGGCTTCACAGTTCTACATTTTATTTGTTTTTCTATATTGGCCTTTGTCTATTACCAGGAGTTTTTTTTTGTGAGGTTCTACATTTATCTATGAGTATTAAAGACAAACATTTAGAATGTAGTTAGGGATTTTGCTAGTATATGAAAGTGTTGGTTTGTAGGTTCTGGCCTAAGATCTATGACTTTGTTAGTACTGGGTAGTTGCTTAGGTTTCTAGAAGGTGGCATGATTGTCATCCTTTTGAATAGGACTTAAGTCCATCATAGAGTTATTGGTTATTGCCAAGTTATGAGTGCCACTACTATACCCTTAAGTTTATTGTGCCATATTGGTCATTGTTATGGTTCATAGGTGTCCTAGGTGGTTAGGACTGTTGCTTGCTTCTCTCCTTTAGAAGCTCATATGGGACCTTCTGGCACTGTGAAAAGTGTTCCTCAGGCTAGGTCCAGCTCATGGCCTCTAGGCTCTATGTCTGAAGTGCATGAGGTTTTCAGCAGTAAAGCTTTATCTTCCACCTCTGGGGAGCAACCAAGGATGACAACCAAGCAATGACAATGGCCTGTAGTGTTTGAAAGTCTCTTGCACAGCACTGGCCTACAGATCATAAGAGGGCTTCTGCTGCCTGGTGTTGGGTTTTTGTTAAGTGGTATTTGGCTCTTTGAGGTAGCACTGTCAGTTAATAATTTTGATTACTTCAATTATCTTAAGATTTTTTTTTTTGGTATAGGAGATATAAGCCTAGGACCCATCTGTGATAAAATGTATATATTAAGTAAATACATAGAGGATTAAGTAAGTTTCATTAATAAGCTTGTGTATCATAGCATTACCATAGATTACTAAATGAATTCAGGCACATGCTTTTGACATTTCCAAGGCAGTCATCACTTTCCCTTAAAGTGCTCTTTGATTCCATCGTATGGATATGCTGTGGCTTTTATACTAGGCTCTTATGTAGATATCTAAAGGTGAAAACTACAGTGTTCAATATGTTGATGAAAGAGTGAAAACTTTCCATTTGTATAAATATATATGACATGACTTGTGGTAGCTGCCTTGAATTTGGAACACATTTTCTGAATTGTCAGTTACAAAATCTTGATATTTTGAGTATTTCAGTGTTTTGTGGTTTCATAGTGTGGCATTTTATTGCCTGAATGTTCTAGAACAAATTTTTAGTGGGTTTGGGAATGACGACTCAACAGTATATTGTAATGATAAGTAGTAGCTACAAAAGTAAAATTAAAATGTCAAATGTTTTAATTTGAAAACTTGATTCCACAGAAGTATATATTTTTATATTATAGGGATTTATATATTTGTAAAATGGCTATTGGGGGAAAATCTCAGTTGATACAGTAACTTACCATACAAGCATGATGACCTGAATTTGATAACCATAAGCCCTGTAAGCTAGACTTGATGATGGTGCATGCTTGTAATCTCAGTACTGGGAAGGCAGAAAGTGTAGATCCCCCACCCCCAAGCTTTTTATGTTTGGGGGTTTTGTTTGTTTGTTTTAAATTTTATTTAGTCTTCTTTACACTCCAGATTTTATCCCCCTCATGTTCTGCCCTCTGACTGTTCCACATTCCATACCTCACCACCACCCTCACTTGGCTCCATGGGGATGTTTCCATCCCACAACCCCCACTACACCAAATTTCCTCACTCCCTGGGGCTCCAGTCTCTTGAGGGTTAGGTATATCTTCTCTGACTGAACCCAGACCCAGTAGTTCTCTGCTATATATATGTCAGAGCCTCATATCAGCTGGTGTATACTGCCTGGTTGGTGGTCCAGTGTCTGAAAGATCTCGGGGGTCTAGGTTGAGACTGATGATCCTACAGAGTCACCCTCCTCCTCAACTTCTTCCAGCTTTTCCCTAATTCAACCACAAGGGTCAGCAGCTTCTGTCCATTGGTTGGGTGTAAATATCTGCATCTGACTCTTTCAGCTGCTTGTTGGGTCTTTCAGAAGGCAGTCATGATAGGTCCCTTTTTGTGAGCATTTCATAGCCTCAGTAATAGTGTCAGGCCTTGGGACCTCCCCTTGAGCTGGATCCCACTTTGTGCCTGTCACTGGACCTCCTTTTCCTCAGGCTCTTTGTTGAAGTAATATTTTAAAATGGCACTCAATCTGCTTGTGTTACAGAGCAGTCAGGTTCCTGACTAGGCTAGGCCTGAGGTCACGAGCAGTGGCATGTTCTTGCTGCTGCCGGGGCTCAGGCCGGCTCAGTCCACGGGCTCAGGTGGCCAGAGACACTGGCCTTGTTACCCACGAGATGCTAGCGTGGGAGATGGCTCTGCCATCCACACGATACCGGATAGAAAATGAGACTCTAATGCTTAATGACTCTCCAAAGGCTTTATATGTTTGGTAATGCTCAATAACAAGATGCTCACACAATTGAAAACGGTTATTAGCCAATTAACAATTAACTAACCTAGATATAAGTTGTTACCCAGGACTTTTCCCGATACATGTGTGGTCATCCATGGCGTCTATGTCTCTGCTTCTCCTCTTCCTCCTACTCTCCTTCTCCTTATTCCTCCTCTTTCTTTCCTTACTCCTCCCACCTTAGCTTCTCCCAACTTGCTGGGAAAATACTCAGTTCTTCTCCATTTTTGTCCCTGAAGTCCTTTCAGACAGGAACAATTATGGGTCATAGTTAAGCCAATATCAAATTAAATGGAGAGATACTTGAAGCAATCCCACTAAAATCGGGGATAAGACAAGGATGCCCACTCTCCCCATATCTATTCAATATCTTTCTCAAAGTTCTATCTAGAACAATAAGACAACAAAAAGAGACAAAGGGGGACACAAATTGGCGAAGAAGAAGTAAATGTATCACTGTTTGCAGATATAATAGTATACTTACGTGACCCCAAAAATTCTACCTTTGAACTTTCCCAACTGATAAACAATTTCAGCAAAGTGACTGGATGTAAAATTAACTCAAATAAAGCAGTAGCCTTTTTTTATACAAATTATAAACAAGCTGAGAAAGAAATTAGTGAAACAACCTTCATAATAGCCACAAATAATATAGAATATCTTTGGGTAACTAAACCAAACAAGTGAAAGATCTGTATGAAACTGCAGATCTTTAGGCCTTGCTAGTCAGTCAGTGTAGCCTAATTAATAAGCCACAAGCCGCTAGGAGACCTGAGATGAAGAGTCAGGTAATATTTTGCCCTTTATGTACAGAGAGAATTGCCTGCTTGTGTGCTCACACACATACACAGGATTGGAATGCTTGATAAGCTTTGACATTTCATTGAGCTCATAAAAAATGATCAATCTGTTATTAGTTTGTATAATTTAGGGATATAAAGCAGAAAAGAGAGATACTTTGAGTCAGAATTTGCTATTGTTTGTAGGCTTATTCATTTAAGAGGCAATGACATTTTGTTATGTTCAAAAAACAAAACAAGAACCTAGCATTTCACAGTTTTTCATAATTTTGTTTTCCTGGTATTCTCTTCAGAATATTTTCACCATGTGAATTCTGCCATTGTTACTTACTAATGTTTTTATTTGAGACAAATATATAGCAGTTTAGTTTATTATTGATTGTATTTTGGTGCTAATTTGTTAATCTAAGTAACACCTTTAGTTGTTCTAGCAACATACCTGTACGAAATTTTAAGTAATGCATTAGAAAATAAGGTTTTGCTTTTCTCACTAGTCAGTTCATTTTTATGTTAAATTTTTTGTTAACATTATACTTAAATAGAAATTTAGAAGTAAATCTACATTTTACATATTAACTTAAATTGTATCAGTTAGTATGACTGCATCAGCAAAACAAATAGTACTTTGTATATTCTGTGGAAGTCATGATTTAAAAACCACAGTTTTTTCATTAATTTATTCATTTATTCACTTTATATCCAGATCACAGCTCCTCCCTTCTCTCCTTCAAGAATTAATCTTCCACCCTCTTTTTCTTCTCCTTTCCCTTCTCTTCAAAGAAGGGGAATCCCCACATGTACCAACCTGCCCTGGCATATCAAGTTGCAGCATCAAGTGCATCCTCTCCCATTGAGGCCAGACAAGGCACCCCAGCTAGGAAAAGGGGATCCAAAAGCTGGCAACAGAGTTCAAGTCAGACAGGGCCCCCACTCCAGTTGTTAAGCAAACCACATGAAGACCAAGCTACGCATGTGCTGTATATGTGTAGGGGGCCTGAGTCCAGACCATGCATACTGTTTGGTTGGTGGTTCAGTCTCCGTGAGCCCCCTTGGCCCCATGATAGTTGGCTCTGTAGGTCTTTTTGTGTTGTCCTTGATTCCTCCATCTCCCTCAGTCTCATCCCCCACTATTTCACAGGATATAATAAAATATATCCCTGAGCTCCACCTAATATTTGGCTGCAGGTCTCTGCATCTGTTTCCATCAGCTGACGGATGAAGCCTTTCAGATGATAGTTGATCATAGTTATGCTAGGCTCCTGTCTTCAAGCATAGCAGAGTATCAATATTGTCAGGAATTGGCTCTCTCCCCTGGGGTAGGTGTCAGGTCGGGCCAGTCATTGGTTAACCATTCCTTCAATCTCTGATCCATTAAAGATCTCAGATTAAAAAGTAGAAATAAGCTTAATCTAAGTCTATAGTATTGATATATCAAAAATAAAAATTTTGATAGAGTGAATTAAGTGATAAATGTTTACAGATGTTTGAATTTTAAGTTACGTTTGAAGGTACAAATATCAGCACATAAAGTAAATATCAAAAATAATTTAGTGTACTACAGATCACACTTTTGGAAAACTACTTATTAATCCTTCTCTTAAATTATATTTTATTAAGGTTTTACTTGGTCTACTGAGTAAAATCACTATTTTCCCTAACACTCCACAGATCTTTCCTAGAGTTTTCTCCAGATGTCAGAACACTGTGTCATTAAATACAATGAAAAGGTATGGTAAAGGAGTAAAAGAATGAATGTCCTTAAAAGACTTTTCAATATATGTCACCTTTAAAAGAAAGTCATCGTTTCCAAAGTAAAGATACCTTCTTAGTCATTGATCTATGACATATGTTGGCTCACAACAGCATTGTTACATGTGTTCTTATATTATGTGTATACATTGACTTGCTTTTTTAATATAGTCATGGTAGTCATTCTTGCAGGAGTAGAGGTGTGTTTCTGTTTGTGATTACCACATGGCCTGTGTGTATTTGAGTGTGTATTTATGTATGAATACTCTTTATATTTATAGGAACTATACTAAAAATCAGAAGGTAAGAGATCTATAACCTTAATTTTTCATAAAAAATTTGTTCAGGCAGTGCTCAGAGTGCGACCAGGCAGGGAGCAGCGACATGGAAGCCGAGATGGCCATGGAAACTTTGCCAGATGGAACCAAACGATCAAGGAGACAGATTAAGGAGCCAGTGAAGTTTGTTCCTCAGGATGTGCCACCAGAACCCAAGAAGATTCCAATAAGAAACACGGTATTTATTCTTCATTTATTGGTCTCAGTGACATTCCAATGCAAATTCTTTAAGCAAATAAAGGGTTTGTAGCATAAACATACACTCGGATGACAGTCAAGTGTCCATTTTGCTCTCGGATATTTCTATGAATTCAGTTTTCTATATTATGTAGCATATTATATTTACCTGAGCATCTAGTTTGTAGATTCAGGAAAAAGCCTAATAGTGATCACCATTCTAACCATTGCTCCACTAAAACAGGGCGTTACTGCAGCCATAGACTCCTGCCTACCTCAGCAAGCTCACCTGTCGAGATTACCTTTCATCTCGGCTTTATATATCTCAGTCCTTAATCTTTCCCTTTGTATTTCAAACCTGTGTGTTTATGAACAGTATTTAGTTTGTTAAGTTTGAGTCTTTGTGGGAATTGAGAAGCCAAACTTTTTTTCTTTTGTGACCTAATTTTTTTTAACCAACATTAGCATACTTAAAATTTACTGATGTTTTTTTTTTTTTTTTTTTTTTTTTGCTTTTACGTATTTATTTTTATTGGTTATTTTATTTATTTACATTTCAAATGTTATCCCATTTCCCTCCGCAAGCCCCCCATACCATCCCCCCTCCCTCTGCTTCTCCCACCCACCCACTCCCACCTCACCTCCCTAGTATTCCCCTGCACTGGGACATCAAGCCTTCACAGGACCAAGGGTCTCTCCTCCCATTGATGCCAGATAAGGTTATCCTCTGCTACATATGCAGCTGGAGCCGTGGGTCCTCTTTTGTTGGTGGTTTAGTCCCTGGGAGCTTTCAGTAAAACCCTTACTGATTTGATTAGTGCATAGAGACCCATATAGCTATAATTCATTTAATTTGACTATCCTTTTGGGAAGAATAGAACATGCTTTCTTTTTTTCTCTCTTAGTCATTTCTTGGTTTTCTATTAATGTTTTTGTTTGAGCTAACTCTGTAAGTGTCCCCTGTAGTATGGTAAGGAGCATTTAGAGAATATAGCATAAATTTGCTGAGTTGCAGACTATTTGTACTTCACTAGATTTTATCTCTGTGTCTAATAAGATGGAAAGAAAAGAAAGAACAACCATGGTTTGTCCTCTGACCTCTATGCATGGGCTCTGGCACATTTATGTTTAAAGACATTAAGTGTGCTGAATAGTATATTGTTTTGAAATGAAAGATTGCAGCTAAGGGAATGTTATGATTATTCTGTATACATTGTGAATATGTATTTTCGTTAAAAGTTTGAGAGAATAGTATGTCCAATATGAAAAAAATATTTCATACTTTCATCAACAGTGGCAAGATAATTAAAAGTTGGTAAAAATACAACTGTTACATTAAAAGATGGAAAAATCTCAGGCTGCACTGAAATCCAATACTAAGTCCAGCAAGGTATTATAGTGCACATTTGCCTTACCAGATGTGGGAGGCTGAGACAGGAAGAATAAAGTGTGAGGGCAGCCCATATTATATAGAAAAGCCTTAGGGCGGGTGGGGCCGGGTGTGCAACTGTTTGGTTTTCCTAAGAGATCAACTCACAGATATGCCTCATCATTTGCATTAGCATTTAAAGAATAAGTGAATGAAATAATCGTATAATTGATTTTTCTGAAGACTTTTCAAGTAATAGCCAGGCATAGTGGAGCAAGGCCTTTATTGCCAACCTTTGGGAGGCAGAGTCAGGAGGATCTCTGAGTTACATATCCATCTTAAAAGGGTCTACGTTTAAAAAACTCTGTTTCAAAAAGCCTATCATGGTGGGGCACATTCTTTTGGGAGGCAAAGGCAGGCAGAGGCAGGCAGATCTCTGAGTTTGAGGCCAGCATATTATACAGAGTGAGTTCCAAAGAAACTGTGTCTTGAGAAACCGAAAAAAAAAAAAAAAAAAAAAAAAAAAGACTTCAAGTATAATAAAATAAAAGTTATTATGTGTTTTTAAAAATGGAAATTTTCAGACAACTGTAACTTTAAAATAGGAAAGATGCTTAAAATGAAATATAATAACAAAACAAATGACAGCACTAAACCAAAATATTTATCTTCTGTAAGGATATAGTTTTTTATTTTTTGAAATAAATGTGTCTTGTCACAAGGAAAAAAAGTTAGTTTCCCTAAAAAGTCATAACTGCAGGTCAGCTTTTATGGGTCTGTAGAGGAAATGTAAATTGTTGATGTAAATAGAAAATATGCCCTAAACGCTTATTTAAAATAGTTGCAGTTGAGCCAACCATTGGACTGAGTACTGGGTCCCCGATTGATGAAGGAGTTAGAGAAAGGACTGAAGGAGCTTAAGGGGTTTGCAACCCCATAGGAAGAACAACAATCTCAACCAACCAGATCCCCCCACCCTGAGCTCCCAGGGACTAAACCATCAACCAAGGAGTACACATGGAGGGACCCATGGGTTCAGCTGCCTATGTAGCAGAGGATGGCCTTGTTGGGCATCAATGGGAGGAGAAGCCTCTTGGTCCTGTGAAGTCTGGATTTCCTAGTGTAGGGGAATGCCAGAGCCGGGAGGCGAGAGTGGGAGGGTGGGTGGGGGAACACCCTCATAAATGCTGGGGCGGTGGTATTGGGTAGAGGGTTTCAGGGGGTGGGAAAAAGGATAACATTTGAAATGTAAATAAAGGAAATATCCAAGAAAAAAGTAGTTGCATTTGGAAGCAATCCCCATACGCCCTAGTAATAGCAAACCAGAAATGCTTTCTAAAAGAAATTGTTTATATTTTGACCTCAGTATTTTCAATGAGTTTGAAGATTAGCAAAAATTTTATCTGCTCATTTCCTTGTAAAGTAAATACAGTAGACTAAAACTTTATGAACAAATGCCCCAAATAATTAGCATTGAGGGGAACTCAAATATAGTACATATTGTTTTCATACATGTGTTTGGAAAGCATTAAAACATGAACAGGAAGTATGTGACTACTGTCTGTCCTGGCACAAATATAAACACATGTGGGAAACTCATGAGAGAAACAAGTTTATGCAGTCTGAATTTCTCAATTTCTCATGTCCTCTTTTGAGGTCTATATAAACATTCAGTTGAAATAAAAATGATATTATTCTTAAAATATTTGGTCATTGTGTGACAGATTTAGTGAGTCCTTTTTCTTTTTCTTTTTTTTGTTTATGGTTTGTTTGTTTGTTTATTTTTGAGACAGGATCTCTCTGTATAGCTTTGGTTGTCTTGTACTTCATTACATAGAACAGGCTGGCCCAAGTACTTGGGTTACAGGTGTATGCCACCATCACACCTGACTGACCTGAGCTCTTTCTCCTCTGATGCTATATTCTAATACCAAAATGTTATTTTCCTTAGTGACCACTGAATAGTATTGAAAGCCAGGCATATATCTACTGTTAGTTTGCATAAATGTTTAATTCACAGTGAACATTAATGTGATGGTTTCAATGAGAACAGCCCTCACGGGCTCATATGTTTAAATATTTGTTCCCCAGTTGCTGATTTGGGAAAGATTAGGAGGTGTGGCCTTTTTGGTGGAGTTGTGTCATAGGACGTGGGGAGGGCAGACTTTGAAGTTTCAAAATACTTTAGTTTTTATGTTCTTTTTCTCTTCAAGCTATACATTTTGTATTTCTTTTGCCCATTTGCTGTTTTTACTGTAGACCTGCATATGATTACTGATAACCATGTGACACATCAATACTAGTCTGCCCTGAAATCTCCTCTGCCAAAGAAATTAGTCCATTATTCTTCAATTTAACCAGGCAATTTCTAAGGCCAAGCACAGAAGGGACTCTTAGTGGTCCTTCTCCCTCCTATTAGACATGCTAGAGTCAGGGATATCAGCTATTGAGAGCCGCACACGGGAAGCAGAACCAGCCCAAGAGAGAGATGTATCTTGTAGGCATCCAACCTAGAGCCATCTGAGCCTTCTCACATTGGACAAAGGAACTACACTATTCGGATTTTGCTTTTTTGAGTTTCAGGCCAAACCTTCCTCACTAAGGCTTTGTAACTCCCTTATGGAATGACAGAGCATATTCTGTACTATTATACATTGGAAAAATTATAATTTTAATATAAAGTTACAATTAACAGAATGCCTTGAACTTTAGGAGAGACTTTGGACTTTTAAACAGTGTTGAGGCTCAGGAAGTGACAGGAGCCATTTGCTGCTTTTCTGAAGAAGAAGAAGAAAGAAGAAGAAGAAGAAGAAGAAGAAGAAGAAGAAGAAGAAGAAGAAGAAGAAGAAGAAGAAGAGAGAGAGAGAGAGAGAGACAGAGACAGAGACAGAGACAGAG
>JANHMN010000016.1:21580331-21603711 GCA_030674055.1 Rhabdomys pumilio
AGAGAGACAGAGAGAGAGAGAGAGAGAGAGAGAGAGAGAGAGAGAGAGAGAGAGAGAGAGAGAGAAACTAACTGCCTGCCTGCCTGCCTTCTTGCAGGACAGGGCCTGTTGGCAGATTTCCTGGCCTGCTGAGGCATGACTCGATAAGAGGAGCTGTATCTGAGGCTCAAGGCTAGGGGCTGACAATTCTATTGACCTTGGTGGAAGGAACAGAGAAGTTTCTGAGATGAGAATTATCTTTTCTACGTTTTACCAAAATTGTTTCTGTTAGCTTGTGGCTTTGCTTCCCACAGTACTTTACTATAAGAAGGCTATGAGAAATACACTTGGCTGCTGGCATGGTATTAACCAAACAGATCTCCCATACGTGTATATTGCATTCTCACTACCCCTTCAGAGGACTATTTGACTTCCCTACCAGCCGGACCAGTACAAGGAATACTATGGAGACTTTGAAAGTTGGACTGAGTGCATTTTGTTTTATGATATAGCCATGAGACTATGTGGGTCCAAGAATGGAATGTAGCGGTTATGAATAATATGTTCCCTACAAGTCTTCAGAGTTTTAGTAATCTGTTTCTTCTCGGTA
Organism: Rhabdomys pumilio; assembly: GCA_030674055.1. Lineage (NCBI taxonomy): Eukaryota > Metazoa > Chordata > Mammalia > Rodentia > Muridae > Rhabdomys > Rhabdomys pumilio. The sequence goes on from JANHMN010000016.1 coordinate 21,580,921, forward strand.
GATGTTTGAGAAGGATTAGAAGGTATAGCCATGGTAGATGAGGTATGTCTCTTAGACAGGCTAGAGGTTCCTGCTATCCACAGTGAAATAGTGTCAAATTAAGAGAATATTTGAATTGTTAACATTATGAAAGCTGATATTAAAAAAGAAAAGGAGACTGGAGAATTGGCTAAGTGGTGAGGAGTGCTGATCATTCTTGTAGGGGACCTTGGTTTAGTTTCCACCACCTATATGTTTGTTTCAAACTCTTGAGCCTGTTCTTTTATTCTGTTATGCTGGCTTTCCAAGCAGAAGTACTGTTAATGATTCTAGATGCTTCTTTATGCTTAGACTATATATGCTTGTAGCAGCTTAGTCACTACCACATGTTCAGGAAATGAGTGATTCTGTGGCACTTGAGGAGTAGCTAGGTATGTGGGTATCAAGAATGTTGTCTTTTTTTTTTTTTAAAGGAGCTTTGTTGAACAGTAGAGAAATTGTCAGTTAATATCTTACCATGAAATATCAAGCCAGTGCCTTGATTGTGGATATCTCAGCCTGAAAAGCAGTAGTGAGTGGATAAAATATAGGGGGTGAAAGCAAGTTTGGGAAAACTTACAGGAAGTAAGTGCTTGCTTAGCACAGAAGTGTCCCCTAGAAAGTGGCTATCAGATTCCCTGACCTTCTATTCTTTTTCTTTCTGAAGATGATGATATTCTTATTCATACTTCCAGTCTGTGCGTATTGTGTAAGAGATTAAATGATTGAATACATTGCTGGTGGTTTCATGTACATATCCACATACACGCACACAGTATCTTGAAGGTTTACTATGTGCCTAGAAGACGTCTTTATTGTATGTCACAATAGTGAACCTAGAAAGTCATTTAGCTCTTTGGCCTTTCTGGAGATGCAGATGGATCCTTATGACCCTTTCCATGTAATAACTAGCGATGTTTCTTAGTCCTCATTGCTTTAAAATAATTAATTGAAAGGATAAATGAATAAAAAAACTTAATAAGTATGGTATCTTGACATGGATAATATATTTATTTTAGGCCTCTTGCTGTCCTCTTCTCTTTAGTTATAGAAGCTGCACAAAGGGGTTCCCTTCATTAGACACGTTGGTAAGGAAAGCCTGATTTATTTCAGTTCAGTTAAGAAATTTTTTCCCTCAAAGCTGAGAGGCACTTGGTAGGAATGAAAATTAATTTGTTCTACTACTATGAAAACCAGTGTCAGAGCAGCTGAACACGCAAAAACTCTCATGCAAATCAGCTCTGCTGCCTACAGTTCTTTCTGTTGTTCTAAGACTGGCTGGGTATGTGTTGGTGGAAGGATACTGAAAGCCACAATACAGCAAATTAGCTCATTACGTTTTGAGGATATACATTCATCCAGTTGATTTTTAAAATTCTTTTTAACTTTTAAACTTGAGGGAACAGACTTTCAAGGTTGCTTGTACCTGAGTTTCTCTAGATTGTAATCCTAGTTAACTTTAAATGAGTATTTGAGAGAAAGTACTTCTAATTTAGAATGTGCAATGAAATTTGTTATAACTTTTTGTTACTAAATTTATCCCCAAAGTAACATCATTATGTCTACTCTAAAGACTTTTACCTATATAAGTTTGACTGTTATATTTTTAAGAAACTTGTCCATTTAAGTCATATAAATATTATTTTAAAATATAAATAATAGTTTTATTAACAAATAGTCACTGTTATCCTAATGATATTCTGCTATCCGCATAGATCACTGCCTAGCCCCATTGACATCACAGATGCTTCCTCTATCAGCTGATGGAAGCAGACATAGAGACCCACAGCCAACTGTAGATAGATGGATCTCAGAGAGCCCTGCAAAATGGGGAGACAAAGGCTTCTAGGAGCCAGAGAGGTCAAGGATACCAGAAGAACATGGCCCACAGAATCAATTAAGCAGGGCTCATAGGAGCTCACATAGAATGAACCAACAAACACAGATCATGCATGGGCCTGAACCAGGTCCTCTGTATATATGCTATAGTGGTTTAGGTTGGAATTTTTATAGGTCTCCTAATAAAATAGGGGTTGTCTCTGACTCTTGCCTGTTCTTGGGATCCTTTCTCTCCTAATGGGTTGCCTTGACCAGCCTTCATAGGAGGGTTTGTACACAGCCTTATTGCATCTTATTATGGTGTGTTTGATATCCCTGGGAAACGTGCTATTGTCTGAAGGGAAGGCGAAGCAGTGGATCTGGGTGAGGTTGAAGTGTGTGGTTGTGGATGGGAATGGGAGGCTTGGAGGGAGTGGAAATTAAAATTATAATGTAGTGTATGACAGAGAATAAATACAAAGAAAAGAATTTTGTTTATATGTCAAAAAAAAAAAAAAAAAGGAAAAAATGCCCCTTTTAATTTCTGTGACAGGGTTTCCCAGAGGCCAGGTTGGGCTCAAACTTATTGTATAGGCAAGGAATTAAACTTTTTGAGAATCCCACTTTTAACTTTCAAGTGCTGGGATTACAGATGTGTACCACTGCTCATTGCTCAAAAGGTAGTGGAATTTTGGGAAGGAAACCTAGAAATGAGGTGGACTGTAAAGTCTCATGTAATAGCCAACTCTATTTGTATTTATTCAGAGCATCAGACAGTCTGTTCTTCAACCCCTCAAATCCCATGTTTTAGCAGTGATTTTCTTTTTTTCCTCTTGGCATCTCTCAGACTGGTGCAACTATTTTTCTGATATCTTCTTCAATTTCTTTTTCAAATACTTGAGTTTTTTATCAGAAGTCTTTTACTTGCTTTTTTGAGTTACTCAAAAAAAAAGATATTTTATGTCATTTGAGTTATTGTGAAAGGTGTTATTTCCTTATATAGTAGGGCTACTGATTTTTTTTTTTTTTTTTTTGAGTTAGTCTTGTATTCAGCTACTTTGATGAAAGTGTTTATCAGCTTTAGGAGTTTCCAGCTGTAACTTTTACAGTCACTTATGTATATGTATATACTATCATATCATCTGTAAATAATAATACTTTGACTTTTTTCTTTTCAATTTGTATCTCCTCAATCTCCTTCAGTTGTCGTACTGATCTAGCTACTACATTAAGTACTCTATTGAAAAGATATCGACAGAGTGAACAAAGCTTGACTTGTTTCTGATTATAGTGGAATTGCTTTTAGTTTCTCTCTAATTTGATGTTGGCTACAGGCTTGCTGTAAATTGTTTTTTATTATGTTGAGGTATGTCCCTTGTATCCCTAATCTTACCAGGACTTTTATTATGGAGTGTTGGATTTGGTCAAAGGCCTTTCCTGCATGTACTGAGATGTTCATGTGGTTTTACTCATATACAAATAACATATTACCACTACCACCAACAAAACAACAGTCTTTGGTCATTGATATCTATCTGTCAATATCAGTGGTCTGAATTCACTAATAAAATGAAACAGACTAACTGAATGGGTATGAAAACAGGATCCATCTTTCTGATGTATCCAAAAACACACCTCAACATTAAGATACACTACCTTGAGGTAAAGTGTTGAACACGATATACCAAGATGTAACAAGATAAACCTGAATAGCAGTCTGGTATAACTATTTAATATCTAACCAAATAGACTTCAAGTCAAAACTGATCAAAAGATATAGGGAAGAACACTTCATACTCATTAAAGGAAAACATCCATGAAGATGACATTTCCATTCTTAACATCTTTGCCCCAAACACAAGGGTATCCAAGTTTTTAAAAGAAACATTACTACAGCTTAAAATCACATATTGACCCTTACATCCTGATAGTAGGAGTCTTTAATACCCTATTCTCACCAATAGACAGATCATCTAGACAAAAACTTGACAAAGAAGTAACAGATATTATAAACCAGTTGGACCTGATGCTAGTTACAGAATAATTCACCCAAATATAAAAGAATATACTTTCTGCTCTATTTATATTCCTAAGCTGATGACTTGCAGTGTGTAATTGTAAATTATCAGTGAAATATTATTGCTAGTATTCTCTATTTTCATGTGAGTTGATAGAGTCAAACCTAGTATGGTATTACTATTTGAGAAAATGACAGAATAATGAAGTTCTAGAAACTCTTTCTGTCCTTATTACCATTACAATTAAGTGTTTTTAAATACTTATTAGTTTAGTGAATGAATAAACACTACTTTAATGTTTAAATGACCTCTGTTAATGGACAATAAGGTAAAATGGATCTTTTTAATGTTTAGATAATAAAGAAGATAACAATAATCGGAATTTTCTTATAATAGAACATGCTACCTTTTTCTTTGGTGCCACTGATGCCTTGCAAAATGGCCATCAGTGTTGCTTAAAGAGTTTTGTGCACAGGGCAGAGAATCAATTAAATGAATTGATAAGGTCTGGGAATAGCTTATAGGTCAAGCTCTTGCCTAGCATGTCTAAGGCCCCAGATTCAGTCTAAACATCCTAAAAATAATTACAAATAGTATATAAAGAAGTAAACTAGTTTGATTTTTCCAAATTATCTATGAAGTAAGCACAATTAAATCTAAATTCAGTTGACTTTAATATGTTCCTTCCCATTTTGTCTGCATTTCTAAGCCACTATTCATCTTTCTTCTCTCAACTTACCTTAGGGTTTTTATTGCTCTGATAAGACACTGTGACCAAAATCAGGGTAGGAAGGAAAGGGTTTATTTCACTTTACTGTTCTACATCACAGTCAATCACTGAGGGAAGACAAGACAGCAACCTGGAGGCAGGAGCTGATGCAGAGAGAGGCCTTGGGGAAATGCCACTCACTGGCTTGCTCCTCATGGCTTCATCAGCCTGTTTTATGTAGCAGGCTGACCAACTGCTAAGGGTTGGCATTTCCTTCAATTAGCTAGACCCTCCACATCAATCATCAATAAAGACAATGCACCACAGTCATGTCCATATATGGTAGGGGCAACATTTTCTATTTTAAGTTGTTTTTTCCCAAATGCCTGGTTTGTGTTCAGTCAATATAAAAGTAGTAGCACACAATTACTCAGCCAAGTTAAGCTACTCAGGTAATCATTCTGATGGCACCTATGTTCACATGCTTTTCTTTACGTTTCTTCCTTATCGATGTTGGATTTGCAGGTTTCATTCTTACTGAAATGGTGCAAAATCTATTTGTTTTTAAAAATTGTTTAACAGTTGTCTTATATCAATTTTTAAATGGATACATAGTTTTTTATTTATTTATTTTATTTTTATTTGTTTATTTATTTTTATTTATTTATTTATTTATTTATTTATTTATTTTGGTTTTTTGAGATAGGATTTCTCTGTGTAGCTCTAGCTGTCCTGGAACTCACTCTGTAGACCAGGCTGGCCTCGAACTCAGAAATCCGCCTGCCTCTGCCTCCCAAGTGCTGGGATTAAAGGCGTGCGCCACCACTGCCCGGCTTGGATACATAGTTTAAAAGATCTGTATAATATGTGTGTTTATTTTCGTATTTCATCCTAATTGTTCTCAGAAGTAGTTATTGTTGTACTTTCTAGTTTGATAGACGGAAGTGTTGTGACTTGGTTTCAGCCTCTTGTTCTTGCTATTTTTTATGGGTAAGGATGTAGAATTACCATGAAGACAGCCTGGCCTTGCTTCCTGCTGAGAACTGCATAATATCCACATTTTCTCTGCATTGTTTTTGGGTGGAGAGAATCTTCTTCCTTTTAGGCAAAGAAATTACTTTTGAAGCAAATAAATGAGAGTCTTTATGTCTCTTTTGAAGTTACTTTAAAAGTGATATTTACTTTTGGGTATATTTTCTAATAACTTTAATGTAGCTTGAAAGCTTTCTGATTTTGTTTTTCATTTCTTTATACTGTATGCGTCTGGTGACTTTTCATCTTTTACACAAGTGCCAGAGGGCTTTCTGAGACCTGTTCTTTCCTCGTCTTGCATTCACACATGCATCAGCTTTACTTTCTTTGAAGTCCTGTAATTTTTATTTCCCATGACTCATAAATTTTGAGATTTTTTTTAAAAGATGTATTTGTTAACACAGTAAATACAGTAGTCAGAGTGAATTTTCAGTCTTCACTGAACCCTACGTTCTTGTAGAGAATACTGCTTCTTTTAGGTCATTATTTTGGAGAAGGAATTAACAAATTCAGTGTCTTTCCTTCTCTTCATACATATTAATTTGTTAAGGCAAGGGGCAAGCTATAGTTTTCATTTGTTTTATTAATATTTAAAAGTTTATTTAAGCCAGTATACAAATTAATGGGTCTTATCGCTCCATTTTACATGTGTGTCATTGTTATAATTGCTACCCCTCCAGTGGTAGTCTTTAATTGAGAGGTAATGACATAGCCTACCTAGTTTACATGTACAGGTTAGTCACAGTGATGTTAAGATTGCAATGTTGAGACGGAAAAATGCTTATTGATGAATATTTTTGGATGTAAGCTTAGGAAAATAGCTTGTTAAAATAATTATAATGAAAATTAAATTCATGATAGTTGGGACCATTCAAATTTTTCTGATGTGTGGCTTACCATATTTTCCAAGTAAATATATTGTGGACAGACAGAACCAAGTGATCTAAGTGGCTAAGAAAGTTGTTCATAACTAGATAAATTACAGCTACCTGCCTAAATAAACTAGTTATAGTTCATCAAAACAAAATTTCTGAAACTTTGGATGGAGTAAACCTTGTGTCATAATGATTTATACTCCTCATCTGCAGACCACTGCTTTGGAGACTGAATGGGACACAAGGGATTTAGTCTAATAGCTGAGATTGAAAGAACATTTATTTCAAAGTTAATACCAAATAATTCCCAATAGAACATTTTTTGGCAATTATTTTTATTGGTTATTTTATTTATTTACACTTCAAATGTTATCTTTCTCATTTCCCCTCCACAGCCCCCCTATCCCATCCCCCCGCCCCCTGATTTTATGAGTGAGCTCCCTCAGCCATCTACCTACCCAACTCTCACCTTCCTAGTATTTCTCTAAGCTGGGAAATCAAATCTCCACAGGATCAAGGGCCTCCCTTCCCATTAATGCCAGATATGGTAGTCCTTTGATATGCAACTAGAACCATGGGTCCTCTCCACCTGTTCTCTTTGGTTGGTGGTTTAGTCCCTGGGAGCTCTGGGCAGTTTGTTGTTCTTTCTTTGGGGTTGTGAACCCTTTCAGCTTCTTTAGTCCTTCCCCTAACTCCTCCATTGTGGTCAGAACATTTTTTAATATAAATACATGAAGTTTTCTTGTCTTGAATGACTTTATTTGGATTTTGGTTAGTGATGGGAAATTACACACAGAGTATGACATTTGTGTATTTTTGGTACTAAGTAGCAAGGGACTAGATAATCTGAAGAACTGACGATTACAACATTGGTGCATTTATATGATTTCAGTTTCAGGGTTTTACTTGTAGAAGCAATTTGTGGTAAGACCTGAAAAATTAACCCTGAGTAAATCATTTCATGTAAGTATGAAATGCTGAAAAAAGTTTTGAAATATTAGTTCTTTCCTATTAAATATATGTGTGTGTATATAAAAGGGGTAGTGTATTAAATGACATAATTGTAACAACTTGCAATGGAGCAATAAAACATTAATTAGAAACACCAATTTTTTAACATAAAATATAAAACTTAAAAAAAATTATATTTATCATAATAAACCTTAAGAATTTTTATGGATTTTCTTTCCAGAGAACCAGAGGACGAAAGCGAACCTTTGTTCCTGAGGAAGAGAAACATGAGGTTTGTTTGAATCAGTTAAATTCTTCACATAGTCTGAACTTAGGGAAACTCTTACTTTGTGTTATTTCCATTCCATTCTTCCTATTGAGATTTGTTTTGTTTACTTCTTTCTTGTATGGCAGGAAAGAGTTCCTAGGGAACGAAGGCAGAGGCAGTCTGTGTTGCAGAAGAAGCCCAAGGCTGAAGACTTAAGAACTGAATGTTCAACTTGCAAAGGAACTGGAGATAATGAGAATCTCGTCAGGTAAATTGAATGCAGAGAACTTGTCCTTAAAGGGTCAAATCCAAATGCCCATCATTTTATTTTTTTAATGACAGATACAGTAAAAACAACTACAGAAAAAATTCTTTACAAAATACTATTTAGTAAGAATGCTACTTCAGAAATAAATTTTCTCCACTTATTAATGTGCTAGACATGCTTAGAGTCCAGATTGAGATATAAATAACAGTGAGTATGGATCTTGAGCAGGAGAATTCATTTTCTCTTGAGAATAAATTGGTAATTTAAAGAAATTTATGTAAAGAAACTGCCGAAGTATTTGTTCTGAGTACCTTGCACTAAGATTATTATGTTTTATCTCACTAGACCACAGTTTTTAAAGACTCTTTGCATATCATAAAAGCTGAAGTTTATTCACATTGGTGATTATAGAGTCTGATTGGCAACAACTTTCTTAGCACTTCCCCATTGCTTTCCACAATGAATGTGTTAAATGCTTCTCTGTTACGAAATAAAGAAAGGTGAAAAGATGGCCTAGATAGACTTTATTTTTTGTTTGGTTTCCTTCTTTGTTTGTTTTGTTTTGTACTTTAAAAATTGTTTAAGTCAAACATGATACCTTCCAGGAACCTCAGCTGACGCTGCTCAGTGCTACTCCTCAGGCTTCAGAGACTTGTCGTTTGAGCCATTTGTGTCTGTGGCTAAAAGAAGAAACTACTCAAAGTGCTGGGGGTGGGGCACAAATGGAAAGCAAAGATGCTCATTCAGAAGAGTGTTTAGTCTTTCAGAGGCCAGTGATACAAAGGTTCACACAGTGTGGAAGGGAGACTTTTCTAAGTTCTTTCAGTAATGGTGTTTAATAAATCTATAGTCAATTAACTGGAGACAAAGAAAGTAAACATTTTCAAAGGAATAAAGATGATAAAACACATATTTGTATAGTATGATTTAAAACATTTACTATTAAAATTGTGTCATGTATTTCACTCACTAAGAATATAACTTCTTTTTGTGTTACTTCATAAAAGGCATTGAGTTATAAAGTTATTGGGATTTTTTTGAAAGATTAGGAGAAAATAAAAATTTTAGTGAAGAAGTAAAAGGATAGGAACTATTCTATACATTAAGTTCATTCACAAGTTAAATTTCTTTCAAGTTTAAGAAATACACATGAATGATTGTCTTTCCATTATGATCTTTTAAAGACTGTCCATAGTGAGATCAGAAGCAGAAGTCTGACATAGTTGTATACATAAAACTATGAACTTTTTTTTTAATGATAGCTTTTTATAATTATCAAGGCACAAAGGAAATTCCCTTGGGCCTAGACATAAGGTTGAGGAGCTTGATGAATTTTGAATTATCCAAGATTTAATGCTGATGACCCACCTTTAACTATTTGAATCTGTATAGAGTATATCTTTTTGAAGATAATATATTGATTCTGGATCACTTACTGTAAGATCTATAGATTCTTACTGGGTTGTATTATTATTTTTTTTTTTTGGATATATTTGACATTAGAATACATGTCAAATTTTATTCATAATACAGCTTTTTATTTCAAGATCTTTTTTTTTAAGGGCATTTTCAAACCACCATATTTTAGTTGTCTTTCAAAAAATAGGTTTCATCTTTCTTCTAGACTTGTTAAAGTTTTTTTTTTTTTTTTTTTTTTTTTTTTTTTTGAGAGTGTTACCTTTCTCATCTCTTTCATGGCTTTCTATTAGAAAGCGTATTCCTACTCACATTTTTGCAATAAGGAGCCTCTGGAATTTTGTCAAATTTTGGAAGTTTACAATGTTTGTTACTCTAGAATTGATGATATATAAAGCTAGCTTCTTTCTCTGGTTTGCCTTATTAAGAGATAAGAGCATAAACCATCTGTAAAACTTTTAAAGGAATTGATAGAGACACAATTGAATGTTTTCATTAATATTTTGGAGGTTAAAGCAAATATGAGGTAATATCACAAGTGTTTTTTAGTTGTAATGTTATCATTCCTTTAAAACATTTTCAGTTTAGACATCACTGTTCTTAAATTTAAGATTCTTATATAGAAATTGTTTGCTTAGTAAAACTAATTTTATACATAATATTTGTCAGTTTGTCTGGCGTCTCATTTATTTTGGAATTGCCACCATTATTATTTGAAAAATCCTTTCTTCAAGGTAGAATTTTATGGTTGTATTGTATCTTTATCATGCATACATAGCATTTTATCCCTGATTTTAATATACTTAATTTATTATTCACACAGATATTAATTAATTAATTTATAATCTTAAGGATTGAACCCATGATTTCATGATGATCTCTTAAATATGGCTTTATTTCCTTATAAAGATATATTTTAAAGGCAAGGAGATAACTAAATCAGCAGGGCACCTGCCATGCTACCAGAATGAAACTAAGTTACAATCCCAGTACTCAGAAAGAAGCTGGGTGTGTAAAATTTTGAGTATAACCCCTTTGCTGTGGAGGAAGAGACAAGAAAATCTTGAGGCTCACTGAACCGGTGCTATGGCATTATCAGGGAACCTCTGATTTCAATGAGAAACATTGTCTCAAGTAAATTCCATTATATATTTTCTGAAATGTTTAACTTACTTTCACCAAATGTGAGCAATAGGATTATTAAGAGGTCATAAAATTATGTAACTTATCTTTATTATAATCTTGAGGTATTTTTAAGACCAGTACTTTTATTTTCCCATCTTCTTTTTAAACTTAAACATTCCCTGATAAATTGCCTATTAAAACCATATTTTTTTAAAATTCCTTAAAATATTCCTAAATAATGCACAGTTTAAAAGCTAAAGGACAACTTGAGGCTTATTAAATTGTGGTATCTCTCTATGAATGTATTTGCTTTTATAATGATGTTCTATATTTACATTGCTCACTCACTGATGCCCAATATCCTTTGTTCCACCTGTTATGCTCACATACTTGATAAATGAATCATGGACACTTAATAAACTCCATATAAACATTGGCTCTTTTTATTTAATAAAAATATTATGATTAAATTTAATCTAAGAGCAAATTGGGTCACTAAATATAAGAACATGTATCTAGTAGTAGTTGTGTTCTGAAGGCTTAAAATGGAGAATTGCTTTTAGGTATAATTAGAATGCACACTTGTATGTATATATGTATATTAGGCAAGGAAGGAAACCTGATATACATTATAAGAGTAGACATGGAGAAATTTTTCTCTTTCAAAGTATTTGATACTTTAAAAGTTGAATTTTGGAGACAAACACTCCTTTCATCTCCATGTGCTTTTTACTCTGCTATTAAATTGAGAGCAAGACTGAACTGTAAGCTTCATAGTTTATATTAAGTCAGCTAAATACAATGTGATACCCTTTCCTACTTTGTGAGAGAGACACCAGGAAAGATTCTATAAAATTCTTATCGGTGCACTTTCTTAAGTTAATAACTTTTATTTTATTTTCTATATAACTGTTAGAATCATGCAGGTAGGAAATAATTTGTGGAGCTATTTCAGTTTCAGAGCTAATTCTACACTATAATTAACTTTTTGTTCTAGCCAGTATGTAAGGTTGTAAATTTCCTGGATCATCATTGAGATTTTCTTTATGAGATTTGATTGGACTGATAGTCATCCTAAATTTGGCTATCATTTTGTTAACTATTCTCAATGATATTTTCCATGTTCTAATCCTGTACATGGTAGGCAAGTCTCCTGCCTCTTGAGCTATAACCCCGGCCCTATAACATGGTCATTATTTTCATGTCACTGAATATCACTAAAAATAGATTACTTAAGTTACTTTAAAAAATATAACATACTTTCCTTTAAAGCAAGATAGAATTAAGTTTCATAAAATGTTTACACTACTTGTTTACAGAATTTCTTCATCACTGACTTTCTACAAACATCTAATGTAGAAATTACTATTTTTACTGCATGACTATTGTATGCATTGTGCTAGTGACTGAGCAACGTCTTGCTTACACTAGGTCATTGAACTATAGTCCCAGAGTCCTCCCATCTTTCTTTGTTGCTGTTTACAGTCTCACTAAATTCCCTTCTTGTGTGTTTTATCAAATTATGTTAATATTTTGACAACATACTTAGTCTTCCTAATTCTCATGGTAGATTGAATATAAAAGGCAAAGCACAAGTTCCATAGCTAGTTTCTCTGATGTATTTATTTCCTATAATTCATATCCTGAAACTATACTCTGTTTAATTTTAACAGGGTCCATATCAAAGCAGAAGAAAAACCCAGTATTCCAAATCTAGGCTGAATCGTAATAGATTGCTTATATTTAAATGAAGGTTTATAATTATGACCTCATAGTAACTTTATTTTCTGAATTTTTAACATTTGACTTTGGGTGATGTGGTGGAATGAGTTTGAGATAGGGTTGCTTAGGCTGGCCTGGAAATGTAGACCAGATGGGCCTTAAATGTACAGTGATTAGTTTGCCTCTCGTTCCTGTGTGGTGAAGCTGACAGTTATGTGCTTTATTTTTAAAACAATTTTAAATGACAATTTTAATAGTCTCTTTTCATGTTGCTTTGTAATTGATTAAGCCTCTTAGAATGGAAGCAAGTTTTTAGGCTGCTCTGTCTCTCATTATTCTAGGACAATAAAAACAGACCAATAAATATCAGCTAGTTTCTTTGATGAGTAAGCAGATGTCCTGTTTAAACACCTTTGTTGGAGTGTAATTTTTATCCCTTAAGTTTTCGCTCCCCTTAGTTTGTTACTCATTTTTATTTTTGAAACAATATCTTTTACTATGTAGCTGTACTTGTCTTTTAGTAAAACCTGAGGGTTTTTTTCCTATACTTTAGGAGGCAATATTGTGTACTAAACTATTTATGATCACTGTTGGCTTGACCCCTTGTGAACTCTGCCTTCATCTCTTCTTGGTTTAATTTTATTATTAAAACTTACAGACAGTAATGCCTGCTGTGCAGATTGTCTGGAATAATAAATGTGATGATATAATGCATGGTTAGGTAATGGTAAACATTTCACATGTACTAATAAGACATATAATTTTTCATTTCATACTATATCTTCAATTATTTTGCTTAAATTATTTAGTAAGGTAGGCAATATTAATTGATACTGAGTTGGTTTTGGTGAGAAAACTAAGGCACAGAGTCAAGTTACTTCCCAGAAGTTATATAACTAAAAAAGTAATGAATTCACACTTACACCATCTCACTCCAAATTTCACAGTATTGGATTTTTTATGTTTTAGTTTCCTGCTGCTTAAAACTTGTCTATGAATTTGAAGCACATAGCAGAAGTCATTATTCCTAGTAGTTGTGGGTCAGAGGCTGGAGGATAACTGCTGGAGACCAGTCTGTTAGATAGTTACGTAATGAAACTCAGTCTCAAGAAAAAAAAAAAAAAAGATTTGGTACAGATGTGTGGTCAGGCTGGCTGGTAGGACTCATTCCATGTTCCTTTGGTTTTGGTGACTTTTTAGACTATCTTCATTTTTTTTTTTTTCAGTTAAACGAGTGCTACAACCTTATCCTCTTAAGCAAGCTGTTTTTTAAAATTAATATTTATCCTTTTAAACTTTTTAAGTCACTGTGTTATTATTTGGTTTTACTTTATATTGAATAAGTATCATAGCACTAATAATGTAAAGGGAACTGTGTCCAAGCTTTTCTAGGATATTCAGTGTTTGAGAAGATGGTTACATTTTAGATAACTTTAAAGTACATCAACATTATCATAGACAATGAATATGATTACATTGTACTTACAGTGGGTGTGTGTGTATTCAAATGTTACATGCATACATACTTAGCTTACATATATAACACATAAATTTAATGGCGTGAAATTTATTAAAGTTGCCATTTAGGTAAAGTTGTGGTGCGATGCATACTTTTACTCTTTTAATCATTAGTAACAATAATTTTGTTCAAAAATAGTATTCTGCGGTTCTTCTGCCATAGGAACAGTGAGTGTATCACTGCTCTAGGTTAAAGAAACCCAAATGCAATGCTAAAACTTTAGAGAGGCAAATAATTAATCACGACATTGTGCAAAAAAAGCTATGCAAGCATCACTACATTCATTTTGTGAATGAGCTTTGTAGATCAGATGTACCTCACAAAAGCTGGTCTCTTGATTATCTGTGATCTGGAGGATTGTTATTTTAGTAGAGGTGGGTCATTTAAGCATACTAATGCAAAGTAATGAATTTCAGTCCATTGAAATTCAGTAAACTCAGAAAATGAAAATTTTGTACTAATGTTCATAAAATGTCAGCTTGTCCTGGCCTGAGAAGTCTCATGCTGTTCATCCAGACTTCTCTGTAGCTTGTGTAGACTTTCCATGTCACATGTCATAACTGCAGAGTCACATGACATAGCTGATCCTGCTTGCCTGTTAAAATGCCTTCCTGTGTCTGCACAGATACTTTAGGTAACAGATTATGGTTTTAGATTTCCTTTTCTCTTTAAGGATATAGCCTTGAAACTATTTAACCTGTCCCCACACCCATCACTTTACCTGCTTCAGCTCATTCTCTAAGTTTGATATACGCCATTAGTATAATCCTAGGTTTCTTATTAGTACTGTGGATGCACATGGATTAGTTGTTGACTTGTACAACAGCAATGATCATGTTCCTGTTTATTGAGGGACTGTCTTCTCTTCAACTCTTCTGTTTTAGTCTGAGTCAAGTGGCAATAGTTTTCACAGTAGCGAAAAACAGAACATGAGACTTATCTGAAAACATCTAGTAACTAGGAGAAGTGTGCGAAGAATGCGAAAGGCTACAATTTGAAGATTACACTTTGAGGTTATATTAGCATACTTGTCTTATTACTATGATAAAAATACTCTGAGAAAAGCAGTTTAAGGAAGTAAAGATTTGTTTGTTTGTTTTCTTATCTGTGTCTCTCATTTCCTGGGTGTAGTTCATCATAGAAAAGAAGCCATGGTGGCAGAAGCTTGCCTCAGCTGGTTACATTGCATCTGTAGTTAGGAAGCAGAGGGAGAAGAATGCTTGTTTTCAGCTTAGTTTCTTCCTTTTATGTAGTCCAGGATCCCAGCCCAGGGTGGGCAGATTGTTCCATCTCCTTTAACCTAGTAATTCTACACAAGTGTGCCCAGGGGCTCATCTCCCATGTGTTATTAGACCTCAGGCTTACAGTTGAGATGAGGGTTGTAGTTTATTGGTACAGCCATATATATATGACCCCGGTTTAATCTCCAGCACTACAATTAGTCAGCCAGTTAATTTGAGGTTGAACCATGATAGTCTGCAGATAGTTTGTATCTTTGAGGAATGCAAATCATATTTCCAGAAACCAGTTCTTTAATGTTCATGAAAGCACTACATTATTAATTTATAATGTGTATGTTGTGAGGTTCGCTGCTGTGTTTGGTTGCCTGTGTGTATGGAAGTCAACTTTGGTTACCTTTTCTTACAAGCAGTCTACCTTGTTTTTGAAACAGGGATCTATCCCTGGCTTGGAGTTTGCCAAGTAGGTGTGGCTGGTCAGTGACCACAAAGAGTCACTTATCTGTCTTCCCCAGCACTAGAATTAGGAATAGCATCACAGATAACTTTTTTCTTGTTACTCGGTTTTGTTTTTGTTTTTTTATGAAAAGGTAGATTCTAGGAGTCAAATTCAAGGCTTCATTTTTGAACAGCAAGTACTTTACAAAATAACTTATTTGCCTAGTTTCCAAAATTGATTTGAAAATACCTTTAAGTCTCATATAATATTGGAAGAGAAATTTTAGACGTGTAAAATGTTACTCAGATATAAGTAACTCTAAATAATTCATAGAAAAATATGTGAGTGATTAGTATTTTTAATATTCTTAATCTATCATATTTTTTCATTTTGATCTTAACACATTTTATAGACTATCTTGTCAAAAGTCTGAGTTGATTATAAAGTATTTGCTCCTCATTTACTGTTTATTAAAAAGGACTTTAATAGAAATTTGCTCTAACTTGAAACACTTGTCTTTTTTGTTCAAAACAAAATAAGCTGATTTAAAAAAAATAAACATGACTTATGTTATCTAGGTATGAGTATCGTTTTTTGTACTACCTATTATATGACTAGCCTCTTTTCTTTTTAACAGTAGATTGTTCTTCATTTTACTTCTTAACTAGGAAACAGTTTTCAGGAATATTTACATTTATCCTAAGCTGAAATAAATTATGGCTATCAATTGCAGAATTAGCTTTTCAAATTATAATGCATTTAAAAGAATTTAAAGGTGAGTCTAGGTCTTCCTATATCCGGCAAGCACCTTTGTGAAAAGAATTCTTTTGAATTTTGTTCTCATTTTCTTGTGTAATCTATGTTTTATTAATAAACTACATAATGCAGCATTGGGCTGATGCTGTACGATGGCTCACTAGCTGGCTCTTACCACTGCTGTAAACAGCACTTATTCTCAATCACTGCATCACTTTCAGCCAGATAACCACTAAAATCACTGCCCTGTGCCTTCTTGAAAATGCCGTAATCCTTCAAATGCCACATTAAATTGAGAGAGAAAACTATCAGTGCCTGCACAGCTATGTAAAGGATGAGCATGGACTGAGTGAGATGTTCTGGAAGAGCAGTAACCTTTCTCTGGATGTGTGCCTTTCCCATTACATTTTTGACACAAAATGTTGCAAAATGATTTAATGGTGGCATTTTGTTTTGCTGACTTTCCCTTTTTTCATTAAACAGAAAGCAATGTTAGGTTAGGAATGTGGGGAAGTGGTGGCCAAGCACTAAATTCCATAATAAAAATCAATTTTCAAAGTAAATTGATAATAATATTTAGGAATATGCACTTCTTTCTTTCTTTTATATTGTATGTTAGGTTTAAGATAACAAATCATTGTCTTAATTATATTGTCCAAGTTACTTTTTCTTATCTTTCAACTAAACTGTGATTATAAATGGCATTTTAACAAATCTGAAAAACTTTTTACAGCTTTACTTAAATTATGATGCAGACCAAACCTGTTTCCTGTGATACACAGGAATTATCCTGCGTTTGTTTCTCATGTGGCCACTTATAACTAGAGCAGTGAAACCATATGCATAGAATCTATCTATCTATCTATCTATCTATCTATCTATCTATCTATCTATCTACATACACACACATATATATATATATATTGTTGTTGTTGTTGTTGTTGTTGTTTTGTTTTTTGAGACAGGATTTCTCTGTGTAGCCCTGGCTGTCCTGGAACTCACTCTGTAGACCAGGCTGGCCTCGAACTCAGAAATCTGCCTGCCTCTGCCTCCCAAGTGCTGGGATTAAAGGCGTGCGCCACCACCGCCCGGCAAGACAGATACCTATTACCTTTACAATTAACATTTACATTAGAAATAAATGTTGTCATCTTGTCCTATATAATAAAGGACAGAGCTTACTTGTACATATGGAAGCATACTACATATAATTGGATAAATTAACTTGACAGTTTGCGGTTTGTAAGTCTTTTGCACTTAATTTCTTTGTTTTATTGTTGATGTGAAATACCTGGTTGTCCTGTCAAACAACTATTTTGGAAAAAAAGGTTGTGTGTTATATGTGTACAATTTTAGTAGTATCTCCTTTTCTGAAAGCAGTATATCAGATGTGGTAAATTGAGCATCCTTTTATCTTTTTGCTCCTATGCTTTATAAAAATACCACTTTAGTTAACAAAAGTTGGAGTACCCAGCCCCAATGGCATCTGTTGTTTCGTTTTCAGTGAGTAAGATTTCATCAGGAGACTTGATTGTTTTCTAAGAACTCCTAGTGGAATTTGATTTCATTTGCTGATGAATATTAACAGTTGCTTTTTCTCCTAAATATCTTAATAGAAGGACTTATGTTTTTCTTAGAAATCCATTATCTTCCTTTATTTTATATAATTAACTGTTGTCTAGATAAAACTAACCAATTAGGACATTATATGATGTGTCTATATGACATTCAACTACAAATAATGTAAGCACTTTGTTAATGATGTGATTTCAGTGTACCTTAGTTGCTGAGCAAGTACATCAGAAGGCCATCAAATAAAAAGCCTTGAATTTTAGGTACAGAGAAATTTTCTAAATAGCTGTACAGTCTCTATTTACTCCTTTTCTTCATTAAAAACCTAATTATTAACTAACTATCCTGTAGTAATGGTGCTGTGGCAGCGGTGGAAAGGTTGCCCAGGAAACTACAGACCACTAGCAATCTCTGAATGAAGGCAGTGGCAGAAGTGCAACATGTACTTTCAGGAAACTGATTGCTCTAGTGTAGAAAACCAGACAAGTTCAAATATTACCTGTATTTCATAGTAGGAGGCAATTAATTAACTCTGACTTTTCTGGACATAAGCCTAGCAATAAAAATCAAAGGCATTAATTGTGAAGCTGAGGCTGCTGAAGAAGGGGTATTTGTAAGGATCATTCTAGATACATATTCAGAAGTTAGCACAGATTTATTTTTATTGATTGCGTTCAGTGTCCATGGCACTGTGTCACACAAGGACATTTCCATCCAACTTTATATTTCCCCTGCTCCCTCCTTTCCTTTGTTCCTTTGTTTCCCTAGACCAATGACTCTCAACCTTCCCTAATGGCTGTGAGCTGTTAGTACAGTTCCTCATGTTGTGATGACCCCAACCAAAAAATTATTTTTGTTTCTACTTCATAATTGTAATTTTGCTACTGCTGTGAATGCTTTTTTATTTATTCACATCTCAAATGCCACCCCCACTGTCAGTCCTCCTTCACAGAGTCTCTGATCCCATTCTCCCTCCTCGGATGGCGGGAGTGTGGGTGACCCTCACTCAGTATTCTCCTACCCCGGCACATCAAGTCTCTGCAGGATTAGGTATATCCTCTCCCACTGAGGCCAGACAAGGTAACTCTTGTCAGAGAACAGATACCAGAGTCAGGCTAAAGCTTTAGAGACCCACATGAAGACCCCCCCCCCCCATCGTGATTGGTCTACATATGTCTGTTAGGTATGTTTCAGGGACCTTGTTACACCTTTTGATTGGTGTTCGGTGTCTGAGAGCTCCTAGGAGTCCAGGTTAGTTGATTTTATTGGGCTTCCCATGGAATTCCTATCCTGTTCAGGGCCTTCAATCCTTTCCGCCAGTTCTTCCATGAGAGTACCTGACCTACATCCAGTGGTTGTCTATGAGTATCTGCATCTTTGTAAGTCAGCTGCTGGTAGAGCCTCTCAGAGGACAACCATGCTAGGCTCCTGTCTGCAAGCCTAACAGAGTTATCTTTAATAGTGTCAGAGGTTGGTGCTTGCCCATGGATTGGGTCTCAAGTTGGGCCAGTTATTTTGGTTGGCTATTCCTTCAGTCTCTGCTCCTCCTTTGTCCCTCTATTTCTTTTAGAAAGAGCAAATTTGGGGTTGAAAGTGTTGTGGGTGGGTTGGTGTCCTTATCCTTATCCCCAATGGGGGTCCTGGCTGGCTACAGGAGGTGACCTCTTCAGGTTCCACGTCCCCACTGTTAGACATATTGGCTACGGTCACCATATTGACTCCTGGGGCGATATTCAGAGTATCTGATTTGTGATCCCTCTGAAAGAGTGGTTTGGCCCAAAGGAGTCATAACACATGGCATGAGAGTTGGTGCCCCACCCAGTTTTTTCATTTCTGTTTTTATGACATACATACATACATACATACATACATACATACATACATACATACATACATAAATACATGTGTTATTTTGTCTGTGCATACTCTTTAGGATCCACAAATGAAAGAAAACATTTATCTTTCTCTGATAGCTTAGATCCCTTAATATGATTGTCCCTAGTTACCCCAACTTGTATATCAGAATGTTCTTCATAGTACTTTTTATAGTATTGAAAAATAGTCATAACCAATTTAAATGCCTAGAATTAGGGGAAGAATTAGTGAATTATCATGCACAATAATTTCTGTTCTCTTAATTGCCTATTTTAGCATTTACAAAGAGTACTTGATAGATGATACATGTTTGGCTCAAACATGCTGTTTTGGGGCTGGGAATAAAGGTGCATATTATTAATCCCAATATTTGGAAAGCATAGCCAGGTGGATCTCTCTGATTTCTAGACAATATTGCTCTATAAAGGGAGCTCCAGGCTAGTAAGTGAGACTTAGTCAGAACCTGCCAAAAAACAAACAACAACAACAAAAGGCAATTTGAGGGGCTGAGACCTTTCAATTAGTAAAGTGCTTGCTACCCAACTATGTAAAGCTAAATTTGATCTCTGAACCCACATAAAAAAGCTGAGCATAATAATCTGTACATGAAATTATGTACTGGAAACAAGAGAATCCTGGGAGAATACTGAGCAACCAGTTTAGCCAAATCACTGAGCACCAAGTATAGGCAAACCTTGTCTAAAAAAAGAAAAAAAGGAAGGAAGGAAAAGAAAATAGAGTGAGGAAGACACATACATGTATCTGATTTCTGACTATTTGATAAGTGGGGAAAGAAAACACATTAGAAAATTGAGAATATAAGTGAATCCTGGAATGAAGCACCATTACCAAAGAAACTTGAAGAGTAAATGTTTTATTTCACTCACAGTTCCATATCACTGTTCATTTTCAAAAGCAGTAAGAACAGGAATTCAAGCGGGGCAGGAATCTGGAAGCATGAACTGATGCAGAGGTCATGCAGGGTGTTTTTACTGGCTTTGTTTTTCTGGCTTGATCAGCTTGCTTTCTTATAGAACCCAGAACCACCAGTGCCACCCACAATGGACTGAACCCTCCCATCATCCATCAACCACTAATGAAATGCCAGCCACACCTGCTTGAGGATAACCCAATCTTATGGGGGGATTTTCTCAGTTAAGAAAATAGAGTTATCTCTAACATGACTATAGCTGGATCAAATTGACATAAAAGTAACTAGCACAACTGTCTTGTTTTTAGCTTCACACACAAATTTCTCACTGTTAAGACACCTTTCCTTTCTTGGTTGTTCCCAAGATTACACATTAATATTAAAAATACAATATAAAACATTTTACAAACTTGAAAAGTTCCACAGTCTTTAAAATCAAACATTTAAAAATCCAGCCTCTTAAAATATCCACTCTCTTTTAAAATCAAAAGTCTTAAAATTCAATGTCTCAGTTATGAACTCCTATAAAGTCAAAAATGAATTAATTTTTTTTATATCAAAAGGGAAGAATCAGTCAAAATATGAACAAGGCAAACCAAATTCCAGATGCAGATAACTCAGTTCCCAATATGCAGGGTCCACTCCAAATCTGAGCCCTTGTAGAGAGGGCTTTGGTCATTTCTCAGGCTTTGCCCTCTGTAGCACACACAGATTGTCTTCTAGGCTTGGCTCCAGTCTACTGTTTCTGCTGTTGTTGTTGGTCATCTTATGGTACTGGTATCTCCAAAATATGGTGTCTCTTGCTACAACTGGACTGCACTTTCACCAGTAGCTTATCCTGTGCTTTGGTTATGGTGCCAAGCCTCAGCTTCTCTTCATTGACCACTTCAGTCCTGGAGCTTCAACTGCTGCTGAAGCAGCACCTTTACCATTCTCCTATACTTGCCTCTCAGTGCCAGACATTCACTGCTCGCCATGACCCCTTATGCTTTCAAAACCATAACCTGGGTGACTTTTACACTACCAAGTCTGCTGGCACAAGGTACAACCATAGCTAACTCTAGAACACAGTTCTTCTGTGCTCTTAGGAAACACATCCTAGAGGATTTCAACTCAGTAATGATGGTGATCTCTAAATCACTAATTTCTTAGCTTCAGTTGGCCAGTATCCATTATGCCAAACATTTTACTTCAGTGGTCCTGCTCTCTTGTTTAAGCATCCTGCCCCAGCTAACCAACCCACATATTCTCAACTCTAAATAGCAACATACCTGGTAGAGAGTCTTTAAGGGGCTCTCAAAAAAAATTTATTTTTGTAATTTCACAGGCCAGGAGTCTTTAGTCAGCATTGCTCTCAAAACTCCTTATCTTCTAAGCTCATATAGCCAACTGAGTTCTCAACATTTGATGGCTGACCTAGTCCAAAGTTCCAAAGTCCTTCCAAAATTCTCCGCAAAGCAAGGAACATGCTCAGGTCTGTCGCAGTATTACCTCATAAACCTGGCACCAATTTATCTTAGAGTAACTATTGCTGTGATGAAACACCATAAACAAACAGAATTTGGAGAGAAAAGGGTTTCTTTTCTTTCATTCACATTTCCATGTAACTGTTCATCATCAAGACCAGTAAGAGCAAGAAGAGCAGTAATCTGGAAGCCTGAGCTAATGCACAGACCATGGGGGAGTGCTCTGACTGGCTTGCTGCCCCTGGATTGCCTGCTTTTTTACAAAACTACCAACTCTGGGGTGACCCTACAATGGACTGGGCCTTCCCACAATCAATCAATTAAAAAAAAATGCCCTACAGGCTATCCTGCAGCTCAATTGTATGAAGACATGTCCCAATTGAAAAAAAGTCATCTCTTAACACAACTATAGCTTGTGTCAAGATATCATAAAACGAGCCACTACACTAAATAGATTTAACACTGCTAATAAAAAGACATGAAATAGAGTGTATTCTGCTTTATTTTGTGTGCCCTAATTTAGCACAGTGAAATCTTGGATTTCTTTTCCATATTCTTTCATGGCTCACTTTGAGTTGTTTATGGATAATATTCATTCTAGGATGTATTTTCCTTGTCACATTCATCAGAGCATTCCTGAGCCTTTCTAATTTATTCAACCTGAGTGTTCTGTGTTGTGTTTCTTATGTCACAAATACCAGGAGGGACTAGAGATTAAAAAGAGATAGAGATAGATAGATAGATAGATAGATAGATAGATAGATAGATAGATAGA
>JANHMN010000016.1:21616208-21640604 GCA_030674055.1 Rhabdomys pumilio
TTTTTGAAAGAATAGTAAAAATGTAATTTTAATGAATAAAACCTTCCAAAACTGATTTTTTAAAATGTCAATCATTGTGCCTTGTGCTCTACATCAAATTTATTCACCATTTAAAAGAATGCATGTATACTTGCAGACCATGACACATGGTCCTTGATATGACCAGCCAGTTTTGGCATTCTTTAATAACTAGCACAGAAAAATAACAAAAGGTAACAGTAAGTATAAAACCTTTTGGTCAATAAAATGAGAATGAGTTGGTTGTAATTTGGAATTTTACTGGATCCTATTGATTCTATCAATAGGCCTATGTTCTTATTCACTGAGCAAATTCTAGGGACACCCTAGCAATTTCATTTAAAGCAGATCTCTTCCGCTCGATCGACTTTGTAGTGAATGTACTTAAAGAATTGCTTTCATATGTTTTTTGTCAGTTACCAGAAAGCTTAACTGGTTGTAACTTATGTACTAGGTCACACTTATCATGCTTCACTTTATGATAATGTAGTACTTAAAATAATAAACACACAGCCAAAGAATACACTAACAATGTCACACTAAGATTAGGTTACAATTTCAATAGTATAGTCATTAACTTATAATCAGCCTCTTTGATGTCTCTGATTTATCATATTTTTAAGATGAAATGCCTAATAGTTTCTGTAAAAACTGTATTTAAGAAAGAACTGGGTCATTCATTTTAAATATTTTTGCAAGACTTTTTTTTCTTTCTTTCACCAAAGAACAAAATTATGGGTACAATAAAAAAAAATGGGTTAAATAACAGGATGCAATTGTCAAAGCTAAAATTAAATATGGTAGCAAATTTTTGTAATAAAAAATGTACTGTTTTAAAAAAAGA
Organism: Rhabdomys pumilio; assembly: GCA_030674055.1. Classification (NCBI taxonomy): domain Eukaryota; kingdom Metazoa; phylum Chordata; class Mammalia; order Rodentia; family Muridae; genus Rhabdomys; species Rhabdomys pumilio. Next base: position 21,617,071 of record JANHMN010000016.1, read on the forward strand.
TAATATATTATAAAAATCATGGTTTAATTTTCTGAAAACTATACAGGCAGGATTGCATATTGTCCACCATACTATTTTGTAGAAAGTGCAGACTGAATCATTTTTAAATGACTTTGTAAAATTTCATGTATCTAAATAATAATAGGTAAAGATTCAATTATCAAGTCTCTCATGTGTTCGCAGACGCATCATAACAACCAATTAGAGCCCCTAGAACACAGCAGAGTGTCTCTGTTCTGCCCAAAAATGATGTTATTTATAAAATACACTTGCAGTATGGAAAAAAATCAGTTCCTTTTTTTTTTTTTTTTTTTTTTCATATAAGTAGATCCATCAGGCACCCATTAACGTTAAAAAAAAAAACTTTGGATGATAGATGAAAATATATTTGATAGTAGTTGCTGATAATAAAGGCCATGGTGGTCAATAGTAATGTAAAAAATGAGGACATTTCTTAAATTTGTCAGTTTCTTTTGGTGTTTCTTTTAAGGATCTTCTAGAACATGGATTTTCACACTATTATTGCCCAAAATGCAGAACAACCCAAGTCCCCCTCCTTCACTATTTCTGTCAGTTCGAGAGTTGGTAACTTGCTATCTATTTCATTCATAGTATTTTGCTTTGACTGTAGTATGTGCCTTGAATTTTTGAGAAACCTATAGTCTTGCTAACAGTGTGGTTGGTTGGGGGTTCCCTTTGGTCAAGAGCTCAATTAGCTGTAACCCAATCTTAGTACTGGAATATTCATTAAGTGACAGTGTCTCCCCCATTAATTTGCTATTTCATTTCGGTATCTACATATACATATGTATATGTATATATTAAAAACCTTTTTCTGTTTTTATACAACCTCTCAACTGCACCTTAATTTTCACCATCTGTCCCTATATTCCCACCCTTGTACTGCCTTATCCTCCCTGTACATGCCTGGTCCTCCCGTTCTACCCACTCACCATCCAGTTATAACTAACTAACTGTTCTGTTTCCCTTTCCTAGGGAGATCTATGTGTCCCCCAACCCCTCAGTCCTTACTCTATACCTAACCTCTGTGGTTTTGTGGATTATCTAGCTTGACTATCATTAATTGACTTAACAGCTAATATCCACATATAAGTGAATACATACCATATTCTGTTTTCTACAGGTGATGATTCTTTTTTCTAGTTCTGGCAATTTACCTACAACTTCATGCTGTCATTTTTTTTAATGGCTGGATAATACTTCATTGTGTAAATGTACATTAGCTTTATTCATTACTCTTTTGCAGGACATCTAAGTTGTTTCAAATATTAGCTATTATGAGTAAAGCAGCAGTAAACATGGTTGAGTATGTGTTTATGTGGTAAGATGAAAGTTATGTTCCTTTGGTTACCCTGCTTGGCTAGCGTTACCACAACATATTTTATATTATTCAAGGCTATTGTGAAATGTGTGGTTTTCTTGATTTCTCTCTCAGTCCATTTGCAGTTTATGTATAGGAGGGCTACTGATGTTTGTGAGTTAATTTTATATCTCACTACTTTGATGAAAGTGTTTATCACTATAGGAGTTTTCTGGTTGAATTTTTAAGTTCACTTATGTATTCTATCAAAGATACATTAACTTCTTTCTTTCCAATTTGTGCCACTCTGATTTCATTGAGTTGTCTTCTTGCTCTGGCAACACTTCAAATTCAATATTTCAAAGTACATATCAAAAGGTATGGAGTGAAAAGACAACGTTATCTTGTTCCTAATTTTAGTGGAATTGCTTTGAATTTTTATGTATTTAATTTGATGTTGGCTTTGGGCTTGCTGTAAATTGCCTTTATTATGTTTGCATGCCACTTGTATCCCTAATCTCTTCAGGACTTTTATCATGAAGGACTGTTAGGTTTCGTTAAAGGCCTTTCTGTCATCTAATGTGATAACCGTGTGTTTTTTGTCTTTCAGTTTTTTTATATGGTGAATTATATTTATTGATTTATGTATGTTTAACTGTGTCTACATCTCTGGGGTGAAGCCTACATGATAATGATTAATGTTCTTTTTGATATGTTTTTAGATTAAATTTGGAAATATTAAGAATTATACATTTATGTGCATGAAAAAAATGGTTTGTAATTTTTTTTTCTGTTTTCATGTGTTTTCGATATCAGGATAACTGTGTCCTCATGAAATGAATTGGGTAGTGTTCTTTGTTTGTTTGTTTGTTTGTTTGTTTCTATTTTGTGGAATAATTTGAGTTCTATTGGCACTAACTTTCTCTCTCGGGAGACTTTTAGTGGCTGCTTCTGTTTTACTAGGGACTATAAATCTATTAAAATTTTTATCTGCTCTTGATTTAATTTTGGTGAATGATTTATATTAAGAAAATTATCCATTTCAATTATCAATTTCTTTTAGCTATTCCAGTTTTTTTGGATTAAAGTGTTTAAAGTATGTCTCTATGATTCTGTGGATTTCCCCACTGTCTGTTGTTATGTCTCCTTTTCTTTTATGATTTTGTTAATTTAGATATTTTCTCTTTACCTTTGGGTAATTGATATAAGTCTTACTGATTTTCTCAAAGAACCAACTCTTTGTTTCATTGATTCTTTGTATTGTTTTAATGCTTTTATTTTATTGATTTCAGCTCTGATTTTGATTATTTTTTGTTGATTATTCCTCTTGGGTATGCTTCCTTCTTTTTGTTCTAGAGCTTTTGGGTGTGTTATTAAGTCACTAATATTAGATATCTAAACATCTCTCTATCTCTCTCTCTCTCTCAATTCCCCCCCCTCCGCTATGAACTTGCCTCGTCTCTTAGAACTGCTCTTGTCTAGTCTCAGTAATTTGGATATATTGTATATTCATTTTCTTTAAATTCCATACCATCTTTAATTTCTTTCTTTCTTAATTTTTGTCTTGGCCCATTTTTCATTTTGTAGTGAGTTTTTCAGTTTCCATGAGTTTTTAGGATTTCTGTTGTTGAAATCCAGCATTAATCTCCTTTTGTCTGAGGTATTATGTCAATTTTTTTTCATGTATTGAGACTTGCTTTGTGCCTATATGTGTGGTCAGTTTTGGAGAAAGTTCCAAGAGGTTCTAAGAAGAAGGTTTATTCTTGTATGTTTTGGTAAAATTTTCTGTGGATGTCTACCCATTGGTTTATGACGTGAGTTAGCTCCAGCATTTCTGTTTACGCTTTGTTTGGATGATCTTCATACTAGTGTTTGAAGGTTAATATGTGATCTAAGATGTAGTGGTGTTTCTTTTATGAACTTGAATGTACTTGTGTTTGAGATTAGATGTTAAAAATTGCAATGTCCTCTTGGTGGGTTTTTTTCTTTCATGATTATATACTGTCTTTCCCTCTCTTTTCTTGATTATTTTTGGTTTGAAGTCTATTTGTTAGATACTAAAAATTTTAGGTGTGTTTTTTGGATGCATTAAGAGGATGGCTCTGGTTTTCACATCCACTCTGTTAGTCAGTGTCTTCTGGCAGGATTGAGCCATTGATGTTGACGCATCAGTGGATAGTTGTGTTGATTTCTGTTATTTTGTTGTTTTGGCATGTGGTTACTGTCATTTTGTTGTTGCAGTTGGTATTTTTGTGTTAGTTGGTGGTGGTGGTGTTTGTGTGTGTCTATATGTAGTGAAGAAGTAGGTGTGAGTCACGCTTTTAATTATTCAAACTTTGTATATGAATCTAAAATTATCCTAAATGTGCTTTATTAATTAAAAATACATGAAAAGCAGTGAGTAGAAACACGTTTTAAGGTTTTTTTCAAACTAACAAAAATTCTTATATATATATATATATATATATGTATATATATATGTATATGTATATGTATATGTATCTCACATAAATGTATATGCATCTACATATTTGATTGTGAGAGTGTGTGTGTGTGTGTATTACTAGAATTTGGAGGCATTTTTAAATATCACCTCAAACAGCATAAATTCTTTAAACCTATATATGTGCATATACTTGTAAACTTGTGTATGTCTGTCTATATTATATATTTTAAGTAAACATGAAGTAATATATTCCCTATGGCCTTTTCAAGCATCCTTAGTGTTATTTACCTCTGTTCCTTCCCTTTTTTTTTTCTGTGTTGCCTCCCTTCCCTCTCCTCAGTTCAAGTCTGCTGCTCCAGTTTTCCCGTGCTCCCCTTCATAGCCCTTGTGTCCTTCTCTCTCCTATCGAAAGTTCCTCTATTCCCCCAAAAGGTCTATTATATTTCCCTGGATTCTGAAGTTGTTCTAGATTATATATGCTTATCTAAAGATGTGTATCCAATAAGAGGGAATGGAACTTATCTTTCAGGTTCTATATTATCTCAGTACAACTTTTTCTAGGTCCTTTTTTATCTGCAATTTTCATTTTATTTTTCTATGTAGGTAAGTGGAATTTCATTGCGTTCATGTACTTTGTTTTTGTTGTTGAGTCATCAGTTGAAGGACATTTAGGCTTTTTCCATTTCCTAGATACTGTGACTAGAACAGGCAACACAGCTACAGCAGATATATGTGAAGCAGGATAGTAAGATCTTCTATATAGGTCAAGGAGTGGTATATGTGACTCATATGGTAGATCTACTTTCTTTCTGAGAATTGCCCACATTTATATTCCTTGAGGTTGCACACAGAGAAAAGAACATTTTGAACAAGTAGTACTGGGAAAACTGGATCTCCATGTGTAGAAGAATGAAGTTAGACCTGTATCTATCATCCTGTTACAAAAATAAAACAAAGCAAAACAAAAAGCTCCAAATGGATGTAAGACCTTATGTGAAACTTAAAGTGCTGATATTACTAGAAGAAAACATAAGCAGTACCCTAGAAAATATAGATGTGTAGGGAAATACTTTTGGAATAGAACTCCATTCACTTGGAATTAAGGCAAAAACTCCAAAATGGCACCTCAGAAAACTGAAAAGTTGGTGCAACAAAGGAGACAAGTAAAGATGAAGTCCACAGAGAGTAGGCAAGAACTTTGCCAGCAGCACATTATAAAGATGATTAATACTTATAATGTAAAAATAAATAATAATAGTAAAATACATATGCAAGTAATCAGAAGACCAGGTTGGAAGTGGGCTTTGGATTTGAATAGACAATTCTCAGAAGGAAGAAATAGAAATGGCAACAACGTATCTCAGAAAATGTTGAACATCCAAAGTGATTAAGGAAAAGCAATTTAAAACTACCTTGAGATTGCATCTTACTTCTCTAAGAATAGCCCTGATCAATAAAACAGCTGACAAATACTGATGGAGATGTGAGGGGAGGGGAACTATCATTCACTGTTTGATCAGTGTTGGAAGGCAATATGGACAATTCTTTCATTCTATTGCTACTTTGCCTGAGTTCAGTAGCTCTGTTAACACCGTTTCCTAGAACCTCTGGGTCTATGCTTTTGCCCATTTAAAATGGCCAGGATTTGAGCTCTTTGTATTGAAATCATTGAGGAATTGTCCCCAGTGTCTTGGCTGCTGTCTAGCTCATGTGTTTTTCCTTGTCATGCCTCACCAGACTAGCAGTGCTTCAGTGCATCCTCTAAATGTCTTTTTCCAAAGCTGCCTTGAACACTTATTGAACGTTTTAGGACAGAAGAGAGCTAATAGCACAGAAGAATGCAAGGTGAAATATTGGCCTCTTTCCATCACTGTTCTTAAACATTTTTTAGCATCCCTGCCACTAAAAAATTTTTTTGATGCTTTTAACCTACCTAGCTTTATAAAAATTAGAACTTGGTGATTTAAAGTCATCAGTAGAATTAAAGTTTTAGGGGTTTTTTTGTTTGTTTTATTTGTTTGTTGTTGTTGTTGCATCATGAGAAGACTAGATTCTGAAGAAAGAAATAGAAAATAAACAGAATTCCCTAACGGAATCATTATACTTAAAGGTGACTTAAAGGATGTTCCTGTTAACAAAGATTAGGAAAGGAATATTCAGTTTTCCAAGTGTTCATGGTTGGATATGTCATCGTTTCTGTTAAGGTTTTTGAAAATGTGAGGGTTAAAAACAAAATGTTCACTTACCATGCCTTTCCCCTAATTTTTATTAAAATGAACCTAATTTTTCTAATGAGGTTCATTTAGGGATATTGTTAGCCATGTAGAAAGACTAACCAGCCCATCACATTTACTATTTATGGTGTGACTTAATTTTGTCATGTACTCTTATTTTATAGATGTGTGGAAAAGCTAAACCTTTAAGTAAAATTTTGAGATTCATATTTTATGTTATCATTAACTATAATTAATTCATTATGATTGCATAAAATGACTGCAAGTAGATATTTTAAAATCGCAGAAGCTTATATATGGTTTATATATATATGTATTCAGTTTTCATACTTAAATATATTATTTCTTGGATATTAAATAGTAAGTAGGCTAAATCTTGGTTTCAAGTACATTTAACCAGTTCTGTTATTTTTAACCAGTTCTGTTATTTTTGTTTTATTCATTTATCTACTTAAAAATTAATTTTGAATTTTAAACTTACTTTCCATTATATTATGTTTATATTTTTAACTTACACAAGAAAATAATTTATTACATTCATCAATGTTTATATTGTTCATGTAGCAAAAGTGGTTCTCCTTAGGGCTAGAGAGAGATCTGTCCATAAACTGCTTCTTATGTAAGGATGAAGACTTTCGTTCCAATCTTCAGCTTCCATATACAAGTTGGGTATGGTGGGGTATGCCTGTAATTCCAGCACCTAAAGACAGGAACAGGGGGATCCAGGGGCTTACTGGCCAGCCAGCTGATACCAATCAGTGAACAATAGGTTTAGTGAGGGAGTTCCAGCTCATGAAAATAAATAACAATTATAATGAGTTGGAGAGTAATTAAGGAAGACACCCGATTTCAGACTCTAGCCTCCACATACATTTGCACACTCACCCATCTATATTCATGCACATGCATACATACACAAACAAACAAACAAATGTGCATTCAGAGAGACATACATATTCAAGCATGCAGGATGGAATCTTAAACCAGTTCTGTTACTGGTAAAATGGATTGCCTTGAATTAAGTTACTTCTTGTCATTTTTCTCATCTGTATCATTTTTAAATTAAGAGATTCCAAAAAGAAACAATATTCAAGTCAGAAAATAATCTGGGAATGTATAGTTTGACATACATTTATTTAGGACTTGCATTATCTTCCTGCATTGACTTGAAGCAACAGAGAACAAACCTGTGTTAGAGAGAGATAGTCAGGTCTCTTGTATGAAAGAACTGTAGTCAGAAATGAAGTTTCTCTTCAAGGGACCCAGCATGTTTTCTCTTAAAATTTTCAGTTCTTAAAATCCCAAAACAAATTTAATCTAGTTTAGTATTAGAACCCAACACATTGTTTTCTTGATTCTATTTATTTCCTGTATTCTACATGAATATCTTATTTTATTTGTTATTTGTATAGCAAGACTTTAAACTTATATTGGCTTTGTGGCTTTTTAATGCATAAACTACATCATATTAATGAGGTAGAACTAAAGGGAATTTAATGGTAGGATTAGGCACATATTTGGGGTTTGGTGATAAATTGTAGTATCTAGAAAATGATGTGTTAGAACTTGGGTACAAAGGAATGTTGCCTCCAAGTATCTCTGGACTGGAAATTATAATTGTTGAATTAGGCTCTTGGTCCCAGACTCTGCTCTCTACATTTGCTGTGTCCATCAGTTCTTATAAGACTTGTGAGATGTGCGTATCTTCTTTTAGATATGAGTGATTTGTGCTATAGAAGCAGCAAATAATGTGAAATTTAATTAATCAAAGTATATATTAAAAGTTTCTGTGTGAATTGTTATACATTAAATCTTCTCTTCCACAGAACAGCTTTGTAATGTTAGACAGGTCTGCTAGCTTTCATTCCTGTTCCTACTCACTATGTTCCTGTCACATTCTTGGTGCTTTCCATATTGATTTCTTTTAATCTCATGGCAACAATCTCTATGATACAGATAGGAATCAGAAACTAATTTTATTTCTAGTCTGTGAAGAAATGGAGAATTATTTGCCTGAGACCACACACTTAGAGTGTGGTCAAAGTGGATACTGAATATAAGTCATCTTAACTATTAAGGCCATACATTTGTCATAAGGCATACTACCTCACTGCACTGTAATAACTCAACAAATGTGACTCAGCCACACACAACAGATATGTTTTCCACCACTACACCTAGTGCAAGATGCAGGACACATTCATAGTTTCTGATTTATCTGTTGGTGAAGCTCTTTGAAAATATTATTTTCTACATTAATTCCAAAAGGAGCTTACTAGGTACAAATGGAGTAAATGCTAGATTAAAACATAATTTTTGATTTCAAATACTGTAGCCTTTTATCTTGACATGTTAGAGCTGAAGATAAATTATGCTGCTTGTTCTAGCATCTAGAGAGATTTAAAATATTAGATGGAAGTTAGTAAGAAGGGAAATATTAGAAGTAACTTTTGATTTGACCACAGTTAAAGACCAACTTGGATTTAATTGAAGTTTAAAATGGATTTTCATGATATGTTATGCATGTATTTGCAAAGGACTATCATAAGTAATTACAAAATCTTTTTCAGTTTCCTGTTAGTCTCCATTACTTTACACATAATTACGAGTAAAATATATTTACATTATAAGTGCTTACTTCCTCTAGAATATGCTTTACCAGTATGGCTTACTGTTCAGACCAAGTACTCATTCAGAGTCCCAGTTGCTCACAGCTCTTCACTTAGGGCTTAAGGTACTGAAAAAATGTAGCACAGGATTTGCTATTTGTAGAGTCCAGCTCTTGCTGTTGCTTCTCATGTGTTCAGTACAGCCTTCCTCTCAGCATTGTTTCACAGTGTATTCTTTTCCCTTTGGAGTTTTGTTTGTTTTCTGGGTCTGTGGTTGAGATTGGCATGGCAGCTCTCCTCAGCACTGCTTTATTTCTCTGTGTGCCTCTTTTCACTTTCTTTTTCTCAATGGAACTTAGAAGCATTAAACACATCCTTTTAGCAGTTAAATTTAAAAAAGAACATTTTATGATGTGACTATATAGCAATTTTGTGTTATCTATGCAGCTCTAAGTATTTGAAAGAAATGGTAAATTTTGTTTCTACATAGTCAGAAAAAAATGTTACTTCTAACCTCTAAGCTTTTAAGATTTCTCCAAAATCAAGGCACAAAGTTAACAAGTACTATTAGCCATGCATTTCTAATTCAGTCTTTTTGAGAGGAAGCCAAGTGTAAAGATGAGGGATAGCTGGATATTTCCTTGAGTATTGTAAAGTTGCCATTCTTGGTAATGAAAGCAGCACACAGCTATTTTTCAAAATAGTAATTAATAACACGTATTTTCTTTTATATTTAAGTCCTCTTTCATAGAATAGATTGATTTTGATTTTGACAATCAGAACTATTACCAATAATACAAGAGAAGGCAGCTCAGTGTTCACAAGATAAAATATTCCCTTGTAATGAGTGAGAACCTGCCCAAGATATGGCATTTAGGGTGAGCATTTCTATCTCTTTGTTATTTGAATCTACTGTGGTATTATTAGTATGTTTCATAAGACGTAGTTCAGAGCTGCTATGATCTTTAAATGTTAATGCTCTTTTCTTATCACTTTACTGTGTAGATACCCTTCATGAGACCCAACTCTGCCACAGCTCATCCTCGGAGGCAATCCCGGAAACCTCTTTTATAAGTGTGATTTTAAAAATGTGGATAAAACTCTCAATAGAGCATATAAACTAAAGGAGAACAGCTATCTTGTCCTTCCCATAAGCTTATCACTGCAAAAAGTGCTTTTGCTTGTCAAGTTTGGATAGAATGTAATTGATTGGTTTATTATATGGGTAGACAAGGCAGTTAATTTGCCTGTGTGGATTTTTTTCCCTTTTTCTATTTTTTCCTCTCTTTCTCTTTCTCTCCCTCTCTGTCTTTCTCTCTCTCTTTCTCTCTCTCTCTCTTCCTCTTGCTCTATCTCTCCCTTTTTCTCTTTTCTCTTTCTCTCCTTTTTCTCACTGTCTGTTAAAATATTGAGAAACACTTGGTGTAAGCATTATTAAAATCAATAGTGGTAATGTCTTGTCAGAATTATATTAGTGGGTAAATGTCTTCCCTCTTGTTTCTATGGCAAAAGACAATACAGTATTTGGACTGAAAACTAAAGGAAGCCAGTGGGACTTCCCTGCTGTGTGCTTCCCTGTTACTGAATGATTATCTCTCTGTTATTTGTTTGTAAAAAGGACAATGCTTTCCACTGATCTGCAAGTCTATCACCTCATTTACTACGTGTATTCACATACGACAACAAATCTAGACTCATATTTAATGCTGTTGCTATTTGTGTATTCAGCAAAAGTGAAAGACTGGTGAAGATTACAACTCTTTGAGTACTGTGGAAGCACTTGATGTCAGCACGGACATTTTATAACTAGAATTTACACTCAAGAATGAACATAGTATCTGTATTAGTCTTTAGGTATTTTCAGAAATATCCAAATTTATTCCTTATTGTTTTATTTAATATGAACTTGCTGTGTTCCATATAATTTTACATTTTGAACTTAAATGTGAATCTATGATATGAGGGAAATACAGAGCTTGTTGAGTATACAGCCTGCCTGCTGAAAGATCTCCACCAGCCCCTGTGTCTTCCCAGAGGTTCACAGAGTTTACATTTGATCCTCACGCTTTACCGATCCAGTTTTAAGTCAACGGCAAAAATACTTTGAATATTGCGCTATGTAATCTTGAAATGATTTAGAAGAGACTGCTAAAATTGAAATGCACATATACATGTAAATTGTCAAATTGTCTCTTGAAATTCCATTGTTTATCATTGTGGGTTTGGATCTTTTCAGGTACAAAGGCATTTAGGATTAGAATAGCAAATTCTGTAGATAGTAAATGTAAGCATAATTGTAAAGCTGGTGCTTCTAGTAATTTGTAGTTATAGGAACCATATGATTGGCTAAAATGTTTACTAAAATTAAACATGTATAATGTACAAGGATACTTGTAATTTATTGATCTTATTGCACTGGAAAAAATACTCATAATCCTTAGGAAAAGCAGTATATTTTCCTTGAGTATAAAAAAGAACCAATTGACATTACTTAACTTAGAGAAAAGATGGTGAACTCCAGCAAAGTTTAAGAGAAATGATAGTGGATGCTTACCATTTGTCAAATGAGCTATGCTTTAGTCCAATTGTCTTTTAGCATAAGGTAAGAAAACTAATGGATAATTTTAAATTTAGGGTTTCTTTTTCTCTCTGATGGGTTTGTGATTTGGTTCTGCATGGTTGTAGTGGCAGTGTTAACCAAAAGCCCTTACAGTGGTTATAGTTAGAGCAGTGTAATTGTCATTCTTCATCATTCAGTTTTTAGTGGTAGATTCTACTCTTCCAGGTATGGTAAAAGACCCATGTTACATGTTTGTTACATGTTACAGAAATAAACTGCATAGTTCCTACATGATACATTCTTAAAAGTCACTCTCAGAACAGAATGGAGCATTTCTTTTAATAGTATCCTAAATGAAATACAAAAATTAACTTTTGCACATTATTAGTCTTTTGCGATTCAAGAGGAAAATTAATGTTCATCTGAGAAACATTTCTAAGTAATTTATACCTTATAAATATACATAAAACAATGACAGCTCAGGTATTTGACAATTATTTCCTGCAGGATAGGAAACGGAAGAAATATTAAGATGTCAGGAAGGGGTTGATATTTTAATGGAGACTGTTTAATTGGTAAAGTGCCGTATTAGCATCAGTACTTACCCATGTGAAAAGCTGGCACAGGCTTGTAACCATGGTAATACAAACCACAGACAGAAGGATCTCTGTGATTGGTCAGCCACCCTACATATGTGGCAAATACCAGGCCAACGAGAGACCATATATCAAAAAATGTGGTGGAAGATTTCTGAAGCTGTATGGCAGACCAACACATGCACACTCACAAGCGTGTGCTCATGTACACACACACACACACACACACACACACACACACACACACACAATTACCTCCCCTAACATATAATATTGGGAAAGAAATTAAGTGCCTCTGAATTACAATATGGCTGATATGGTAGTAATATATCAGAGTCACGGGGAGAATTTCTTGAGACTCAGTTGGCTACTATCTTCCCCTTATTTTCTGGCTCCACCAAATTTTCTCTCCATGGCATTCTGGAGTTTCTAATTCTGTAGGTCTGTGATGAAACTCAAAAATCTGAGTTTGTAGCAGGTTTCAAAGATTTAGCTAGTCAAGGACAATTCTTTGAGAACAATTTATATAGAGTTATTTGTTTAAAATAATCATTGATTTACTCAGTGTTGATTAATAATGAATGTGGGTTTAATGCCTTTAAGGGGCTCTTCAATTTCTCAAAGGATTTGTTTCTAGACAGAAGGTTTGTAGAAAAGTAGTATCTTCTGAAACACATAAAGTACAACTTCCTTAATTAAAAAAATTCATTTAAACATTTATTTCACTATACAAAAATACTGCTTGCCAAAAATGTCAGAGTTATGTATGATATGAAAACAATATTTACCCTTAGTGTGTTTTGAGTTTAAGTTTAGATATTTATGCATCAATTATGTATCACCACATCTTGTGTTTCTTGAATGTGTATCTGAAACTATATGTGACATAAGAATAGATTTCTGACAAATAATGTTTACATTTGTTAACTTACTTTCCTGTTTATGCAACAGTGAAATACGTTTTAAACATGCAGATTTACAAACTGCAAAACACACACACACACACACACACACACACACACACACACACACAGAAATACACATCCCTCATAGGTATATTTTACTTGACTCACAATATGAAAATATTTCACCAAAATCTGTTTAAAATTCAGAAGGATTATGCTACAGATTAGATTAATATTTTCTGAGACATTTTCAGTTTTCTGAAATTGTTTTTGACTATTGAAACTTGTTTTAAGAGACTTCCTCAAGACACATAAAGACATAACAAGACATATGAAGGCAGAATTTATCTATATCTGCCTAAGTCACTATTTTGTAAATTTATATATTTGTAAGGAATGTGAATGGAGATGAGATTTACAAGTGGTTCTTTATAGAAAAAAAAGTACGCTTTTTCCTGTAGTGGTCACCTCAAGGTGCTCTGTAATCTTGTCGGTAAGACTGCTTGTTCAGGTACATAGGTTGTAATGAAATTGAGCATTCATGCTGGGCTTGATAAATAAAATGAGATTGACCTCCTAGCCATTATCTCATTTATCTGATTTACATTGTAAAATTAGAATCTACACTATTGATTGGAGTGTAATTAGTTAATTATGAACAGGAAAATGCAAAGTTATGTGGAGCTTGAACACAGCAGGTGTAGTGCTAAAAAATTTCCAAGGACATGAGCAGATGGAGATCAGCTTATTAGAGAACAAAGCAGACATGTTTCAGGTATGGAAGTGTCTAATCATTCTCTCATGCCGTGAAGAGATACTTGACCTTATTGTGTATTGCCATAGGAACTGCCTTGTTTCACGTTCTGGGGTTTGTTGTTGTTTTTGTTTTGTTGTGTTTTCTTATTTCACTTTTAAAGTTGCAAGCTTTCTGTGCCGGATGTAAATAATGAATTGATTCCACTCTTTATGTGGGCTTGGATTTGGCTTTTCCCAAATAGTGTTTCATATCAATACCCATCTGTAATGATGGTATTAATTAATTACTATCCTACAACCCACTCACTCACTGTTGCCTGTGAGAGAAGTCTCCATCTCCAGTAGTGTTAACAAAATAGGTTCAGATGCTCCACATTGGTCTGATATTTGTGAAATATGACTTGAAACAAGATTTTAATTAATTTGTATAGAAAATGTTTATGTAGGTGGTGGCTTGCACTACAATTGTTACCAGTTACAAGGATTAAAATATTTTACTTATAGGTATTATACCATTGATAGAATGTAGAGTTTTATGACAATTCATATTATTTAAAATTTTTTAATGGACTTCAGTATATATTTACTCTACATAGTAAGACATTTAATTGAAATGATCAGTGTTCACTGCAATGACTTATTACAGTCTGTTGCTGAAATTGTATTTGAATTGCTAGTAGGTTTTATTTAAGCAGTGTTGATTGTCAAGACTAATCAAAGGGAAAGTGAGAAGAGCTCCAGATCCTCATGTTTCTTGGTGAGAAGTGCAGTGTTCTTTAGTTTCAGAGACAGTTTCTTTATTCATCATTGTATAGGGAGTACTGACTGTTGTGCTCCATTCAGGTAACAGAATATCTACAGTTATCAACACCAATATGATCATAAAACAGTACATCATTTTTAAAGTCTGAGCCTCAGATTCTGCTTCTTTCTAAAGGCCAGTTCATCATATCGTCATAATCTGTTTGCTTATGAGGTTCACTCCCTAGTTGATTTTTGTTTGTTTTTAAAGGAATGACTTAGTGTATGCCACAAGTAAGCTTATTATTGTTGGAAATTAAGAAAGCTAAGGAAACCTTTAGAGCAATGGTTCTCAACCTTGCTAATGCTGCGACCTTTTCATACACTTCCTCTCATTGTGGTAAGCACTAATCATAAAATTATTTTTGTCACTCTTTCATAACTGTAATTTAGCTAGGGTTATGATTTGTGATGTAAATATCTGTGTTTTCTGACACTGTTAGACAAATCCTGGAGGGGGGTTATAGACCTGAAGAGGTCACAATCCACAGGTTGAGAACCACTGTTCTAGCACCTTGACTTGTTTGCCTTTAGGCATAAGAGAAAATTTTGAGTTACATGTGTTAGCTTATTTCCACATTGTCAGTAGTCACTCAACACCCAGTTTAATGCTTGTGTGGATCATAGCACATAGGAAGATCAATCATTTTCTCTTCTTCTCCTATAGGGTGCTGTACTTAATCATAACGCTAAGTAAATATTTTAATAAAAATAGAGCTGTGCTTATGTAGTCTCTACATTTTCCTAAATCAACATGTAAAATACCACAGAGAACTTCTCTGTCATTTGTGTTTGTATCAAATATTAATGTAGTATGCAGGAAGTTGTACTTGATAGGTACTTAATTGGGTCAGAATTTGTTTACAGTAAAATTGGAGTTTCATTTCTATACTACAAATTTTAGGATTCTATGTAGTCTAATGTGCACAATATTTATTAAATATACTCTTTAGCCATCAAGTTTAGTTTTTATTTAAAGACATGTTCTTCATATGCTAAATTTATATTCTCTCCATGGTTAAGGTATTGCCTTTTATTATAATGTGCTGTTGATATAACAATGTTTTTCTTACATCAACATTTGTTTCATTTAATAAAGTATGTTGTGTTATATCACAATACTTTTGTGGGTCAATGACTTCTTTAGAAAACTTAAACATTTTAATCATTTGTTTTAACAAATTGTATTATTGGTGCAATTAAAAATGTTTTCAAGTAGTTATTAGAAATAGTAACTAAGTAAAATTAATCAGTAACTGTTTTTACTCTATTATTGTTCTCAGGGTATAGCCTCATGTAAGACTTAGTGTTTGAGTTTTAAAAATATTTATAAGTTTTTCTCTGTAACCACAATTTACTAGTTACTAATTTTGATAAAATTTTCACAGTGGTGTGTTTACATAGGATATACAGTCTACAATATTAATCTTCTATACTCTATGTTTTTAAGTAATTTAATGGTATCTCATAAATTTGTCAATAAGCCTAGCCAACACAACTTTTTTTTTTGCAAATTCTGCTAGATTTCACCTCTGCCATTTAGGATATAATTGTTATTAGTACCTTCAGTTATTATTTTGTTTCAATTTAATAGAATTAATGAAATTTTTCTACATGAAAATAACTTGTAAAATTTCTTTGAATATCTTATATTTATTATTTATTTGGCAAACTTTGACTTCAAGTGGGGTATTTTTCTGTGTTTTTCTTTCTCTCTCTTGGATTTTGGTGGTTGCTAGGGTAGAGATCACCGTTTTATGCTATTTAAACCTGGACTTGCAGCCTTTACTTACTGGTGAGTAAGCGAGGACCTTAGAGAACTATCCTAACACCCCCATTGTCTGCCATCATGAGAAAGACGTCCTGAAATGTATCCTGATGAAGGTGTCAGGAAGAATTAGGTCATCTCTAAAGAGCAAATGCTTCACAGCATCTTCTGAAAGAGCTCCCAATACCAGAACAGGTATTGGATCATTTAAAAATTTTAATGTATTTTTGGATGCCTCATTTTAAACACTGTCAATTTGCATAGTCTTAATAATTTTGGTGGCCTAATTTCTGTATATAGAAGTTCTGTAAGAAAACATTCTGATACTATTAGGAAGCAATGGCTGGTAGTTTTTAAGCAAATAAGAACCTTGAAGATCTGAAAAATTGAACATAAAAATGTCCTACCAAAAACAGCAGATGAATAGTATTTTAACTACGGAAACTTGCCACAGAAATGTAGCACAGGCTAATGATCCAGTGCAACAATGGCAGAGAAAAGTCTATTTTATATTTCCCCTGATGAACCAAATAATGGTATTCTTTATGACATTGCCATCAAGAATGAGTGACATATTGTAGTCCCTGAATTCAAAGTCGCGTTCCTCTATTACTCCAAACCTTTCCATCAACTTAGAAACAGTCTTACTTAAAAAAGGGTCTTGTATCCCAATATTTAGTATAATGAAAATTTTAGTTACTGAAAGGTAAATTAGTTCAATTGAGAAAAGACCCTGAGTATTCATTCTGTGGGCTTACTATATGATATCCTTATTTTACATTTGATATTAGCTACATAATCTTGTTTTTAAACGTCAGAGAAACAGTTAAAACAGTTGAACATTTAGAATTTTAACATTTTTGTATGTTTTATTTCAGACAGTGGTATAATCTATAGCATATACCAGTTTTATCTTATTCACTCCTGTAACTGGAATTACAGTAAATGTACAATTCAAGTTCATTTCTTGAGTCTTAGAGTTTGTTTTCTTTATTGTGATCATTTTTTAAGTTACTTTTCTTTTGGCATATGCATAAGAACAACTCCTTTCTGTATTTTCCCAATGCTTATTGAATAGGAATTTTGTCTTATACTCAAGCAACCTACCTAATAAATTCTTTCCGTGGTATTTTAGTTGTAACTTAATTGACTTTTCATGCTCTAAACCAGTGAGAAATTAGTAATAAAGAGAATTTGATTGGTTAAAAAAAGTACTCCTGTAATTAAAAGTACAAAGAAAATCAGAAATAAAACCCATTTTGTAAGATGTATACATCTTGATACTAGTTGCTCAATTTTGATCTTGTGATTCCAGTTGATGCAAAATTCATTTTAAAAACACTGAAATAATACAGATTTTTCTTCATTGTCAGCAGGATGAGATTGTCTGACACGAAGAATAGGTATGGTAGGTTTCTTAAATTATGTACATTATAGGAGGCAAGACACTATCAAAACATCTGCTAAGTGCTAAGTATCCTCAGAAGTACTTGAAACACCAAGTATACAGAGAGAACTTGACAAAAACTAGTGAGAGTAATATCTAGTCCTCGAAGTGGCTTCTTCATATATATTTAAATATTCTGTTACTTAACATAAAAAGATTATATCTTCTGTAGATTGTGTTAGCATGCTATAAATGTTAGAACGTTCATTTACAGCATACTGTAAATTGGAAAAATACAGAAATGAAGTATAAATTGTATGGCAATAATTACAGCTTAGACTTCTGTGAATTGTCTACTGAATAAATGATTATTTCTATTTGTTCAAAATTGAATTTTGATTGGTAATTTTTTACACATATGAATACATAAATATATTCATTCATTCATATCAACATTTATATGCTCTTAACTTTTTTATCAGAATGTTACTTTTTGCAAATTATATTGTTTCAATTTTTCTCTACAATATTTAAGATTTAGATCTTCTTTACGATAAATATTAATTTCAGAATCTCCTGAGCAAAGGTTAGAATTAAATGGTAAAGTTGCTGTGTATAACACTTTGTTCTTTTGTCTTTGAAATAAGTAGTTTCAACATTTAGATACACTGTGACTCTGCTTACCCTACAGATGTGATGAATGCAGACTGTGCTACCATTTTGGCTGTTTAGATCCTCCTTTGAAAAAATCTCCTAAACAAACAGGCTATGGATGGATATGTCAGGAATGTGATTCTTCATCTTCTAAGGTAAGGGGTGAAACTCTTTTTGTTTGTTTGTTTGTTTGGGTTTTGTTTTGTTGTTTTGTTTTGTTTTGTTTTGTTTTTCGAGACAGGGTTTCTCTGTGTAGGCCTGGCTGTCCTGGAACTCATTCTGTAGACCAGGCTGGCATCGAACTCAGAAATCCACCTGCCTCTGCCTCCCAAGTGCTGGGATTAAAGGCGTGCGCCACCACCGCCCAGCTGGGGTGAAAGTCTTGAAGAAAAGAAATCAGTTTCTTTCATCTTGACAGGTTTTTTTTTTTTTTTTTTTAATATCTCAACATTCTTTCTGATTTTAAAAATGAAGAAAAAAAACCATATTAGATGACATAAATTTCCTCTATATAGAATATTTAACTGTTTTGTATGTCCTCTGTATTACTCTAGCATATTAAATATTTTTATAATAGGATAATGTCTTTCTTCTAATTTATTACTTTGAGGCCATAGCAGGAAATAATTGATAGTCAAAGGGCTTAACAATAAAGTTGTATTAAATTTTGGCGATGATTTATCTTTATATGAACTAAATATATTAGGATTGTTTCATAGACTCAATTCATTTCTAATTTTAATAATCTAAACTTATTTTAGCTAAATAGAAAGGATAAAAATCAAATAAGTTTAATAATTATCTTCTAAAATAAACTGAATTTCTTCAGAGTATCAGAATTTTACCTTTAAATTATGGCAGTTCATAGTTTCTGTTTGTTTGTTTGTTTGTTTGTTTAAAGCCCCTGAAAGAATATCTAGATTCTTGGTCCTTGTACTCATTTCTCAGACATGCTGATTATATTTGAATGAGGACATAAGGATCAGACATGGGTTAACAATATTATTATTCCATACAGTGATAAGGAAAATAAAGGCTTATTATAGTATGAGAGCCATTTTATAATAAGCTGAATCAATGCAGAAATGATGTCAAATTTGATGAAATTGTTATTCTAAAAGTTAATCTTATTTTTACAATGTTATTGAGTCAGAAATATTCTTAAGTAGTCAAGATTTATTCTAGCTTAACACAGATGCCTTGTGAAACTTCTTAAGCTTCAAATTTTTTGCTTATTTACAAAATAGTTTCTATCAATCATTAATGAATGTGGCTACTAAAGGTAAGCATTTTTTTCTTTCTCCCTATGATCTGCATTTCCCCTACATCTCTTCTTCCATCAGTCTATTCAAGCCAAATGCCCAGCACCATTCAGAAGCCTCATCATCCTTATTTGACATGGTGAATCACTTCTGAGTCATCCAGGTGCTTCCTTCCTTCCTGGTGCCTTAGTGTAGTGTCTTCCTGTTCTCATTTCATTATAGTCCTGTCTACTTTAGAAGCTATCAGAAGAGCTCTCCCAAACATACCTCTCTTTCATTGTTCTTTGCACCAGAGGCCTCCAAATGAAGTGTGAAACAAAGTGACATTTAACTTAATTCTGTGTAACATTTTATTTTAATTTCTATGCCTGAATTTATTTTATAATGTACATAAAAAGTTTAAAATATTTCTAGACTCTGTAAAATTGCAACATTTATAAAAATACAATTAACTTTTATAATACTAATTTCATCACAACTTACTTTGTTTTGTTTGGTTCACTTACATTGTTATTCAGTAGTAAGGGTTTGGGTGTTTTCTAGAAATTAGCACTAAAGAATAGGTACATAATATTAAGTGACAAATACATTTAATGACTTTGTAGTTGGTGAATAATTTAATATAGTCATTCCATGGATATAAATAGTAAGTGTCCTGTAACAGAGGAGTCTTTCTGAAGATATAATCACAGCTATGCATGAAAACCTAGTGGTGGTTTCCCGTCATCCCACATTTACAGATATAACCAACAAAAATCAAGAAGCTTCTGTGTATGCATTCCTGTCTCCTCTTCAGATTCATTCTGGTGTTCTGTCTCAGTAATGCCCTTTAGTATAAAGTGGTACTGATGGAATCATAGATTGAATTAGGTGCATATAGTGAATTTAATTCCCATAATTCTTTGTTACTAGTTTTGGCCGGTTCTTCAGTTTTTTAACTTTCATACTTAATCCATTTTTAATAAATATAGGGCATTTATTTTATGAAATGCAATTTTCTAATTTTTGTGGTATGCACCTTCAATAAGAATATCATGGGTACAGGGACTGAGAAGATGGCTCAGTAGGTAAAGTGTATACTGTGGGGGTAAGCATAAGGACATAAGCACAGATCACCAGCTTCTGCATGAAAGCCTGGTATTGCAATCTGTATCTGTAACCCTAGGACTGGGAGGAGCAGACACTGGCAGAACTCTGGAGCTGGCTGACCAGCCAGTCCAACCAAAATAGTGAGTTCTGGATTTAATAAGAGAATCTGAGCAGTAGGGGAAGATACACGGCATCGACCTCTGGCCCCTTCATGTGCAGACATAGTTAAGTGCACCCACTTGCATGAATGGTATAAACTAGGCTGAGTATTGTATTCTTAAAACGTATTTGTTAGGCCTTTCTGGGTTATCCATGATGGAGATCTCAACAACTGTCTGCTTACATACTCAAAGTGAAGCTAACTTGTCTGACATGGTTAAATGAATAGACATATTTCTTTTAAAGTGGCTTCTTTTCCAGATCCTGTATTCACGGGTCATATTGCAGATTGAAGTATGGTGACTCTTCCTGTTATTTTTCTGTCTTTTCATCCTTGTTCAGATTCCTTTTTTGAAAAAAGTTGTAGAGTTTGTGAAAGGTCTGTCTTCCACAAGACGACTAATCAGGGAGAATTCTCTTTGATTCTCTTTTACTTTTTCAATTTAGTGTGCTACACTTTTTGAACAGTAATAAATTGTGAACGTTTATTCATAGAAAACTTACCTAAATTTGTTGTTAGATATTAAGGAACCACATACACATTACATACCAGCTGATGCAATTGGCATTTTTTTGATGATCATTTATACCTGAGTAGGAAGAATACATTTAATGTATTTGTTTTATATATTTTTTTGCAATGAGAAATTAAAATTCTGTAACTGGTGTATAAAACCAAAATATCAACGTATTTATTTTCAAGTAAATAGTTTTGACATTTGTGCCTCTGGGAACTTAATACAGCAGTCTCCCCAAGGAGTATCTTGCCACAATACATTAAACAAGCACATTTAATTGAACCTAGTAATGTGGGAGATTGAATGTCTAGATTTTATGTATTGTGAAGATTTATGAAAAATATTAAAATGATCTATGTTTAAAAGTTCTTTTAAATTTGAAGTTTATAACTGACCCATAAAAAGGACTTTCTTATACTTTAACTATTCATTTGACCTCTGGGATTTTATGACATACAGGTTAGATTATAGGTTTCTGAATTTAGCATTGCTGAAAAAGAAGTCATTTTCATGTAAAATACCACTTCCTGTACTTATGTAGTAGTTTTGGCACTTGTACATAGTGACTGAAGTTTACTGAAATGTTCACTAATCTTTTCTGCGTTTTAATTTAACCTTATTTTTTAAGATATGTAAAAGTGTGTAAAATGAAAAGGGAAGAAAAGAAAAAGCTTTTTGTACTGTTCTGTGCATGAGAGTCCTGTAGAACAAATCTGTGATGGAAGGTAGATTTGCTTAAGTCTTTGTTTGTTTGTTTGTTTGTTTGTTTGTTGAATGTGCATTGGTATTTTACTTGTATGCATGTCTGTGTGAGGATGGCAGACTCCCCAGAAATTTGAGTTACAAACTGTTGTGAGCTGCCATGCAAGTGCTGAGAATTGAACCTGGAGCCTCTGTCTGGAAGAGCAGCCAATGCCATCTCTCCTGCCCCTTGTTAAAAGTCTAAATATTTAACCTATGATGTATTATTCTAACTACTTCAGGTTGTTTGTTTGTTTTTAATGTAAACTTTGGATTTCCTGCTTGCTAGTGAGCAGAGTTAAGCCTACAAGCTTCCTCCTATTGATGGGGCTTTTGATGCTAAGTATGTTTGTAGTTCTTAGAACGTTTTGGGGAGAGGGGGTTGTATAAACATCTTTTCACCTTGTAGTTTTTAATTGAGTGTTGTACTTTGGGGCTACTAGTAATGTATCATTTGTATTCCAAAATTATAGCCAGTGATGAAGTTAAAAATAATCAACTTGGTAGTCTACAGGAGTCTAAAGACAGTCTGAGCTACATAGCAGAACTACATTTAATCAAATCAAGTCAATAGTAACAAAGGCTGTTGTATATTGTTGCTTATGTTCCGAACTTAATTAATGGAAAAACTGCCTACTTAAGGAAGTCATATGCTTTATTATCACAGGAATATTTTATTAAATAACAATTTTAGCAAAACAGATTATCTACTGTCATTCCTTTGCAGTACAACTAGAACCAGTACTGATCTGATTGGTTCAATAATCTAAATTTTTTACATGATCATATAATATAATTAAACATATGTTTTACCAAGTCATATCTGGGAATATGATTGTTTCAGATAAAATTTGTCAGTGTTTATGATACACCTATTTTGATATATTTTTTTACAAAATACAGAATAGTTAAAATATTTTAATATAGATCATTGCTTCCTAAAGTACTCTAAAATTACTTGCAGAATTGAAATACTGAAAATCACTTTTCAAGATATGCTTATTACAAATTTGAAAAAGTGAATCCATTTTTTAACTTTGGTAACATGTGGACCTGATGAGTTTATATACCATGCTATGGAAGCCATATGTGACAAGAAACTAAAACAGAACTGAGAAAATTAATCAGAGTACAGTAGGATATCCTATATGGAAATGCCTTTGAGAAATTGCCAGCATTCTTCTGCTCTTTATTCTAAAATAGCATTTTATTGTTTTACTTATTTTCATTTTACAGTACAGAGTTTACATATTTAAAAATGGGGCATTAATGCAAAGGGATGTTTTATAACAGTTTTCAAAAAGCCAGTAAAAAATTCTTTAACCTTACTGTCATGGCATCTCACATACTGATGCTTACTGTGTTCACAAATCACATGACTAGAAGAAAAATATGTACTGGAAGAGATGGTTAGTCCTGGTTAAAGTAAATTAACATATTATACATTCTGAAAGTGGCAAACTAACTAGTGTCATTTATATTTTTGCTTTAAATGCTAGTGGAAAATTTTAGTCATTTTAGTTAAGATATGGGTAATTTGTTTGCTCTAGTTTACTAAACACGTAGTTTAAGTATTTTAGCATCACACCAGCTTGTCTGTGACTCTTTTCCCTTTCTTAACTTGTATGTTCTACCTTAAGGATATATCCTCTTGCCTATCAGGTACTTCTTTTGGTTTTGGTTTTGCTTTTGCTTTTGCTTTTGCTTTTGCTTTTGCTTTTGCTTTTG
>JANHMN010000016.1:21640614-21691307 GCA_030674055.1 Rhabdomys pumilio
TTTTGCTTTTGCTTTTGCTTTTGCTTTTGCTTTTGCTTTTGCTTTTGCTTTTGCTTTTTTAGTATACAACATGACATTTTTCTATATATGTATTGTTGTGAGATCCAACCCTTTAAAGTGATCCTTAAACTAAACTGAGTGAACTCAGAGAGGAGTTATAAACTGGGAGTTGTAGACACAGGACATGTGTACTGTGCTGTCATGTTACTTGAATTTCATGAATTCGTATGTTGACATTTATAAAATTAAAATGTATACCATTAAGCATTTTGTATTTTTAAATAATTTTGATTTGTCATAAATATGACCAGAGATATTGTATAATGGGAAGTAATTAAATTATAATAAATTAAATTATAATAAATCAGAATATGCCTATGGGATGGAAAAAAGAGGAAAATAGATGGGCTCAGATTTTTTAAAAAGTTTTTATTGGTTATTTTTTTTATTTACATATCAAATGTTATCCCCCTTCCCAGTTTCCCCTCTACAAACCCCCATTCCATCATCCCTCCCCCTGCTTCTAAGAGGATGCTCACCCATCCACTCCCACCTCACCACCCTGACATTTCCCTACACTGGGAAATCAAGCCTTCATAGGACCAAGGGCCTCCCCTCCCATTGATTTCAGGTAAGGCCATCATCTGCTATATGCAGCTGAAGCCATGGGTGCCTCCATGTTTACTCTTTGGTTGGTGATTTAGTCCCTGGGAGCTCTGGGGGGTCTGGTTGGTTGATATTGTTGTTCTTCGTATGGGGTTGGAAACTCCTTCAGCTCCTTCAGTCCTTCCCCTAACTCCTCCATTGGGTTTCCCCTGCTCAGTTCAATGGTTGGCCATGAATATCCATATCTGTATTGGTCAGGCTTTTGCAGATCCTCTTAGGAGAGAGCTATATCAGGCTCCTGTCAGCAAGTACTTCTTGGCATCAGCAATAGTGACTGGATTTGGTAGCTACATATGGGATGGATCCCCAGATGGGGCAGTCTCTTGATGGCCTTTCCTTCAGTCTCTGCTCCACTCTTCGACCCTGTATTTCCTTTAGACAGGAGCAGTTCTGGGTTAAAATTCTTTAGAAGGGTGGGTGGCTCCTTCCCTCAACCAAGGGCCATGCCTAACCTCTGGGTATGGTCTTTACTGGTTATCTCTCTCCTTTGTTGGGTATTTCAGGTAATGTCATCCCTATTGAGTCCTAGGAGCCTCTTGCTTTCCTGGCATTTGGTACTTTCTGGTAGCCACCCCTAGTTCCCCATCCCCCATTACTACACACCTCTGTTCAATTTCCTGACCCTCTGTACATCTCCCCTGTCTCCTCTCATGCCTGATCCTGCCCCCTTTTTTTCTCTTCCCTTCCTCTCTTCCTCCCAAGTCCCTCCCACCCTCTACCTCCCATGATTATTTTGTTTCTATGGGCTCAGATTAAATACAGTGTTGTGACCTTCAATAAGTGTTCCAGTTCTGTAAGGTTGAGCTTGTTTTGTGGCAGTGGTTGAGATTCAGAATTAATGACATGTTTGATATGAGAGATGTTTTTATAAGGCAATATCAATGTGAAACACTATTTCCTGCAAACATACCAAATAAAGTTAACTGTTTCTTTCAGAGTTTTACATTAGATAGTTGAGATCATGTGTAATTTTCCTTGCAGAAAAACATCCATTTCTTCATAGAGTGAAGAGGCAATGATAGTTATCATTATATAATAAACAAATTTAAACCAGGGCATTTTTGGTTCTCTTAACGACTAAAATTACGTATTATTCTATCCTGTAATTTGTATCAGGAATAGTGTATATTTTGTGTCAAATATAAAATGGTGGTCCTCGGAATTACTTAGCAGGTCAAAATTTAAGCAATGGCTTTGTCAGCCTAATAGGAATAATAAGAAAATATCTAAGTGATACGAACATAAGAGGAAACACAGAAATTATTTTTAACTGAAAACATGCTGGTGTAACAGGAGAACATTTCTGAGACTTTGAAGACGTTATTTTCTTCTAATTTATTGAATTTTTAGCTAAAAATTGAATTAAGAAGATAGAATACATTAAATTTTAAAATAATACCAGCCAAAGATATATTTAAGATAATTAATTTTATCAGGCCAATGAGTTGGCCCATTGCATGAAGACTCTTGGGGTGCAGACCTGACAAACTAGAGTCTATCCTTTAAGTCTAAACCCAGACATTTGTGTGTAAATCTGTAATCTGAGTACCCCTACAGTCAGGTGTGAGGTAGAAAAAGGAAAAGGTAGAAAAGGGAAATGGCCTGGAAGCTCACAAGCCAGTTAGCCAGTGGGATGGAATGAGGCAAGAATAGCAAAAGAGACCTCCATAACTAAGCAAATAAGAGACTATTCCTCTTGAAAGGTAACCTCTGACTTCTACACTCAGACTTTGAAAGGAGCCTCGTGGTGTGTGTGTGTGTGTGTGTGTGTGTGTGTGTGTGTGTGTGTGCGCGCGCGCGCGTGCGTGCGTGCGTGCGCACATAATATTAAGTAAAAACAAATTTTTGAAAGACAACTTATGTTCATTTTGTCAAAGTATATGTTGGGTTTTAGGAGAAAAGATCTCACTATGTAGCACTGTTCTCAGGCTTTTCTAGCTAGGTTTGCATTGCATAGCAAGAGCTCATAGCACAGGAGTATGTCACTATGCCCAGCCTGGTATGTAGAGGATGGGAATTTCTGTTCTAGTAGATTATCTCTCTTCCATGCTTTGTATTCCCCACTACAGAATGCCTTGTTAGGATTGGTTATTGTAAATTAAATGTCCAGCATATTTGTTCATGTGTGTTGCTGTAATAAAATACTTGAAGCACATTAATTCAAGAAAACAAATTTTCTTGGCTGTCTGCTTAAGAAGTTCAGAGTCCTAACAATGGCATTGCTTCAGCTCTGGTGGAGGAATCTCATGGTTGATGACATCACAGAAGCAGAGATTCACCAGAAGGGAGATCTATAAAGAGAGCAGAAGGTGAAGACTCTAGGGTCAGACTTACTCTTTTGTAGCAATCTTCTCATGAGAACTAGGCAGGATCAGAATGCCATCCTCTACTTCTGGAAACAGTGCTGTAAATGGCCTAACGACCTTAAACTATAATTATACTAATAACCTAACACTGCCAAACATCCAGCACAGGAGCCCTTAGATGAGAAAAATCATGTCCAAACCATAGCCTCCAGCTTAAATCCTGGTTCCTTTACAATCCTTAGTCCTAACCTGAATTTCTTGCCTCCTTCTTTTGTGAGACTGTTCATCTTGGTATTCAGCAGGATTTCTCTGAGCTGGCGTCTTTTATGTCCTGGTCATCTGTACTAGCTAGACTGAAAACTCTTACATCAGAGTTTTTCCTGTACTCTCAAAAGACAAAGGGCCAGGTGTTAAGCATATCTTTTATAATATTTTTAATTGTCTACTTTACAGCTAGACTGAGTCCTGCTTAGCCATTTTTGAAATTGTTTAAAGCATTATTCTGGCAAAAAGGAAGTATATAAGTGATATGGTTCCTGTATCCTGCAGTGTGTGATTTATAGGCCTGAGGCTATTTATTGATGCACAAAAATTATCTGCTGTGTAAATCTGTGTCAGCCATGACCCAAATATGCAGAAAAGATAAAAAAAAAGAAGAAAATGCCTATTCAGCAAATATAAAAATCCTATCTTTTTAGAAATATTTCTGTTCTACCTAGTATACTTAGCATATCTGTTAATATATAACTGTTGATTATAGCAAATATTTTTAAAATAGAAATTCAGTTTAATTTTAAAATCTTTAGTTCTGAAGTGAAGAATACCTGGTTTGCCTATAAGTATATAATGAATCTGGCAGAAAAAAACATACATTCTGCACAAAATTGTACAGGAAACTATAGTGCATATGTTTAAGTATTTCCTTTGTCTTTGTGAACATGCTATATGCTTGCAAGGCTTCACATAATTTATCGGATAAAAATCTACACATTATTCATAGGCTGCACTGAATCTCCTGTTGTGTATTAGAATTTAATAACTATATAGAACTCTTGACCCTAAAAGTTACACTTTCACTTTCATATACCTACGAAATATTATCTAGCTGTCATAGTTTTCTTCAAATGGTATATTATCCACAATTTGTTTTTAATTCTTGGATCTGAAAACAGTGCTTCTGGTCCCTCAGTCTCTGATGAACTGTATTTGTACCTTCTAGCTGAATGCAGCACTTTAAATCTACTCTCCCAGTTTGTGTCGATACCTGATTTCACTGTAGGTAGCCTAAATCCCATGAACAAAGACTTCTTTGGAAATTCTTTTAAATTTAAGATGAACAATCCATCAGTGAACTAACTAATGTCTAATTTGTTTGGAAAGTGAATATTACATATCCATACTTGTTTCTTTCGTTGTCTGTGCCTGTCGGTGCTTGTGTGTGTACAAGTTTATTCATGTGAATGTATATATGTATGTGTGTAACGCCAGAGAGAGCCTCAGCTGCCCGTTCCTGGGGATCCCTGGTCCTTGTTTGAGGCAGTCTTTCATTTGGCTTGGAGATTGTCGAGCAAACTAGGCTACTTAGCTCAAGCTACACTCCTTGTCTCCATGCCCTAACAGGGATGGCAAGTCCTGCAGGCTTTTAAAATGATAGTTATTTAATATATTTTGTTAAATATGACTGGATTATGTGGGTAGGGGGAAACATGTTTTTTTTTTCTTTTTAGAATAAAAAAGAGACAGAAACTACTTAGTTTTACTTGTACTTTCGTGGTTAAATAATTAGAAAAATATTAATGTAGTCCAAATTCTTTAATTTTTTTACTGATAAGGAAAATTAGCTTAGAGATTCGTGGTAACCACAGGCTTACCCGGCTGGTTAAAAGCAGAGTGATGTGTAAGTCATTGTTGGCCAGTGAATGCTCTGAGATAACTGGGTAAGAAAGCAGGTGAGGTCACCTTTCTGCCTCGGTGTTCATGTTAAAATGGACACAGCAAGTGATGTCTACTTAGGCTCCTTTACTAGCTGTTTCCAGTCTAGGGAGGGTGAGGGCTACACTGATGGTATCTAGGTTCCATTTGTCTATACTTGTCCATGAGAAAAACAAATGAAATGTTTTTTTAATTGAGATTAAGGTTGAAATATATATTGTTTAATACCTTCGAAGCACTGAGAATGGTGATCCCTGTGTTTTTATCCTTTTTGTTTTAATTTGAAGGCTATTTAAATTTATTTAAATACATTGACTTAACTGCCGTTATTGGAAATGCTCTTTGTCTTTTTTTTTTTTTTTTCTGTTGTAACTCAAACTTTGCTAAGGAGTAACAATTTTCTGTGTTGACAATGTTAAATGTAACCTTAGCTTCCAATTCATTGCAGCAGTTATGTTTCCAGAGCCTGCTTTAGGAGATAAACCCATTGCAAATGAAGACAGCATTCATTTTCCTTCTACCTCAGGCCACAGAAAATTGATTGGGGTAATAAAATGACAGCACCTTGTAATATACTGAAGGCTCTTTAATTCGAAAACCAGTTCCAGCCTGATTCCGAGCTTGTTTAAAGCTAATTTATGGCTTACATAATTTTCAGCTGACTGACCAAGGTAAAGGATGATGTATGAAAATTGATAAAGAATTAACTTATGATACATTCAGATGTGTCTTGTTAAAGTCAGATGATTTTAAAAACAGAAGGCGGGGAGAAGAGACAGAAATACAGAAATAGTAAGCAGGTTTTTTTTTTTCCATGTATTAACAGTAGTTTAATTTCTCAGCATGTTATGTCAAAACTAGCTTACTCTTTTCATTGTAAAATCAGGTTTTTTTTTGTTTTTTGTTTTTTTTTTGGTATTTTAAAAAGTTGCATTTTTCATGACATTAGGACAGTTTGTTAAGGTTGGATACCATCGCAGTTGTTATGACTTCCACAGTGCTGAGTCTATATGGCAAAGTAGTGGAGAGACTGCTCAGTAGTGTATTCGGGCGGGTTTTAAAGACAAGTATCTTTCTCAGATGGAGGCTGGATGGATTTTGAGTTCCTCATGTATATATGAACTGAGAAGTAGGTTTTAACCTTTTTGACTCTGTAGGCTCTTTCATCTCTATATTTAAGCATTTTAACTGATAAATTGTATATCCTCTCTAGTAAAGTGCTTTGTATTTTGACTGAGGCCAGGTTTTCAGAACTGTTGTCAGAATTCAGAAGTAGGAACTAGGTGGTAAGTAATTTACATGGTTATTACTCTTTACCTTCATAAAAGGCAGTGGAGGATTGGTGTGACTATGTTGCTTTATGTTTGTTTTGGTTTTGCCATTTTGCCATTCCCTATCATTGTTACACGGTAAAAAACTATAAACTGAGTGTCGTGACTCATGCCTATAGTCTTAAGACTCAGATGCTGAGCTGAAGCAAGAAGAGTACTGTGAGTTCCATTTCAGTGGGGGCCACAGAGTGAGACCACATCAAAACCACGACTAGCACAAACATTTCAGAGGAAAGCATTTCCTTAAGAAATGTATGAAGTAATGATGGAGGAAAAAACTGTTAAACAACATTGGCATACGTAACCTTGATCTTGGCCATTTCTTTAATATTGCCTTATTAGTATTTCCTCAATGTTAGGTATTAAGCTGTTTTGTGCTCTGTACAGCATGTACAGTGGAATAATTAACAAGTAAATAATAGATTCATTTTTTTCTATCATCTGCTGCTTTTTATCAGGATTACAGCTCAGACATGCTAGGTCAGATAATTTCCACTGTGATGAAAAAGTTTATAAATACTATTTATAAAGTATTATAAAGTTTATAATACTTTGCTATAACGTTATGATAATGTGAAAGGGTTATACATTTACTTTAAACCCTATGTAGAATTGAAATTTGACATCTTCCTTGAGTGACAGTTTATACAACAATGTCTTGGTGCTGGGCAGAAGCAGCAAGTAACTGGCAGCTGCCACTCAGCCATATCCACATGAACCACAGAGAGGCTCCAGGGTGTTGTGCTTCTGAACTTCCTAGTGTTCAGTAGACTTGGGGTTATGGTGCATTTTTTAAGGTATTTTCCTTTGACCAAATTTATTAATCTCTTAGTCAGAGAGCCAGAGAAACTCTAATCCACAAGTACCAGATAAGATTTCAGATCACTTTGTAATTATTGAAAATTGTACATTGTATCAACTATTTGACACATACATACATTAAGTCCAAGCCTTTATAAGCTGCTTTACGTGGTACTTTGTGGACCTTTGAGATAATAGGAACTTGGCACTTACCAATGACCTTGCAGGTTCTGTTTCTCTTTAACATATTTTTGGAGTATAATCTGTGACTGACCCTATCCACAGACATAATTCACCATCTTTATTATTCCATTGCTAAAACATTTCATTTTAGTTTCAGCATAGTATCCAAGAAAAAAAAAATTATGTGACTACTGTTAAGTCTTAGTAGGAATAACTTTTAAGGGAGCCACAGCTGCCCTTAGGCTTACAGTGAAGCCTAAGCTGGCCACCTACTTGCTGTGCAAGGCACGTTGATCTTTCCGGGAGCCTTCTGATTCAGTGTGAGTAGTGGACTACAACTGTGACCCAGCCCACTGTTTTTGAGACTTTTTTTCAGTTTTACTTCTGTGACTTAAGTAGTCTTAGAACTAATGCCACTCATCCAGGCACAAATAAATGATTGCTATTTTTCTTTTGTATTTTATATCTCTTGGGAAAGATATGTCTAAAACAACATTTTCTTTTACCTCCAGCCCAAGTTTTAAAGTTTCATAAAAGTGAAGCCACTAGAGATATTTTCTATTGTCTTCAGGGAAAAGAGAAGATATATAGTAATAAATGCATAAGAAAAAAGCTGTAGAAAACATTCCAATGTTTTTCCACTTTCACAGAAACTGACTGGCATGAGTAACCTAAAAATTTGTTCAAACATTGAAGTCAGGTATTTTTTTTAAGTTACAGATTTAGTAACTATAAAGAAATATTAAAGATTAAAATAATTTTGGCAATGTTATTATTAAAAATTATATTT
This sequence comes from Rhabdomys pumilio, assembly GCA_030674055.1. NCBI lineage: Eukaryota > Metazoa > Chordata > Mammalia > Rodentia > Muridae > Rhabdomys > Rhabdomys pumilio. The sequence goes on from JANHMN010000016.1 coordinate 21,648,624, forward strand.
TCATTCCTTCAGAATCCCCACATGTCAGTGTGTACTCATGTCTTTATTGAGTCATTTAGAGAAGAGTTGAAACATGACTTGTAATCTTTTACATGTTGTAAGAGGATTAATTTTAAAGCTCTATTCATGAATAGCCTTACACATGGCCCTATGAAAGAACAAGATCATGTTAGTACATGTAAGTGAACTAATTGTCACACTGATGAATTCCATATTGAAATAAAGACAAACCAAAATCATTAGTATTTGGATTGAAAAATGAATCCTAAAGTATTGGTAATTTGAAATGTTAAGAGATAAATAGTGTGCCAAGAATTTGTGTCTGTCTTTGAAGAAGTGAGAATAAATGACAAAACATAGGAAGTATCACATGTGATAGTCTCTAAGATACTACCTACAGCAAATGATTGTAGAATAGGGAGACACTTGATAAATTTTCCCATAGGGTATGGACTACCTCAGTGTTTCTCTTAGTATACTGATGCATACTGTGAGAAGCAAGGAGAAGCAAGTCACAAACCTGTACTTGTCTATACATGGCTATATGGTGAATAGACATTGAGGTAGATCATTCTCATCCTTCCTGTGTTCAGTTTTATTCTGTCCTGTTCCATGTCTCCTTTAAACATGCACAACTCACTAAATCCACATATTTGTCAAGATATGGATGTGCTGACTATTTGAGTACAATCCAGACTGATTTATAGGTCTACATATTTTAATAGGTTTCTGGGTATATTAATGTGGATGGAATGAAGTAATCATAACCTAGGAAAAATTAAAATGTCTTTTGTTGCATATTTTGTGTTGATTTTCATTTTATTATTTGGGATATATCAAAAGAATAAATACTTTTTATTGGTTTGATACAAAATAATATACTAAATTTTTCTTTCTCTGTGTTATATTGACTTCAGTTCACCAAAACCTGACTGCATATATGGTTTCCACAGGAAGTTTAGTCAGCTAAACAGGTTTTGTTCTTTGAAATTAGTTTTGTGTTGTATCAGTACAGTGAAGCAGATCTCTACCTAATTATTGGTATTTTCATCATTCAGTTTTTAAACCTAGCTTGAACTTGTTTGGTTTTTATAATCTTTAAATATTTATCTTCTACAACATTATAATTTGATACAGGTTTTTTTCTTATTTCACTAATTTCTTTTTCTTACTGCATTGCCTACTAAAATTGAAAAATGCTGTTTCATGAAAGGAAAAATAAAAACTCAAACTCCCAGTATATTTTCTTCAAGTTAGCTGACTGTGAGAATTATTTACCTACTAAATTTTAAGGGGTTATAGTTTGAATATTTAAATAGCAGAAATGTCAAGAGTAAACTGAACAATTAAGCAAATAGCTTTGCTGGCCATTAATTTTCTGTTTGGGAGATTTTTTTGTGTTCTACATTATTACTGAATTTTTTCCAATATATGCTTTAGACTTTAATTTAATTATTAATAAAACTTAGGAAACACAAACACATAATGCCTCAAATACGTAAAACTGCAAATGTTTAGTTTTCTTGCCAACTTTAGCCATCTTGGATTTCTAAGCCAGTAGCAATACTTAATGACCTTTTCTGTTCTTACAGTGGTATACATAGCCATTATTCTGTATGCCATAATGGATCATTTTTATCTTCATCTTGTGTCTGCTCAGTTTATATAGAATAAATATTTATGCTTTCTCTGTTTTCAGGGCTAGAAGATTCAGATAGAATAGGTTTGAAGTATCAGCTATAATTCATTGCTTGAAAGAAAAGACCTTATACTGATCCTGTGTCGAAAAGAAAACCATCTTAATCATTTCAGCTGCAGCTTATAACTGAGATAGCATCACCATTTTCTTCTTGAGAGAGTATCTGTAAAGTAAGAAAGCGCTGGAATAGTTATGTATAGTTCATTGTTTTCTACGTAAAGTTCTCAAAACAGATTGTTACCTTATGGTACAGGGGTACCATTACCTAATGATCTAATGCCTATTTAGATTTTAAATTATCAGCTATAAATTTCAATGAATTGAAACAACAAACCCCACACATTGATTTTCCAATATCAGAAAAATACTCAGCATTTTGAAAGTATTTTACTGATAGTATATAATTGTTGACTTAGTTATGGGAGCACAACCCTTATTTTAGCCCTGGTCTTGCTTAAAGCAGTTGACACATTTTAATAGCAGTCTTATAACAATGTATACAGGCAAACTTAATTTCACCAATCACTTAAACAACTACATTTCTAATTCTATTTTTGTTTGTACCTTAATGAAGTACAGAAGAATAAGAAAAGAAACCTTTTTAGATATTCTGAATATCATACAGTCTTGTTTAGTTAACACCAAATTCATATAACATTAAGCATGTTACTAAGGGTTTTTTGTCATTTTTGTTAAATACATTAGACAGTAGTGTTTATTTTATACCTAAGTCAATTTTTAAAACATCAAATAATCTCTTGAATAAACTGAAGCTGTTTTATTTTTAAATTTGTATTATTTCACGTGTGTGTGTGTGTGTGTGTGTGTGTGTATGTGTGTATTTTGCCAGCTTGTGTGTCTGTGTACTACATGTGTGCAGTATCCACAGAGGGCACTGAAAACCCCTGAAACTGAAGTTACAGGATCACAGGTTGTGAACAGCTATGGGGTACTGAGTATTGAAAATTGGACCCTCTGAAAGAGCACCCTGTACTGGTAACCAATGCACCCTCTCTATAGTCCTGAATCTAAGTTTTTCACTATAAGCTTCTTAATTATATTACATTATTAAAATGTTGTATCAGAACCTAAATGTTGTATCAGAACCTAAGTTTATGACAGTATAGTCTGTTTCATTCTAAGTTATAGCATTTTATAGTAAATTTTTATAAATTTTCTACTTTGACTACTTATTAGTGCTTTCCTTCTCTATAAACATTAAACTCTATGTGGTTATTATTCATATAACTAGAATTTATATAAAGCCAAAATTATAAGATGCAGAAATATATTTGTATAGTAATTATAGTCAGCATACTTTATTCAAGTCAGTGCCCTGGCTCTTTATGGTTTGTTTTTTTTTTTTTTTTTCTTGAAGCTGAAACATGCAAAACCAATATAAAAGTTTTCTTACATGTTCCTTAGGGTTGGAGACATAATTTTATGCTAAAAGAAAAGTTTGAGTAAATGCAGTAGATAGAACATTAGTGACTGCTTATGTATATTACATATGACTTTATTATTCTTTTGGTTTTCCATTGTGGTTCAGAGATGGCAGCTGTAGTTCCAATTATGATATTCCTGTTGTTGAAACTGAAAGCAAAGAATAGACTCCATAATACAAGCTTCTGAGACCACACACACACACACACACACACACACAACTTCAGTCTATCTTATCTGTTGCTTCACTGAAACAGCTCTTGTTACCCTCCCTTAACTTCTTCTCATCAAACTCAGTATTTATCCCCTTGTCTAAAACCACAGTGATAGCACTGAACATTCCTTCTAGAAAAGTTAAGATTTCTGAAACCTGTGGAGTGTTGATTTTCCTTCTTCCTGACTGGCAGTTTCTTTTCAGTATTCATAACTAAACTTTTGACCTTTGTTCAAGTTGTAGTCTAAGTGTTGATTCTTAGACCCCCACCCCACCCCCATCTATTCATATTTGTCTCTGGATGACCTTGGTCTCAGGATATGTCTGTGTTGTTGACTTCCAATTTTTCTGATTTTGTCTCTGATCTCTTCTCCCACTGTCAAGATTTTATTGACTATTTAAGTTTTGGCTTAATATGTTGGATAGCTGAAAATCAGCTGTAACTTAATGATGAAATAGAATTCTTGGTCCTTCCCTACTTTAATATCTTACTTTTCATATTAAATTCCATCATTCTTGAGAGTTATAAAAACAGAAAAATTAGGCTAGACATGTTGGGGCATGCTTCTGGTCCAGCAGTCAGAAAGAAGTATGTGGATCTCCGTATTCACCAGGACTACATAGTGAGACACTGTCTCAAAATGGGAGGAAAAAAAAGGCTGGGGAATAGGATGTGAGAGAAAGGAAGGAAAATAGAGAAAGAAATCATCCCTAGTTATTCTCATTTGCTTTTCTATCTGCTTGCTCTAATCCCAAAGCATGTGGGTTTATTTTTCTGTCATGTATGCAGTACTCCTACTTACCAACATTTCTGATGTGTTGCTAGAGCCTGCTTCCTTACATCTTTATTTATAGTCTCTTAATTTTTTTCCCATCCTTTCTTTTACTACAGAGAGAATGTATTTAAAGTCAAAAGCAGCTCAGGAAGATTAGTTTTCTCTCTCTCTCTCTCTCTCTCTCTCTCTCTCTCTCTCTCTCTCTCTCTTTCTCCTTTTTCTTTCTTTTTCTCATTTTATTTTTTACTTATTCACTTTATATTCCCCTCCACCACCCAGTTTCCTCCCCCATTGGCCTCCTATGACTATTTTATTCTCCCTTCTGACTGAGGTTCAAGCATCTTTGCTTGGGCCTGCCTTCTTATTTACCTTCTTTGGGTATGTGGAGTGTAACATAGTACCTGTGTTTTATGGTTAATATCTATTTATAAGTGAGTTCATATCATACATGTCCTTTTGAGCCTGGGTTACCTCACTCAGGATACTTTTTAGTTCCATTCATTTACCTGAAAAATTTGTGATGTCTTTGTTTTTAATAACTGAATAGAATCCCATTGTAGATGTACCACATTTTTTTATCCATTCTTCATTTGAGGTTTTTTTTGTTTTGTTTTGTTTTTCGAGACAGAGTTTCTCTGTTTATCCCTGGCTGTCCTGGAACTCACTCTGTAGACCAGGCTGGCCTCGAACTCAGAAATCCGCCTGCCTCTGCCTCCCAAGTGGCATTAAAGTGGATTAAAGGCGTGCGGCACCACCGCCCGGCTTGAGGTACATTTTAGTTGATTCCAGTTTCTGGCTATTGTGAATAAAAATGCGGTGAATATAGTTGAGCAAATGTCTTTACCAACCCTACATCTGACAGAGAGCTAATATCCAAAATGTATAAAGAACTCAAGAAGTTATTGGTAAATAACCCAAATAACCCAATTAGAACTGGGGTAAAGAGCTAAACAGAATTCGCAACAGAGGGAACTAGAATAGCAGAGAAGTACTTAAAGAAATGTGTATAGTCCCTAATCTTCAGGAAAATGTGAATCAAAAGAACTCAGATTCCAGTCTAACACTGGTGAGAATGGCTAAGATGAAAACCTCAAGTGATAGCACATGCTGGTGAGGACGTGGAGCAAGAGCACTCCTCCATGGCTGCTGGGACTGCAAACTTGTACAGGCACTTTGGAAATCAATTTGATGGCTTTTTGGAAAACTTGGAATAGTTCTACCTCAGGAGCCAGCTATACTATTCCTGAACATATACCCAAAAGATAATTCACCCACAAAAACCCTTGATCAAATATGTTTATGGAAGCTGCAATTCTTAATCACTCCATGTCTACTCAGACAAGCCAAAGTAGCATAGTGTCTTGTTCAGCCAAACATTTCACCTCAAGCCAGACTTCCTGGCCTTTCTGATGCTTATGCAGACTGAGAGTACTTATGCATTGGGTCTTTAGCCTCTCTTCCCTGTTCCTGGATTTTCCCTTCTCATGAACAGTTCCTACATGTCATTCAGGCCTCAGCTCCTCTGTCCTGGAAGGCTTTCCTGACTGACAACCTACGATAAGTTATGTAGCCAATTTCTTTCTCTTCATCTTCTCACCTAACTGTATCAAAATATTATAAAATAACCTTTTTATTTATATTATCTGACAGTTTTCCCCATTGGAATTGAAAAATGTGTTGTTGCTCACTACTCTTTTTCCCTATCATTTATCACCAGGCCTGGTGAATAGTAAATGCATTTTTGTTGCTTAATACACAAATAGGAAGCAATTATACAAGTTCAATAATTCCTAAGAGTTAGTTGTATAGAAATAATAACATTACATAATACAGGAAATAAAAATCATTCTCACTCTGGTTATAGAAGAAAGATCACTTATCTTCTATCCTGTGCATCTGAGTTCATATTTTCATTACAAATTTTGGAAATCTGTTTTTAACTATGTGATAATAGACTACATGATTTGCTGTCTCACAAACATTTTCTGTTTTCTTAAACCATAGCTTGTGTGTGTGTGTGTGTGTGTGTGTGTGTGTGTGTGTGTGTGTGTGTGTCTATAGTTAGTTAACCCCAAAGTCATTCTTTGATGTTGGGTTTTTTCCTCGTTGTTTTTGGCCTAACATTTTACAGATAAGAAATTGAGTCTGGTATTCTCACTGCCTTTTGTGAGGTCATACCAACACTAAGTACTGAAGCAGGATTCACATAAGGTTATTTGACTCCAGAGCTCATGCCTGCAGCTATTTGGGGTCAGAATATCATACTTACTGTTCAGTATAATATCATTTGAGCTATAAACACAGACATACACAAACTCTTTTGTATGCACTGTTTGTCATCCTAGCTTTGAAATGGTACCAATTCAGTGTTGACTTAACTGGGTGTACAGTTTGAGACAGTAATTCAGGACCCATGAACTCTGATTCAAGCTCTGCTATTAATTAGCTACAGGCCCCTGGGGAAATCAGTTGTATCTTCTGGGACTGGCTTGCTTTTTTCTGGAGTTAACAGAATGGGCCATATGGTCATTATATGAGATACCATCTAGTTTTTTAAGCCAGTGAACTCCCACTAGGAAAGTATAGTCTTAAAGAGATGTCTGTGGAAAGGCTGTTGTAGTTTATCTTCTCTGGCTTTGGATTTGTAATGTGTCCAGTGCTTTTGTAAGGTAACAGTTTGCTTTTCTTCATAATACAAAGAGGAAGATTCTATTCCCTCTTTAATCAGGTCATGAAATTTAGAAAAATACTTAAGAAAATGGCAATATAAAATGTAAAAATTTTTAATGTAATTTTATCCACTATTGATTTTCCTTATATTCCTAATTTAAGGTCTTTACTAAATTACATTATCTTTGTAATTAGTACTGCAAATGAATCTTAACTATTATATATACAAATATGAGTGGCTTTTGCTAATAATTATAATATCTTATTTCTTATTTGTCTTCAAAATAAGAATAAGTAACAGCACTCCATTTATTGCTTACCTTGAATTTAGCTGTAATGATCCCAGCTTTTATGTGGAAAACAAGCATATTGTCAGCATTCTATACAGCATTGGAGAAATCAGCCTCTTATTAAATATTCATTGTGTTCTTGTAGTGTATATGAAACATATAACAGAAACTATTTATGAAGTAGTATTCTTATATCAGGATCCTACCAGTGATTCTGGCTGCCTACACTGAGAGGAGACAGATTGGACCAGAGATTGAAATGCTTGCTCTTGCTCAGTTGTATTCCTGCTTGAATTATTTTTAAATACTTTATGCCAACAAGACAGGCCAAGTAATAGTGAAAGTTTAAAATGTACAGACATTCAAATACATATTTTTCTAGTTTGAAAACCTAATAAAGCAAAGAAACCATACAATTCTCTGTATGTTTTGCCTGTCTCTGATATAAAATACTTAAATATATAAATATATTTCAAAACCTTATATATTTCTTAATTACAGCATTGCATCAAAAGTGTGCACTAGTTTGGTTGTATATTGTGTCTTTTTTACTCTTAAGCATGAAGTTTTACCTTTCCCAAAATCCTGCATGGACTTACCTCTATAGACTTGTGAGACTTCATAAAGCAGTAGCTGTACTTCTGTCTTTAGAAAATAAGCTTTTGTTTGTTGCTCTTTTGTTTATTGTTGAGAACTCCATAGCTCTGGTCATCCTTATATAAAGCTTATTTTAAGCCCTAGGAGCAGTGTTCCCAAGATAATAACAGAATGTCATTTTGCTCAGAAGCTGGTTCTTGCTCCATTTTCCAGGGAATCCTCTGCTTCTCCTATTTGTATATTCTCTCAATATTTAAGAACTGTGCCACTCTTGGTCTCCATATTTGCTCCCATGAGTGTTTTGTTACTCCTTCTAAGTAGGACCGAAGCACCCACACTTTGATCTTCCTTCTTTGTGAGCTTCATGGGGTCTGTGAGTTGTATCTTGGGTATTGCAAGCTTCTGGGCTAATACCCACTTATCAATGAGTGCATACCATGTGTGTTCTTTTTGTGATTGGTTGACCTCACTCAGGATGATATTTTCTAGTTCTATCCATTTGCCTAAGAATTTCATTGTTTTTAATAGCTGAGTAATACTCCATTGTGTAAATATACCACATTTTTTGTATCCATTCCTCTGTTGAAAGACATCTGTGTTCTTTCCAGCTTCTGGCTATTATAAATAAGGCTGCTATGAACATAGTGGAACATATGTCCTTGTTATATGTTGGAGCATCTGGGTATATGCTCAGAAGTGGTATAGCTGGATCCTCAGGTAGTACTATGTCCAATTTTCTGAGGAACCGCCAGACTGATTTCCAGAGTGGTTGCACCAGCTTGCAAGTCTACCAACAATGGAGGAGTGTTCCTCTTTCTCCACACCCTCACCAGCATCTGCTATCACCTGAGTTTTTGATCTTAGCCATTCTGACTGGTGTGAGGTGGAATCTCAGGGTTGTTTTGATTTGCATTTCCCTGATGACTAAGGATGTTGAACATTTCTTTTTTTTTTTTTAACTTTTTTATAATTTATTTATTTATGATACAGATGTCATCCTCTTTCCCCATTTCCCTTCCCTAGAGCCTCCTATCCCATCGCCCCCTCCTCCTTTATGCTTTTATACCATTTTTATTACATGCATATATTAAGGTCAGTTCTAGTTTGAGGATCTAGCAATAAAATAGATGCAAATAGTCAAGGAACAAGCAAGACAATAAAAGCAAATAGTCAAAAGAAAAAGTGAGGCATTAAACCTAACTACTTTAGGTGCTTCTTGGCCACTCAAGTTTCCTCAGTTGAGAATTCTTTGTTTAGCTCTGTACCTCATTTTTAATAGTATTATTTGGTTGTCAGGAGTCTAATTTCTTGAGTTCTTTGTATATATTGGATATTAGCCCTCTATTAGATGTGGGATTGGTAAAGATCTTTTCCCAGTCTATTGGTTGCTGTTTTGTCCTATTGACAGTGTCTTTTACCTTACAGAAGCATTACAATTTTATGAGGTCCCATTTGTTAATTCTTGATCTTAGAGCATAAGCCATTGATGTTCTGTTCAGAAACTTTCCCCCTGTGCCCAAGTATTCGAGGTTCTTCTGAAGGAGAGACTATCTGGAGACTGTTCCAACTGAGTATCCATCCCATGTGTAGTTACCAAAGGTAGATGCTGATGTGGATGCCAGGAAGTGCATGCTGACAGGAGCCTGATATAGCTGTCTCCTTAGAGGTCTGCCAGAGCCTGACATATACAGAGGTGGATGCTCACAGCTGACCATTGAACTGATCGTGGGGTTCCCAATGGAGGAGTTAGAAGACTGAAGGAGCTGAAAGGATTTGTAGCCCCATGGGGAGAGCAACAATACCAACCAACCAGAGCTCCCAAGGTCTAAACCACCAGCCTGTGAGCACGTAGATAAGGACCCATGGCTCCAGCTGTGTATGTAGGGGAGGATGGCCTTGTTGGGCATAGGTGGGAGAGGAGATCCTTGGTCCCTGTTAAGGTTGGATGCCCCAGTGTGGGGAATTCAAGGGCAGGGAGGTAGGAGTGGGTGGGTGGGGGCACATTCTCATAGAAGCAGGATTGGGGGAATGGGATGGGGCGGGGTTCTGGGCAGGAGGAAATGGGAAAAGGGCATAACATCTGAAATGTAAATTAAAAAAAAAAAAGAAAAGAACTGTGCCACAACAAATCCTGACTGTTACCAAAAACTGTAGTTCTCCCCTTGTTGTCAGCGTTACTTTCTTTGCTTTCAGTCACCCAGTGTCTAAAAATACAAAATGGAAAGTTTCAGAAGTAAATAAAATTCTTCAGCCGGGCAGTGGTGGCGCACGCCTTTAATCCCAGCACTTGGGAGGCAGAGGCAGGCGGATTTCTGAGTTCGAGGCCAGCCTGGTCTACAGAGTGAGTTCCAGGACATCCAGGGCTACACAGAGAAACCCTTCCTCGAAAAACCAAAAAAATAAAAAACCAAACAAACAAAAAAAAGAAAGACAGTCGGTGTGCTATTACCTCCATTCACTCATCACATAGACACTGTACTGTTTCACGTCACCATGAGGAAATGAGGGGAATTGGACACAGTAAGATGTCTTAAGAGAAAAAAAAAAGAAGCCACATTCGCCTAACTCCCACTGTAGTGTGTTGTCATAATGTTTCATTTGTTATTGTTATTCTTAGTGTGCCATTGATTATATATTAAACCATGCATGGTAGGAGAAAGCATAGTACACATAAGACTCAGTCCTGTGTATAGTTTCACCATATTAAAATATATTGCTGCTATAAAGGGAAACCACTGTTGTTGGAAAAACTAAAAAGATAATTAAGATGTTTATCAAAGTTTTCATAAATATTTAAAGAGCATAGTTACCCTTTGTCCTTATTTCTTTCAGGGTAAACCTTGGCTGTGGTGCTCCTTTTCTCTTCAAACTGTGTGGCTTTTATTTCTTTTTCCCCAACTGCTCTTTTTCATATATATCATGCACAAGAATGATAATAATCATGTGACAGTCAGTATTAGACTGTCTTGAAATCTTTCTGCCAAAGAAATTAGCCCACTACCTTTAAATTTAGCCTCAAGCAAGTTTTTAGGACAAAACCAGAAAGCAGCCACCTTTTGACCAAAATATCACAAGTATGGTCCCCAAGGTACTTGCTTAGATTGTTAACCTCTAAACCACTGAAGCTGGGCCTCAGCAATTTCCATAGCTTCCAGCATTCCTGTCTTCATGACCCACTAACCTCTGTTTACAGTATGCAGAGCAACCACTTTACTAATACAAGTCAGAACTTTTAGCATCTTCCATGTTCCTCCAAAAACCATAATGATCAGGTCTGTCACAGCAGTAGCATACTACTAGGACCAACTTCTGTCTTAGGTGTCTGTGGTTATGGCAAAACCCATGACCAAGACAACTTAGGAAGGGTTTTTGGCGGGGATTATAGTTCCAGAGGTACGAGTTCTTCATCATCGTGGCTGGGAAGCATGGCAACAGGCAGGCATGGTGACTAGAGAACCAGCTGCATGCCCATAGAACAAACACCAAATGGGGCAGGGTGGGGGAGAGAGCTTAAAATAGCATTAGTCTTGTGACACCACAAAGCTTGTTCCCAGTGAATACCTTGTTCAAAAAGACCACATGTCATAGCTAACTAGAGAAGTATTCAAATGCCTGGATATGGAGAATAAAAGTCATTTAAACAGGATTATGACAGGATATTTCCTCTAGAATTTTCTCCTGAAAGTTAAATGGTCTTTTATCTTTCTGGTATTTTACATATCACAATTTTAGTGACTTAGTACTTTGAATAATCTGTTGTTTCAACAGATTATAAGCCTCATGTGGCAGGGACTATATAGGAGTGACTTTTATTTTTTTTTTAAGTTCAATACAGTACTATCACATAGTTATTTGATTTGACCAAGGATGGTTGTATGCATAGCTTACATATCTTTCTTTTTAAATGGGATATTTGAAATTTCATTACACGGAATAATATTGTCATAGTCTCATATTCTAGATTGTAAAACATTGAGAAGTACATTATATCAATAGAATCATTAGCTGCTTAAAGAGACCATTGGTTAAATGATGCATTGTCATATAAGCTTTATAAGTGATTTGAATCTTGCCAACTGTCCTACATTTGGGAATCATTTAAATACATACCAGTGGATGAGTTCATTATAGTAATAACTTAAAGCAAATGGTTTTAAATTTAATTTTAAAGCTACTCAATAGCCAAGAGATAATCGGCAAATTCAGGAAATAAGCATATAATATATGTTTGTTCCTGATAATAAACTACCACGATAGAGAATTTTGCTTTTGCATGTGATTTTTATGAAGTACTTAAATTTTTTTGAAGTAAATAAAATATCCTTTTGTTCTATAAAAAGTTAATGTGCCATAGAAAATATATTACTTGGAAATCTAATGAACTATTAATTTCTAATAAAACAGTGAAGATTAATGGGCTCATTCTGGGGAAAATAGCACTCAAGTTGAAATAAGTTTATTTGAGAGAGTTTAGTCAGATTATTTGAGAGAAAGGTTTTTATAATTTGGTTTCTAACAAGTTTATTTCTAAAGATTTAGCCCTTTATTTGGAGTTAGTTTTAATAAAAGAGCAGTTTATGTTAGATTGAGAAATGACTCATCTTGAAGATGCAAGAAACCTAACTTTGGAGAAAAGAAAGTGTCTGATGCCATAGCCCAGCTTTGTACAGTATTAATCATTAAAAAGTAGACTTCCCCTACACAATGCCTTGGGGTCAAAATAAATTCCAAATTCTTCCAAAATAAGAACCTTGTTTAATCAATAGATGCTTGTCTATGAGTCAGCAGTAGCAAAAGAGAGGATGGTTCTTTAGAAGTAGGTTCACGCCGGCCGGTGGTGGTTCACGCCTTTAATCCCAGCACTTGGGAGGCAGAGGCAGGCGGATTTCTGAGTTCGAGGCCAGCCTGGTCTACAGAGTGAGTTCCAGGACAGCCAGGACTACACAGAGAAACCCTGTCTCGAAAAACCAAAAAAAAAAAAAAAAAAAAAATAGAAGTAGGTTCATGACATTTTCAAATAATGCATAAGGTTGCTTTGTGTTTAAGTCAAAATGTCTCTTTTCCTCTGTATTGTAGACATTTTGAAATACCTGATTCAAAGTATTAAAGTAAACTGTTGTTATTAATGAGAATGTCTGCTAGCAAATGAAAATATAGTTGAGAATAAAAACTGATTGTATTCCAAATCATTACAGCATTTACAGTTACATTTGTCACAAAACAGTTAAATTGTGTTCTAATGGTTCTTAAACTATAAGAACTAAAAAATTACATGACATGAGTTTCATTGGTGAAATATTTCTCAGTAACTTTAATTTTCTGGCAGGCAGTAAATACTGGTTTATAGTGTAGAGTCTGTAATGAGCTATCGATACTGTGGAGACACCTAACCTCTGGTATTTATACCTGAATACTTCTGAATTGTCTTTGAGGCAGAGTCAACAGTTCTGTGAAGACATTGTAAGTACAGATATTAATTAAGCACAGGGGTTATTATAAAGAAAGAGGGACAAGGAAAAAGTAAGATGCACCTATGTGGGCATGGGCCTGTCAAGAAGGAGTGGCCATGAGTATTATTTCAGTTGTAACTACATAGTACTTAAGAACAAAGTATCTTTACTTTAGAGTGTTTGCTGTTCATTTGCCTTTACTATTTGTGTCAAGATGACTTTAGATTATAAAGGAGTTGTCAAAGTGCTATAGAAAGCTGGTGTGCTCTTGCCTGATTCCTTTTTTCCATTAACAACTTACAGAGGAGTTACCAGCCTTAAAAGAAAAAGAAACTTTAATCGGTTCTCTGAAGTAAATGTTGGCATTTACTAGATGTAACCATTGCTGCCTCTGTGTCTTCTCTGGACATAACTCAGTCAAGGCTCACTTTGGTTTCATCAATTGAATGTTGTTAGTTTTATTCCATTAGTAATGATTGGCACTTGGTTATTTTATACAATGTCTTTCGGGTGCAGCTTGTTTTGTTCCTTTGTTTTTTGTTTTTAAAGAAAGGATATCTCTGTGTAGCTCTGGCTGTCCTGGAGCTTGGTCTGTGTACCAGGTTGGCCTGGAACTCGCTTGCTTTATCCTCTTGCTTCAGTCTCCCAAGTGCTGGGATTAAAGACGCTGTCCACCACCTCCTGGCTTCTGTTTGAATTTTTCTAGTATATTCTTATAATTAGGCAAGTTGTGTGTTAATCAAAAGTTTCTGGCCTGTGTTACCATAACTCTCAGGATGTGACATTGGAATATGTCAGCATGGATTTCTGCTGATGCTAACCTGATACATCAGTTGGCATGGTGCTTACTTTAAGTCTTTAGACAGTTTAAGTTTAGTAAAGAAATTGATGTCACACTCTTGTTAATAAGCAGCCTTAGGAACATTTTAGCGTTAATGACTTGGTGACCAAGGAGGAATGTAAAAAAGTAAAAGAGGTTCTCCATACATATGATAGTTGTAATTCAATTATCCTAAAACTCCCTTTCAGTCTGATGTTGTTTTTGCAGTGAGTAAATTAAAACTTTAATAAAGACACTGTATACTGAAGGAATTCTGAATTGAGGTTACTTAGGAATTTTTAAATTGAAAAATTAATTATTGAGTATTTAATGACTTACTATGTTGTTCCTTGTCATCAGAATTATCACAGAATATTCATAATTGTCTGGCTTCTGTAGATAACAGTATATAAGGGATATACAATATTGAAGGAGATTGGCTCTAAACATACCTACACCTAAGCAGTGCTACTAGGTGGATTGATCTCTGTCTGTCTAGCTGCCTGTATCTCTCTCTCCCTCTTTCTCTGTCTCTCTGGAGGATATGTGACTAATAATAATAATTTTATAGAAGACAGCATGAATTTGATATGAAATGGGGGAGAACATGGGAGTATTTGGAGGGGCGAGAGGAACAGGTAAAAATAATACAGATATGGCATGGCACTCATGTATGAATTTCTCAAAAATGTAAGTACTATAAGTTCATATTATTGAAGTTGCGATGATTTTGTAGCTTTGGGCAGATGTAACTTAGCAGTTTGTAAAGTCTGTAATGTGGTCACTCTCATTTAGAGCCTTTCTTGCTTTTGTCCTTACCTAGGCACTACTTCTCTCTCTATTTGACATATTGCTAAAATGAAGGATGTACTTTTGTGAGCTTGAGTAAAATAGAGATTGCTTTTACTGTCTTTTGTTTGACTAAATGAAAAACAGAAGTAAAATACTGCCATCTATTTCTGAGATGCTTAGAGATGGAGCCATGAGATCCTGCTTGCTAGACAAGAGCTCTACTACTGAGCAGTAGCCTAGGCCTCCATTCACCTAACGATAGGTGTAGTTGACCTTTTACTAGAGAATCCAATGTCACTTTACTTTTATTCAGTATTCCTAGGATTTTTAATTAAGTATGCAACTCTGTCATAAGAAAAAACCATATACTTTTTACAGTAAGTTTAATTAAGCATTCCTTGTACATTCACTTCAGTGTCTACGATAGCCCACTAAAGTTGGAATTCAGTTGTAAAATGGTAGATTAATTGCCTTTTGTATGGAGTGAAATAAGAATCTCAAATATGCAAAGTCAGGAAATGTAATTAGAATTCTCAATTGCTTATTCAGTGCATTGGAAAGCTGTATGCAGAAGTACAGGAAAAGGGCCAAAGGTTGTTAAATGTAGCACATTACACACGTTTTACACTTTACTTAATGACCCAAGTGTTTATGACTATGAAGTAAATGCACCATTCAAAGAATTACGGTGGAATTGTGAAGCATTAAAAACTCCAATTAATTTAGTCTGAAGTATGCAGTGTGCTCATTTTGCCTGAAACATTTTCATTATCATCAGTATTTTTCTAGTTATTAGGATACATTTCTCCTCATTGTGCAGCATAGCGTGTTGTCTATAGTAGAGCATGCTCTTAAACACTGCTAAGAGTTAAAAGTAATGTGTGCTCCAGTGTCAGACACATACACGTCGTCATCGTCATCATCATAATCAGTGAAATTAAAAGAAAGTGCTGTTTGGGTGCAGTTTGAAGTAATTTGGGTGTATTACTTTTTTTACACTTCTATGACTGCAAACTTTTTAAGATTTATTTATTCATTTTTTATGAATATTTATTATGTGAGTACAATGTCACTGTCTTCAGACACACCAGAAGAGGGCTTCAGATCCTATTACAGATGCTTGTGAGCCACCATGTGGTTGCTGGAAATTGAACTTATGACCTCTGGAAGAGCTGTCAGTGTTCTTAACTGCTGAGCCATCTCTCCAGTCTGACTGTAAACTTTTTTAAAATATGTTTTTAATTAAATAGCTTTGCAGCACTTTCTCCCATTCTACCCTCCAGCCCTGCTTTCTAGCACTTCCCATGCCCCCAGCTCTCAAGTTGACAGCTTTGTTTACTTTTAGTGTTGTTGCACATGCACATGTATGTATATAAATGTACATAAATGTAACTTGCTGAATCTGGTTTTGCTTGTGTGGAAGTAGTGTCATTTACTATGTGAGTACTGAGCTGAATGCTCTGCACTGAGCAGCCAGAAAGAAGTTTCATTTCTGAGAGCTTAATGCTCCTCCTTCTACCTGACTGAAAACTTTTATAATAGTGTCTTTAAAAGATACACAACTCCTTCTTTAAAAATATTATTAAAACATATGCATATTTGTAATTGCAAATTTAAATTCTATTTCAATAACTGTTGCTTCTCTGACATGTCAAAGACATATTATATTAAAAATTTTAAAGAAAATAGAAACATTTCCAGTTACTGCTTATCTACATCCCAGTTTGTTTGACTACAGTTGCAACAAGCGTCCTCTCTGAAAATAGCATGGTCAGGAAAAGTAAAAGCAATTTCATTCCATTTGTAAACGTAGATCCAGATTTTACTAACTTATTTATAGAAATAGTTTGGACAGTCAAACTATAAAAGGACTCAATAAAAGACATGTTTTATAGTTAGTAAAGTAGCCTTTGCTCACAGTAGAAATGTAAGAAAATTCAGAATCTCATTGGCAATAAAATAAAACAATAATATCACTTAGCCATTCAGGCCCTTAGTGAAGGGATTTTTATATAGAGCCATAGGGAGAAAATGTTTCTTTAACTATAGAGGTATGGGCGTCTTCATTTTTTGGATGTTTTTTGTTTTGTTTTTTTTTCTTGTAAAATCTTTTCCATGTGTTTTATATATTTTATTTTTATATAGAAAACCAATTAAATATTATTTAGAACAAGTAGCCATTTATTTAATATATGTGTTTTTATTTTGAAACATTTTAAGCTTACAGACAACAGGATAATTTCTAGCTCCCTCTGTCGAGTTGACTGTACTGTTTCCATCTTGTCTAAGCAGTGTATAATAACCAGAACTAGAAAGTGTTACCAGATGATTTTATTGACCACCTTGGGTATATTATCAGAGTCTTCAGTTTTCCCAATAGTCTTTTATGGTCTCCTATTCCAGACTGCATTAAATGATCGTGCTACCTCAACCTTCTCCAATTTTGACAGTTTCAACTTTTATCATCCCTGACCTTGGCATTTTTGCAGACTACCATTGAGTTCTTTTATAGAATACCTGCTGTGTGCTTTCCCATGAGTAGCTCAAGGAAAGACTACAGGATACAGGTGATGCGCCCTTATTGGCTTTAGTGATGCTAAGTATTACAGGTAATGTTGATCTTGAACATGTGGCTGATGTGGTATTTACTGAGTTTTTGGTTTTAAACTTATGTGAAGAACCAAAAGGAAATCGTGTGCCTTTTTATGATCTTACCTTTAAAAGAAATTCTTTAAAACATAGCAGTTTACAAGGTAAGCCTAATGTCTTTATTTGTACACTATAGCTTGAGTCCACAAACTACCTGAGCTGTGAAGTACTCAGATTTTAAAATAATTTCCCATCGCATGGAGTTGGTTTCTGCGTAAAACAAAAGAAAGTGGATAGGTTTTATTCATTAACATTAAGTATTTGAGCTGTTATCAATAGAAAAATGCATTAGTCAGTAAGGGGAAATGGGAGTCTTTGTCCCAAATTAGTGGCACAAGCTAAAATTCATTTAAAGGAAATCTTACAACTTCTGTACAATAGTAAGGATTTCCCCTTGACAAATAAGACAAGTGTTTATTCTTATTTCTCTTTCCTAATAACTCTTCATTCTCTGCCACCTAGAGTGTTAGACCATTATTACATGTCCTTGTGTGCCTAGAAGTAATGTCTCTCCTCTTTGTCATACTGTCAGTGTAATAAATAAATAAATAAATAAATAAATAAATAACAAGGAGGCTCCTGAACCACATTTAGTCATTAGGAGTTATAGGTGTTACTGTCATATAACTGCCCACCATATCTGATTAAAAGAAGTACAAGTTCACTTGGAATCAACATGGTTTCTAGAGTTTGAATAACAAGCTTAAGCATTAAGAGCACGCCTGCATGCATTCCAGTACCCCAAAGGGTATGTTTTCTTGATGGTTTCTTTGGGGATTCTTCATAAAACAAATGTCAAGCTTGTCAGGACTGTCACTAAGAAAACGACCCATATAGCAGGGGTCTTCTTTCACTGGAAAACAAACAGATGTCTTAGCTCAGCAGAGTGAAACCCCTGCCATCAGAGACACTGCCAACTCACACTTACTATCTGGTAGTAAAGAGAGGCTGTTCCGAAAGCCTCCTTTCCTTGCAGCTTCACTTGCTGGGCTCTTACTTGTTAATGATGTTCAGTCGGTTGCCTGAAGGAGTTAGTTAATCCTAAACTGTATATAAAGTTCTTATAAAATTGGCCTACAATGTTACATATACACTTCCAAAGGACAGTCCATCAGAGCTTTGTGGGATCAAGCTGGAATGATTTTTTTTTAAGGTAAAATCTATTACATTTATTTTTATACTGTCATGCTATAGCAATTTCAGTGTTATATCCCAGCAATTAGACTGGATAGTCTTTTACTCCTTTCTGTGATCTCTTGCTATTTCTAAGTCACAGCTGCAGTCATAAAATAATAGTCTTTGATGGTTATATAAGTGGTCTAAGATGTAAAAAGGCAAATTTTTAAGGACAAATCTTGAGAATAAAAAAAAAAAACCAAGACAGTATGTATTTGCCTAAGAGGAGGCAGAGCTACAAGAGACATGACTTTACAAGCATGCTTCCTGATAAGGAAGTCAGCCACAGAAGACTGCTGTCATGTTGATGCATTAGCTTCCACACTTGTTTGTGCTACTTGTTACATATACTAAATTATTTGTAACTTAATGGAAGTTGCAAAGTTTTATTTTACTTACCAGCATTCTCCTATTATTAAAGATAAAAAGCAAAATATATAGACACTTCCTAGTCCTTAGGCTTCTCAGACTTATTATCACATTGATACATCAATATTTTTAACTTTTTTATGTGCATGGTGGGTTTTTTTTGCCGTGTGTGTGTGTGTGTGTGTGTGTGTGTGTGTGTGTGTGTGTGTGTGTGAAAGAGAGAGAGAGAGAGAGAGAGAGAGAGAGAGAGAGAGAGAGCGCAACTGTTGCCCACAGAGACCAAAAGACAGCAGCAGATGGAGCCCCTGAAACTGTGGTTACAGATGGTTGTAAGCCTCCATGAGGAAGCTGGGGAATTGATCCTAGTCCTTGGAAAAGCATCCAGTGGTCTTAAGCACTGACAGTTTCTACAGCCCCTTTACATGTGTACTTTGAGTTAAAATAGAGTTAAAATTGATAGATAGAGTTATCTACAGTTTATTAATGAAGTAATATTAGTCTGCACACTTAGTAGGCTGTGCAGATAATAAAGGCTTCGTTTGTTTGCCACGACTTAAAGGATATGCATTTTAAATGGCTCTATTGAGGCTGGAGACATGGCTCAGTGGTTGAGTGCACCTCTTGCTCTTATAGAGGATCCCAGTTCTGTTACCACCTACATAGTGGTTGAGAACCATCTAAAATTTTAGTTTCAGGAAAATGAATACCCTCTTCTGTATTCCATAGACACAGAAATGGATGTGGTACATACGTAATTGTAGACAATCACTCATACACCTAAAAGAAAAGAAATAAAACTAAAATATGTGGCTGTTTCAGCACATATTGCTCCACACATCTTTGCTTTCCTTATCAATGTTGTTACTGTAAATCAAGATTACTGGAAGCATGTCTGCTGAATAAGAAATGACAGTGTGCCTTTTTAAAGTGTGTATTCGTTTACACGAATTGTTCTTAAACTCCAATATTCCATAGAATTCAGAAAACATTGAGTAGACTCCAGTTGTATGCTAATTGTACCCATTTAGACAGTAGGAATATAATATAAAGAAGAAGGCCTTGTTTGAAAAGCATCTTGACAAATTTGGTGCTACCTAACAAAATTTACTGTCTTAGTTACATTACATTTCTTTTTTTTTTTTTTTTTGGTTTTTCGAGACAGGGTTTCTCTGTGTAGCCTTGGCTGTCCTGGCACTCACTCTGTAGACCAGGTTGGCCTCGAACTCAGAAATCCACCTGCCTCTGCCTCCCAAGTGCTGGGATTAAAGGCGTGAACCACCACTGCCTGCCTTAGTTACATTTCTATTGCTGTGATAAAACGCCATGATCAAAGCCACTGACAATGGCAAGTATTTAATTGGGCTCATGGTTTTAGAACCAAGGCCTGCTGGCAGGAAGAACTGAGAATTAGCATCTTGATTCACAAAGCTGTTCCCACTACCACACTTCTAAGGGTACCACACTTGCCAATCTTTCCCACACATTTCCACCAACTGAGACCACGTAGTCAAACATTTTTGTTTCAGCTTTTGATGGGCATTCTCATTCAATCCACCATGGCTCTATACTGAGGGGTTTTCTGTACACTGTCTCACTAGTACAAGGCAGTGGAAGGTAGAAAATGAAGATTTTATGTTATTTTATTTTATTTTATTTTATTTTTTTATTATTATTATTATTTTGTTTTGTTTTGTTTTGTTTTTCAAGACAGGGTTTCTCTGTGTGGTCCTGGCTGTCCTGGAACTCACTCTGTAGACCAGGCTGGCCTCAAACTCAGAAATCCGCCTGCCTCTGCCTCCCAAGTGCTGGGATTAAAGGTGTGCACCACCACCGCCAGGCTTGAAGATTTTATTTTGAATAGGTTGTAACTAAAATGTAATTTCTAGAAACTCTTGTGTATTTACTAATACGTCTTCAGATGTCTGTTGGTGGAAAGTAATCTACTCAGTAGAGATAAGTTAAAGGGAAGCTAAAGTGACTTACAGTAGTAGTTGTTGGAAAACATAGGCAAAGTTGTACTATGAAGATGATACTAAAATCCCATCAGATAGCTGATGTATCTATAAAGCTTCAGAATAATTGGTGATATTCATACTTTCTCTAATTTCCTAATATTGATACAGTCTAAATCAAAAGTGCTATGGAGGTTAGAGAAAAGGATACTTTCTTCATTTTACTGATTGTAGAAAAGGGGTTCGTTGTTGCCTGTTTGTTTTTGTTTTTTCCATCAAAGACAATTACACAGACCTGATTTGCATTGACACTAAGCAAAGTTCGACAGTTATGTAATTGTACAGAATGATATTTTTGGAGATAACTGGTATTAACTTTATGTAAAGATACTTGAGAATTTCTACCTATGCTTTAATTAACTTTGTAATGTTTTAGGACGGGCGTATTTCAGTTAATAAAAAGTGTAAAATCATATTGATAAATCAGAAATAACAGGAAAGCACTTGGATATTGTTGAAGGGATATATGTAATAAGATAGAGTACCAAATATAGGATGAAATATTTTTCCAGATGCTTATTATTTATGCTTTGAAGGTCAGCATTTAATATTAAGCACAAGGTACATTTCATTCCTCTGGTAGCAGACATTATGATGTCACTTCATTATCCACCATGTGCCATGGGAAACTGTTGTGAGTTATGAGGCCACCGCTTAGAATCGAAAATAGAAGATTGTAAGTGTTCTACAGCATGACATGCCCATGTTTCCTATTTTAGAACTGACTGATCTTCAGATAACATATGGTGGTACAAGTAATTGAAAAATTGACAGACCTGTCAAGAAAGTATGCTAGATGAGACCAAAATGCCATGCTGGAGCACATAAAGTGTCTCACAAGTTAAATTTATTGTTTTATATCAAAGAGCAAAGTAAAGGCTATCTGGTTCCCCTGCTACAGAGAGCACTGTTTAGTACTAGGTGTTCAGAAGTAATTCAGAAGCCTTGAAAAATTGGTTGCTTTTAATCAACATTTAGAAGAAAATTCTATGCAATATAATTAAACAGTAAGAATTTTATAATTATAGAGTCATTTCCTTATTCTAGAATCAGAATAGTGTATTGTTTTACTTTTAAGATACTGTTAAATGTGTTGTCAAGCTGAAAACTCTGAAATTTAGGGTTTAATGTTTGCTAAAATTTATTTTTCAGGAAGATGAAAATGAAGCTGAAAAGAAAAATGCATCTCAGGAGCTCAGCATGGAGCAGAAAAATCCAAAGAAATAAAGAAGGATTGTCTAGTGTGTTCTGAAGCATTTACAACTTATGCTGAGGCAGATAACATTTCTAATTTGTAAAATGTTAATTGTAAAATCTAATTTACAAAACTCTTCTCAATAAAGTCCTTGAAATAGGAGCTTGGATTTGAAATTCATATTTTTTTAAACAATTCAACTTTGATTTAAAGGCCAGACACCATCAGAATATCTTTTGGTTTCTGTATTGTTTTGGCTTTGTGGCTTTGTTGTTGATAGTGGGATTTATATTGTTTCAGTTTTTGTTCTTTTGAGACAGGGTTTCATTGTGTACTCTTGTGGACCTAAAGGTACCTATGTAAACCAGGTGGCCCACAGACTTAAAGAGATGTGGGCCACCATAACAGCCTCTCAAATTTTTTTTTTTTTAAAGAAATTGTCAAAAATACAAGAACAAGATTTTCTTTGTCCTGGGACCTAAGTAGAAAAGGGTTTTGTTGTTGTTGTCTTGTATCTATATGGCCTAAAAGAAACCTCTGGGAATATATAAATCATTTTTATTTTTATTCTTTTTGCTCTTTTCACTAGTTATCTTCCAAATGAAGATACAAAGTTCTAGTTACCAATATAAGGAAAACCCAGTATTCTGGTTTGCTTTCCTGTTCTTATGATAAGGACCATAACGTTATAAAAGCAACGTTGGGGACAGAAGGATTCACTTCAACTTACACTTCCAGGTCTCAGGAAGCCATGGAGGAACATTGCTAACTGGCTACCTTCCTTATACAACCTGGGCACAGTTGCCTAGGAAGAGTGCTACCCAAGGATGGGCTGAGCCCACCGCTGTCAGTCAAGATACCTCTCACAAATACAACCATATGCCTGTGTGGTTTGTGTAGTTACTTAGGTAAGGATCTCTCAGTCAGGAGAGTGTAGGTATGTGTCAAATTGACAGTAAAACTAACTGGGACCACCAACATAATTAAAAAGAAAATAGGAAACGCTCATGCATGCAAAAACT
Organism: Rhabdomys pumilio; assembly: GCA_030674055.1. Taxonomy (NCBI): domain Eukaryota; kingdom Metazoa; phylum Chordata; class Mammalia; order Rodentia; family Muridae; genus Rhabdomys; species Rhabdomys pumilio. The sequence goes on from JANHMN010000016.1 coordinate 21,671,798, forward strand.
GAAAACCAGCCAATGCCACAGGAAATACCATCACCTGATACACCATGTTTGCAGAAAGGATGAAAAATAATTTGACAATCCTTGGTAGCAGAGAGAATGCCATGATTTTTTAAGCCATAATATACTTTTAATAAGAGGACTGGAGAGGTAACTCAATGGTTAAAAATGCTTACTGCTTATAGAAGACTGGAGTTTTGAAGGGAAGAGGAAGAGCAAGAGAGGACAGGGCAAGAGAAAGGAGGGCCAAGCAGCCCTTTTCATAGTGAGTCAGGCCATGCCCTGAATAAACTCTATTCTATACTAAAAAAATAGAAGAAGAAGAGGAGGACGATGACGACAATGACAACAACGACTGGAATTTTGCTTCTAGCACTTAAATCGTACAGTGACAGCCCCAGGAGATCTAGCAATACTTTTGGCCTCTGTAGACACCTCTGTTCATGGACACACATACAAACACACACACGCACACATGCAAGCACACACATTGACACACACAGTCTTTCTAAAACTAGTGTATAAGGACCTATGTATCTGTCCACACATGCTTCTCTCAGCTATTTAAAAACAAAAACATTCTATATGCTTCTTTGGCTTATACATTTTCCAAACTCTTTCTGTCCTTCATTTTTATTAATGTGTTAAAGCCATTGTATCCTCCTTGCTGACTTTTGAGCTGGTATTTGCCAACTCTAGGAGTAGGAATGAATCTAGTTGCAGTTTGTAGAACCACAGTTCTGGCAGATGTCTTTGTTTGACTATTGAAGGCAGAGTTGCTTAAAATATGGGTTAGAACTTTGAGGGAGCTTGCAGGAGAATGCAACATGCAACATCCTCTCCGTTAAAATGGAATCAGATGTTTCCCTGGGTCGTATTTTTACCACATGCATCTGACGAGCTCACTAAACGTGTGACAATAGGATGTGCTGGCAGTTGATTCCGTAGGCTGAAATAGAGAAACCTGAAGTAGGCCAAACAGGTTTAGTGAAGGATAGCCTCTAATCTGACTGGAAATCAGGAAAGGAGCTCAAACTTATAAAACATGCTTCCTGAGGGAATTCTGGACTGGGCCAAAGGAAAGGCTGAGAAAGCAGTTCAGAGTCTGCACAGGGGCTTTGCCCTAAGCAATTTCAAAAGTCACTGTGACATTTTTTGCTTCCTGGATCTATTTCAGAACAGCCATATTTACACAGATTGGTATGTTATCAGGTTTTTGGTGGTGGTTGGTTGGTTTTTTGTTTTTGTTTGTTTTGTTTTTTGTTTTTGCTTTTGTTTTAAACCAGGGTCTCTGTATAGTCCTGGCTGTTCTGGAACTTATGTATACCAGGCTGGCCTTGAACATAGAGAGATCTTCCTGTGTCTGGAGTATTGACATCAAAGGCGTGTGCCACTATGTTTGGCCATCACTTTGAAAGGTGATGATAGGTGCTTCATACCTTAGCAGCCACATTACATGTTCTGGGTTATGCATACAGTCATGCCTATGAATATGAGATTGATGCTGTTGCTTTTCACATTTTAATAATGAGCAATGTGCATCTTAAAAGAAATAATCGAACAAAAGCTGTGTACTTTGTGTTTAGCAGCAATAGTTTAAATGAAAAGAGGCTTGCCCCAAAATATCACAAAATACCACATAATAGCCACTAATACATTTCTTTTGATCTGTACTTTTTATTCTACCTGTAATTCTCTACACTAACATTTTAGTGTTTTTATTATTTTTAGATTTTTTTATTATTATTTTGAATTATGTCTGTATATGGAGAGGTACGCTTGAGTACCGGAACCTTTGGAGCCAGAGAGGCCAGAACCTATGGAGCTAGTTACAGTAGTAAGCTGACCAAGTGGGTATTAGGAATCAAACTCTACCTTCTACAAGAACAGTATACACTCTTTTTTTTTCTCCTATGTATTTTTGTATTGGATATTGTATTTACATTTCAGATTTTATCTCCTTACCCCATGCCCCTCACCACCCAGGAACCTCCTATCCCATCCCCCCTCCTCCTGCTTCTATGAGGATGTGCCCCCACCTACCCTCCCACTTCTACCTCCCTACCCTCGAACTTCCCCCCCACCTCCCATTCGGTGTTCAGCCTTCATGGGATGAAGGAGCTCCTCTCCCACCTATGCCCAACAAGGCCATCCTCCCCTACATATACAGATGGAGTCATGGGTCCCTCCCTATGTGCTCCCAGGCTGGTGGTTTAGACCCTGGGGAGCTCTGGTTGGTTGGTATTGTTGCTCTCCTCATGGGGCCACAAACTCTTTCAGCTCCTTCAGTCTTCTCTCTAACTTCTCCATTGGGAAACCCTTGATCAGATCAATGGTTAGCTATGAGCTTCTGCCTCTGTATATGTCAGACTCTGGCAGATCTCTAAGGAGACCACAATATCAGGCTCTTGTCAGCATGCACTTCCTGCCATCCACATCAGTGACTACCTTTGGTGACTGCACATGGGATGGATACCCAGGTGGAATGGTCTCCAGTTTCTGTCCCACACTTTGTCTCCCTTGAGTATTTTGTTACTCCTTCTAAGTAGGACCGAGGCATCCACACTTGGTCTTCCTTCGATATACACTCTTAATCTTGGCACCATCTCTCCTGAGCCACTGTTATTCATCTTGGACTTTGGTTTAAGTGAAATCGAGGAAATGGCATAACTACATTCTTTATACTCGAGAATAGAGTGCTGCTTGTAATGGACCAACTATGAAAACAAACTGTTGTTTGTCTATGACATCCCAGAGGAGCTTTGACCTTTTTCTGTTTTTTTTTTTAAAAAAAAAAAAAAAACAAGTGGTTGGTTCCATTTTGTATGTTGCCATCTGCTCTATTGATGCCTGCCTGCATTTCTAAAATGAGAGGTGAGTGTGGGAGGCACAGTGAAAGCCACTATGGGGATATAATCAGTACTTGTACTTAACTGATACTGTTATTCAAAAAGTGTTATGATGTCCCTTTTAAAAAAAGTTTTCATTGCACCAGCAAGATGGTGTAATGAGAAAGGTTGTTTGCTATTAAGCCTGACAGCCTATATTTGATCCTGAGGAGCCACATGATGGTAAGAACTAACTCAGGAAAGTTGCCCTCTGGCTTCCGCATATACACATACACCCAAATAAATAAATATATATATAAATAAGTAAATGTATGTTAAAAACTTGTTTAACAACATGTACCCATAATTTAGAATAGTGAATGTTAGAGTAAAAGTCCTTGAGTTTCCCTTCAGAAAAAAAGTGTGTATGAATTAGTCAGAAGCTTAAAGCCCATACTTGGATATTCTATGTTAAAATATGTGGGATTTCTTTTTAAGATTTACCTATTTTTGAAATTTGTGTGTGTGTGTGTGTGTGTGTGTGTGTGTGTGTGTGTGTGTGTGTATGTGTGTGTGTGTGCGCGCGCGCGCACGTGCGCTCTGCATGGGGATTTGTGTTCCTGTATGCAGTAACTGCAGAGGCCAGAGGTATCAAATTCTCTGGGACTGAAGCTAGAGGCAGTTGTGTACTGCCCAACATGGGTGCTAGGAACCAGACTAGGATCCTCTGTACACGCAGTATAAGTTCTTAAGTGCTGAGCCTTCTTCCCAGCCTCATATGTAAGTCTCATAATGCCACAATATATGTGACTGACATTAATCACTTTATTTGCATGTTATATATTTTCATACTATAGATTGTAGTACATACTAGGCCAGCCTGTCATAACAAAATAACCAGAGGGTGCATTTGTTAAAACACAAGAAGTTTATTTTTTCAGTTTGGTATGACTAGAATTTCTAGATTAAAGTTCAGTACAGTTGACTTTCTTTCCCATAAGGCATTCTCTGCCTAACTTATTTGGGTTGTGTTAAGGAACATTGCAACGGTATCTGTAGCTATACAGATTCTTTATATTTACAGAAAGTCTTCATAAAGGTTGCTAATTGGCATATGATCTATCAGTTAACTTCTACAGGGTATCCACTGTATAATGAAATCTTCCTGTTTTCATTATTCCTTTACCCGTTACTTAGCTCATTTCCTAGCCAGTACCAAGATAAGTACCACAGCCCTGAGGTGGTCTAAGACTACCGATGCCTGGAGAACACAGCTTACTCTATACTTCATGATGCGCGTAAACCTAGCCTACAGTTCATAGAAACGAACTGTGTTATGTTAGATTCTGACTTATATTTCTTTATAACCTCCAAGAATTTAAACATAAGACAAGTTTTTATTAGTCTTTCTCTATCACAAACCCTCAAATAGCATTTTTTTTCCTCAGCTGTGTTTAGTTTACACTCCTTACTTAGGTCTAGGCTATAAACAGCAGAAGCAGGCAAGGATGTTACACCACACAGCTGACTGGCAAATGGAAGCTGCTAAATACAAGTTCTTAAATCCATTCAACAAAACTAGTAAAATCGTCTATGTGCCATGCTGTTTTCTGTGGTCTTCAGTGGGGAATAACAGTGGATGCTACTCTCGGGTATTCTCCTTACCTCTGATAAATTCCACTGAATACATTTATGTTAAACACCCATTCAAATGTGTAACTCAGTAACTCTGGAAACATGGGTACATCTGCGTGTATTACACGGGATTCTCCATAGGAGATAAAGATAGGGAGATTTATAGGTATAGATCCGCCTACACTGTAGGGACTGAGTAGCCAGACAATGGCTGGCTGCACAATGGAGAAAACAAGCCAGTAGCTGTTTGGACCTTGAAGCTGAATGTCTCCGCAGTTCCAAAGCAATGGTGGGAGCCTGGAAGATTCCTGGAAAGTTGCTCGTATTCAGTTATCATTGGAAAGCCAGAGAAACTGGAGTCTGAGTCAGTAGAGCACAGCACAGTAACAATGAACTCAGAGAGGAGCAAAGACCAGCAGGCAGTTGCTTTTTCCTCTCCTATCTTTGTATGTGAGCTTCCCACTGGATGATGCTACCTCTGAGGAAGAGTGTAACATCATTTAGTTAATCCCTCCTGGAAATGCTCATCATAGAAGAGCCCAGAGATGTATCCTCCTATTGACACTAGACCCTGTCATGTCCCTGAAATGAGCCCTTACACCATGTGATCTCTGTTCCAATCTACAGAGCATTTCCTCCACTCAAAATGTCCTTTCTTGTAGTTTTGAAGTCACACAGCCTTGTTACTTTCCCTGATTTCTTTTTTTTCTTTTGTTTCTTTGTTTGTTTTTTATCACCTTGTACAAAGCTCAAGTCCAAGTGGATCAAGGACTTCAACTTAAAGCTCATTGGCACAGGTGCAAACTTTTTGAACAGAACACCAATGGCTCAGGCTCTAAGATCAACCATAGACAAATGGGACCTCATGAAATTGAAAAGCTCTGTAAGGTGAAGGACACTGTCAATAGGACAGAACAGCAACCTGCAGATTGCAAAAAGTTCTTCACTAACCCTACCTTCTTCCTGAAGCTTGCCTGATGTAAAATTCCACATCGTGAAATCACAAGATAAATAATCTTACTACCTTCACTCAGGAGAGTGAAGAAATTTCTGAAGGGAAATTTAAGGACTTTTACTCTAACATTCACTATCCTAAATTATGAGTACATGTTGTTAAACAAGTTTTTAACATTTATTTATTTATTTATTTATTTATTTATTTGGGTGTATGTGTGTATGTGGAAGCCAGAGGGCAACTTTCCTGAGTTAGTTCTTACCATCATGTGGCTCCTTGGGATCAAATTCAGTCTATCAGGAGAGTGTTTTTGAAATGGTCTGTAGTTTATTCCTACTAACTGAAAAATATGTCCTCATTGTGTGAATATGCCACAATTTGTCCATCTATTTGTTGACTGACATTTAAACAGACATAAAATAGTACAAATACAAATAGTCAAAAAGCACACAAAATAAAACATTATTAGTAATTATAAAAAGCCTAATTAAAACAAGTTACAACTATATAGTCACCAAGCTCTGCATATGAGTGACTGTGTTACCTATTGAACAGGTGAATTAGAGCTACTTCATTTTAAGATGTGGTACCAAATTTTGGAACTGTAATGAAAGTAATAGCAATATCGCAATAACTTGCATTCAAATTATGTATTGAAATGCCTTCTTGAATAGGTTTAATTAAGTTTTTATTTTTTAATTTGTGACTACTAGGAAATTTGAACTTACGTGCTCCTCAACAGTGGTCTTGGACTGTAATTCTAAGTCTAAAAGCAAATCTTGGAAAGATACAGAAAAACTCTGAAAATTTCATGTATTGTTGGTGGAGATGTAAAATACTATATCATTTCAAAAAAGAATTAAAGGATCTTTCATAAAGTTAGCCAAACCCTTAGTACATGACTTAGTAATGCTACTACCACAAGAGTCTATATAAGGGAGATGAAAACATGTTCACTCAAAGGTTTGTTTAGAATATTTGTAACCATCTTATTCATAGTGGCCGCACTCTGGAGCCAATTATTGTTCCTATTCAGCGATAAGTCACACTTCAAACTGGTTATTCCTTTCAGCATGTAATGCGATTCACAAAGTTAGGGTCTAATTCTTATAGCTGTAACAACAGCATAAAAAAATAATTACTACAAAGCTACTATGAAAGTTTACATTGAAATCTAAACACTACATAAAAGAACTACGAATTTTAACATTCACAAAGCAGTGTTGTAGCTTATTTGAAAATATTCAATAGACCCACAGCTTTTTTAACGATCCTATATTCTAAGTTTTTAAGTATGGCTATGTATTTCAGTGAATGGTATTCATTTTCCTTGGCATTAGAAAGTGTAAGTGAGGGGACAGCAGTTATGTGTACCTTGTTGTTAGAAAATGGAATAGCATGGCCTGCCTTGAGTCTGATTTCCACTCCAGAGGGCAGTGACTTCCCCCTGGTAGCTTTCTGAGCCTCCAGATGAAATGGGGGTGGAGTCAGTAGTTCTGCACCTCTAATACCTTTAGAAACGTAATAAAATTTTATTTGAATATTATATTATGTGTTTTGCATGTGTATTCTTTTGCAAAACAATCATTAATCATTTTTCCTCTAAGCAAGAGCTTTGAATGTATCTGTTTTCCTGCCTACAATATATTTCGTCTTGTTTTTCTTGTTGCAATAAGTGTTTGCTATTTTTTTAAATTGGATATAAACAACTCATAAAAAGGAGACTTTCTCCTTCAAAAGTTTTATGTAGTTATCGCAAATATACTGCAAAGACTGCTGAGAAAGAGGCAACAAATTAATTTCATTTGCCATATCTCCAGTCAGTGCCTGTGGCTCCTTAAGGCCTGTGCAGGTTTCTCTTGACAGAGTTCTGATACTGCTTGGGACTAAGGCAACTTCCTCCTGGTACCAAACTAAATAAGGTTCACTCTCACTTGTGAAAGTTGATTAGAAAACTACTCCATTTTCCATTACAATTTTTACATAGCCATGAATGAGCAAATTTGTTCTTCATTCCAGACTACTGAGCAATCATAGCAGGTAATAAATGTTGTCCCGTTGTGAATGCAATGTGGAATCCGTGACTTTGTTATCTGCAGAGGAAGTCAAGCACTTAAAGCAACAGTGTGAAATCTCAAGTAGCTGAGGTATAATTCTGATTTGTTTTTAGAAAACTCTTAATTTTCTAGTTACAAAGCCAAATAAGATCAGCCCTTTAAAACTACTGAGCCATGAAACCCATTCTCCTTAAGGGCTTTAAATTTGGGAGCACACTCATGAAATTTATAGCTTTGATGAGATATATTTTGCCTGCAGTCAAGATGAGAGTTAGACCATTGGTTTCCCAGCATGACACCTATGTGTTCTTGTGTGCAGAAGATTTCATTAGGCTCGTAATATCACAGCCAACATCACATTAATGTTTACAAGGTTGCCTTTGTCACTTTTACATCTTCCATTTACACCTGCAGCATGCTAAATAGCTCACTCTAGAGAATAAGACCCTGCTTTCCCTGCCACTGTCAGTGGAGTGAAATAAAACCACCACTTTCATATTCGTGCTGTTCAAGCCACAGATAGGAAAAGAGACAGCTTCTAGAAACAATTGATAATTATCATTTCAAAATCATTTCAGATCAGATGCCCTTATAAGCATGCATGTGGTAGCTTTCACTGTTGACACTGAAAAGGTAGCTGGGCAATTCTGACTCTTACTATTTGGGGCAGAGCCTGATATAAAGGAGACATGAGATTATCATCGCTTTTAAGGATAGATGAACTTCTTCAGGACATTCAGACCTCAGGACAATGAGCAAGGGAGCTTGGTATGTAGGACCTACTGTATCATAAAGGCAGCCACCTCTACAGGAGCCTGCCATCTGCCTCACATAATGAATAAAGAGCTCTGCAGGAAGAAACCTATTATTTGGAAATGGTAGTGCTCTTTTTTATTAGGCAGTGAAATTCTGTGATTAAGAAAATCAGTTCTGTAAGCTGTGTTCTTAAATTTGCGTAAAGCATCTAAGATGTTTTAGCTGTAATTTTGCTATTCCCTCTACCATTTGTCATTATTGACACTCTCAGACACAAGTGAGACAAGAAAGAGCACAGTAGATTTTTGTGTATTCTAGAGTCAGACTAAGCAATTACTGATATTATTTCATCTTTAAAGAGATGTGAGAAGATATTTGTTTTGATTCTTAATGGTGATTATATGTAAAGCATAAATAGCTAGACTCCGGGTTCATATTTGTGTTTTTGTACCTTGAGCAGAAATATAGAACTAGTCAGAAGTAAAAATCATGAATATATTTCAGCTTACAAAGTCCCGTTGAACTGAACTAGCTTTATAATTACACTAAGAAGGGATAACACTAATGCCTTCAAAATGTTATTTTGCTGGTAAAATTAAATTAACAAAAGGACAAAAGGAACATCTGTTTGGGGTTATGATATTTTCTCCTGGGGAGTACATTCTTTCAAGGCTATCTTATTAGGCTTCATTGATTTGGATTTTATTATTTTATTGAATCTAATTCTAAAAGTCAAGAATAGTCTCGTGGAAATTTCCTGGTACAATGTTGGTCTCCAGGATCTTTAGACACATTTCTTCTTTCTTCTTACATCCTAGCTCCTGAGGGAGAAAAGTAAATTCTTGCTTGATACTTATAATTCCAGTTTTGCATATTGTTGTCTGATAGTTTTGTATCACATCCTCATCAGGCAAACTGAATCTTTATCCTATTGAACAAAACAATCTTTCAACACTATGATTCTGTCCTCGAGCTTGACTACCTCACGTATCTTTAATTTTTTATTAGTTGGGAGTTTCATAGAACATGTTTGATCACTCTGTGCTTTTTCATATTTGTAAACACCAAAGATCACTTTTGTGCTGCCCAAATATTCTTCTGAGATCTGTTGGCTCCCATTGGATCATGGATGATACACCAAAGGCTACACTCTCAGAGAAATCAATCTTCCCTCTTCTACCAACTAATAGTTGCCAATTATTCTAAGGCAATGGTTGGCATTTCATGCCCAATTTCTAACTTTATGCTGGTATTTGATCTACCTCGGGCTTGCACAAATCTTGTGCATGCTTTCACCTCTTTGATTTCATAATATGAGTTCTCTGTGTGTAGCAACCATGATGTATCCAGAAGACACTATTCCCTTTTAATCACCTACCACATTGAGCTCTTTCATGCTTTTTGCCTTATCTTATGCATAGTCCCGAGGCCTTGGTAGAAGGAAGGACCACAAAAGATGCTTTTCAAGCGAAGATTGAAATGTTGACCTATGGGTATCACGGTAGGTCATTAGGCCTAAGTTAGTTCCATACTGTGTCCATTTATCAGAATAAAAGCAATAAGTATTTGCCAGGAGCCAAGCCCAGGAAATTACCTGCTGTTCTGAGAGAACCCAGGAAATTACCTGCTGTTCTAGAAAGACTAGTCAGTACAAGGTTAAGAAAGGACGTTCACGGGTCTCAGGTCCCAGGAACTTAAAGAACGTCTGGCATTTCCTTGGAGTTGGTTATGACAGTGGGATGGTCTAGGGCAATAAGGATATGACAGTGAACTGGTCTAAGGCAATAAGGATTCCATAGTAGGATAGCCCTAAGCAATGACCTTTGCCCAAACTTCCCGGTTTGCTGTGTCCTTATAACCTGCCCCAAAAATTAAAGTTTCAGAGCTTGATCAGAACCTCAGACTTGCTCTCATTCTTTGTGTCTCTTGTCCTCTCATTCGTTCGCCCCTTCCCTAAGGTCTCATTGAATCCCCAAGGGCCGGGGCAAGTATTCCCTTAAGGCTATTTCCTGTCTATCCAAAAGTTTTTGGTCAGATAATGGTACCAGATATTGGTGTCATCTTGTGAAATAGGACTTAAATGTAATCAGAAAATGATTAATGACTCCCATGATGTTTGTTCTATTATTGCACCACTGAGCATGTCTTGCCAGACCAATCATTATTGTACCTTGCAGCATTCACATCCGAGTATCACTTTCCTCCTCTGGTAGCATGAATAGCAAATACTGACACCATGAAAGCTAGCCAGTAGGAATGAAGGTTTTGCATCAGCACGAGCTTGATTGTTTTTCCATATTCTATGATTCAAGCATATGGTGGTTTGGGCAATATGGTCTCACCATCAAGATCTGAAGAGAAAAACCAAGAACAATGTAACGGCCTGTCCTGTCCCATCATATAACTCAATAAAGGTCATAACTTTGTAAGATCTGCCAGTTGTTCTTCCTTTACTGACACATCATCCTGTGTACCCATGCTCATTCTGTATATCTACTGTGGCTTTAATACTGCTTACCCAGTTATACCATTCACAGTTATGAGTTTCTGCTCAAATATCAATAATTATTAATTAATTTGTTCATCAAACATCCCCAACTATGAGCTACACTCTGTGGTATGCTGCCTTGGTTCTCAGTATAGTCTTGATGCAGGCATATAAAGAGAATGAAGGCGTGGTGATTAAGTGTTCTAGTAGAGGTTAATAAATGAGGCTACAGAAGAGAATGGAGTGAGAAAGCTAAATAAGCGTAGGCTTTGGGACAAGGATCTCAAAAAAAAAAAAAACCACTTGAGTCTGGCTTTGAAGGCACGTTTTATGTTTCAGACAGAAGGAGTAGTGAATGAGTAGTGTTTCAAAGAAACAAACAAAATGACAATAGACAGAGGCAAAGGCTGTAAAGGCTAAAAGGTAATTTAGCTTTTCTGAATCCAAGAAAATGCCAGACAGAAAGTGCTCAGAGCACAGCCTGGGAAGATATGAGAAGACCTTGTTGGGAAAAATCTCTGGTTTTGTTAAAGACTTTGCATTTAGTTCTTTAGAATTGGATAAGTACTTAAAGCACATGAATCTTAAGAAATAGTTGAGATAGTTGTACAGTATTATGAATGTCATTAATACCACTGAGTTGTACACATTAAATGGTTAAAACAGCACATTTTATGTTACAAAGTTTACCATAATTTTTAAAAATTAATCATAGGATATAGAAGGGGACCATTGAAATATATGTATTTTTACATGGATAAAATGTGAAGTATATGAATTATAGCCTAATAATATTGTTGAAAAAATAAGCCCCCAGGGAAACAAACTACATGGGAAGTATTTAAAGCACTGATACTCTGGCTCTGTGCTCTGGTCAATTAAGTTAGAATGTCTGGAGGTGGGCTAAGCTTTGCACACCTAGTGAAGTGCTCCAGGCAATTCTAATGTGCATTCACAGTACAGAAGCACTGCTGAAGGCAATAAGGAACCAGTGAAGAATTTTAATCAAGAGAAAAACCTCATCAGATTTGCATTTCAGGAAATCCACTTTGTCAATTGCGTGGAACACAGATCATCAACTTTTCAGCTCCACGTGAGAAGCCATGTGGATGGCAATAGAGACTATGTTTATAGTAAACTCCGGAAAGCAACTCCAGACAGAGGCTAGAACACATACAAAAAAAAAAAAATGGCTACTCAGCAAGGAAGGATCCCAGCACCTGGAGGTATTAAGTCCACCCGAGTGTGTCTCTGCTACCTCACACTGGGGTTGTGGAGGGAAAACTTGCCTTTGTCTTTGGTTATTTATTGTTTTTGTTTTGTTTTTGAGACCTGTCTGCAGCTCAGTCGTGTATCCTACTAACCACACCATTATCAGTGTCTGATTATCATCCAGTCCAGAAGCCTTCTTCATTATCTTTGATTCCTAAAAATTATGATGTATATAACTTAAGGTTCACACTACAAACGTGTGTTTAAGAAAAACGTACATTCAGGTAACATCAGCAAAAATAAGCTAGACAGTAAGTTCAATGATCCTACCCTACAAGTCTGTAGTTTCTGCCAAGTTAACTATCAGGATCTCCTCCTAATCACAACCTCAGACAACCACTAAATGCTTTTTCCACAATTCGGTATAGGTGAATGTGAGACTATGAAAAGGAATGCTTGGTTTTTGGTAGAGCACTGTCTAGAAGTGGCTGGAGACCCTGCAAGGGATGGCACACATTTTACCACATTCCCAGACCCCAGGCTCTTAACACACTGTCTAAGACCTCCATTGATCAGTGCCTTTCAGTCACATAGGGCAATGCAGCCGCCCATCCAAAGAGGTTTGTGTCACCTAGCACAGGTAGAGGGTGTGACTACAGGCTGCAGCCTCAAGAGATTTCCATATTGATGAGATACCTAAAGGCCAGAGGGCATAGCCAATTAAGCATTCCTTCTTTGACCCTCTTCCCTATTTAACTCAGGTCTGCCCTGAGTTTGGGGGGGGGGGGGTGCAGCCAGATTAATCTACTTTCTGCCATGACAATAAACCTTTTAAAACCATAGACTTCCTCATGTCTTTGGGTCTCTGCCATGGGGAATCATGGAGAAGGCCGTTAACTAATGAGTCATTGCTGCTGCCTCCACCTAATCTCCCATCTGAAAACCTCTCTATATTCCCACCATAGAGGCCACCAAGTCAACCAAGCTAGCTGACCCAGCCAAGTGAGTGCTGGTAACAAAAGAGTCTCAACTCGCAGAGTACTGTCGGGACTTCCCTCCCCCTCGTGCTTCTCAGCTGTGGGCCAGTCCAGCCTGTATGCCTGAGGCTCTCAGCAGTGTCTGGGGGCCCAAATACGGAGACCACTGGCCTCCAGGTCAGCCATCGGTCAGGAGACCCTCTCTCAGAAGCCCTGCCCCCACAAGACCTCAGACTAAGTTCTTCCCATGCCCAGGAGGAGCCCCTCAGCTTCTGCCCAGCCCCGTGTGGAATGAACTCAGTAAAATTCCCAAGCTTCTGCTCCCTGGAGCTTACTGCCCCACAGGTGAAATTATATGACACATAGCAGCCAAGCATGGCTTTCCCCACTTAATTCATCTGTGCTGTTGTATGTATTAGTATCCATTCCTTTCTCTTGCTGAGTGAGCTTTCAACTCTCCAGTTACGCCACGGTTGGCTTTCCACTCCTCAGTCCAGACGCACTTGAGAGCTTTCCAGTTGTATTAGTTGCTTTTCTGCTGCTTTGATAAAGCACCACCACTAGAGGAACAGGAGTCCATAATGGAGGGATGGCGACAAGAAACAGGAACAGGAAGTTGAGAGTTCACAGGATGAACTGCAAGCACAAAACAAAGGGGCAGAGCAAAACAGAAGTAGGTGAGGCTTTTTACTCGTAAATCCTACCCACAATGACATACTTTCTTCAGCAAGAATGTGCCACTTACAGCTCCGAAAGCAGAAACACCAACTAGGGCCAAATAGTCAAATGTCCAAGGCTCTGGAGACATTTCTCATTCAAGCCACCACTCCAGGTTTTAAGCACTATAATTAAAGTTGTTATAAATATTTTTGGCAGAATCTTTGCAAGGATGTAATTTTTCCTTTCACTTCATAGTATTGTGTATGAGTTGCATCACTCAGTTGCATCATGTGGTGGTTTGAATAAGAATGACCTCAATAGTCTATCTAATATGTTTGAATAGTTGAACCCCAGTTGGTGGACCTGACTATTAATGATTTAGGCCATATCTTAGTTAGGGTTTTACTGCTGTGAACATAAACCATGACCAAGGCAGCTCTTATAAGGATGACATTTAATTAGGGCTGGCTTACAGGTTTAGAGGTTCAGTTCATTATCATCAAGGCAGGAGCACGGCAGTGTCCAGGTAGATATGGGACTGGAGATGATGAGAATTCTACCTCTTGTTCTGAAGGCATCTAGCAGAAGACTGGCTTCTGGGCAGCTAGGTCAAATGTATTAAGGCCCATACTCACAGTGACACATCTACTCCAACAAAGTCACACCTTCTAATAATGCCACTTCCTGGGCCAAGCATATTCCAGCCATCACAGGTGGTATGACCTTAATAAGAGCTGTACCACTGGGGGAGGAGGTGCTTCAGAGTTTCAAAAGATGGGAGCCACTCTCAGCGTCTTCTGAAGCTGTACTTCCAATTAAACATGTTTTAAAATAAGTCACCTTGGTCCTTGTTTTGTCCTTAACAATAAAAACCTTAATTAAGATATAGAAGTGTAGATTTAACTTTGAGAGATACTACTAAGGCAGGCAAACATAGCGTAGCAACACAAGAGCATGCTTGCCTTAACCTACGAACACTTTCAGCAATCCATTTATCAATCAGGCTGCTTGCATACCTCTTCCTAAATAAAAAAAAAGTGGTCAGTGTCAGAGTTTGGCTTTCATTGCTGTGAAGAGACCTTTACCAAGAAAACAGTTAATTGGGGCTGGCTTTACAGTTTCAGAGGTTTAGTCCATTATCATGATGGGAGGAAGCATGACAGCCTGCAGGCAGACATGGTACGGAAGAAGGAACTGAGTTCTGCATCTTGATCTGAAGGCATCCAGCAGAAGACTCTCCTGCATTGGGTAGAGCTTGAGCACAAGTAAACCTCAAAGCCTACCCTGATTCCATACAACAAGGCCACACCTCCCAAGTCCCTCCCTACCTCTACCTCATGATTATTTTGTTCCTCCTTCTAAGTAGGACTGAAGCATCCACACTTCGGTCTTTCTTCTTGAGCCAGAGTCAAATGTCCAAAGCTCTGGGGACATTTCTCATTCAAGGTCTGTGGGTTGTATTGTGGGTATTCTGAGCTTTTTTCCTAATATCTATTTGTCAGTGAGTACATACCATGTGAGTTCTTTTGTGATTGAGTTACCTCACTCAGGATAATGTTTTCTAGTTCTATCCATTTGCCTGTGAATTTCATGAAGTCATTGTTTTTAATAGCTGAGTAGTACTCCATTGTGTAAATGTACCACATTTTCTGTATTCATTCCTCTGTTGAGGGACATCCGAGCTATTCCCAGCTACTGGCTATTAAAATAAGGCTGCTATGAACATAGTGGAGCAAGAGGGCAGGGTCAGGTGTGGGAGGAGATGAGGGAGATATCCAAAGGGTCAGGAAATTGAACAGAGGTGTGTATCAGTGTGTGTGTGTGGGGGGGGGTTACTGGGATTAGCCACCAGAAAGTCACACATTATAGGAAAGCAAGAGGCTCCCAGGACCCAATGGGGATAACATTAGATGAAATACCCAACAAAGGGGAGAGACAACCTGTAGAGACTATATCTAGACGTTAGGCATGGCCACCAGTTGAGGAATGGATCCACTTACTCATCTCAAAAATATTAACCCAGAATTGCTTCTGTCTAGAGGAAATACAGGGACAAAGAGTGGAGCAGAGATTGAAGGAAAGACCATCTAGAGATTGTCCCACCAGGAGAACCATCACATATACAGCTACCAAAGCCAGACACAATTGCTGATTCCAAGAAGTGCTTGCTGACAGGAGCCTGATATAGCTGTCTCCTGAGAGGCTCTG
This sequence comes from Rhabdomys pumilio, assembly GCA_030674055.1. Classification (NCBI taxonomy): domain Eukaryota; kingdom Metazoa; phylum Chordata; class Mammalia; order Rodentia; family Muridae; genus Rhabdomys; species Rhabdomys pumilio. Next base: position 21,687,571 of record JANHMN010000016.1, read on the forward strand.
CCAGAACCTGACCAATACAGATGTGGATGCTTACAGCCAACCATCAGACTGAGCATGGGGACCCCAATGGAAGAGTTAGGAAAAGGACTGAAGGAGCTGAAGGGGTTTGTAACCCCATAGGAAGAACAACAATATCAATAAACCAGACTCCCCAGAGCTCCCAGGAACTAAACCACCAACTAAAGAGTACAAATGGAGCAACCCATGGCTCCAGCTGCATAGGTAACAGAGAATGGCCTTATCTGGCATCAATGGGAGGAGAGGCCCTTGGTCCTATGAAGGCTTGATGCCCCAGCATAGGGGAATGCTAGGGCAGTGAGGCAGGAATGGGTGGGTGAGGGAGCACCCTCATAGAAGGAGTGGGGAGGGGATAGGAGGTTTGCTAAGGGGAAACTGGGAAGGGGGATAACATTTGAAATGTAAATAAATAACTTAACCAATAAAAAAATCAAGGCCACCCTATTCCAACAAGGACACACCCTCTAATAGTGCTACTCTCTGTGTGCAAAGCATTCAAACACATGAGTGTGTATGAGGGTCAAACCTATTCAAACCACTAAGGTCTCTCTGCCCTAATAGCTTTGTAGCAACTACTTAGTAATGCCTACTTTGTAGTCAAACACATTTTGCTTTTTCTAATATAACTGAAGCAGTCATGTTTTTTCATTGAAGTAACAAAGTTGCCCCCCAATCCCCCCAAGATATCCTGGTATTCTACTACTAGTAGCATCTTCTTGTTGAATTAATCTGGCTTCCCTCACTTGGGGCCATTCTTTGACAAAACTGATGTTTCCAGTGCTCCCCTCTTTCTCCAGGGAAGCACGAGGCTCTGGCCTCCAATGGCAAACCTTTTATGCTTGTCAACACACATAGCTCAGATCTGCATTTAGCGAAGGCAGTCTTACAGCGTTATTTCTACTTTGTTTTCCCAGATATTCTTTTCCTCTTTTTTCTACCATATCATGTGTTGTCTTCAACAGTCTAGCAGTCCCTGATACAGATTCATGCTTCAGAACAGTGGCTTCTATGTGTCCAGAGCAGCTGCCGTTGATAAACTTCTCCTCAGCAGGCTTTGATAGGAAAACAATCCAGGAATAAGGATCACATATTCCGTTTTTTGATTTAGATACTTTTCTCAGGAAGAAGTCTACTATGAACCTTAGAACAACCTCTGGTGTCACTGAGGTCTGGCTGTGTTTCATGATTTCCTCATAAGGTATAAAGCATATCTTCTCTTAACCCTATTTCTTTCAGCGGGCAGCCAGGGCTCAGTTCCTCTGCAAGCTTAAACCAGCTTCCTTTCCTAGTCTTTCAGAATTTGACTCTGTTGTTCTCTTTATCCCTCTGGCTTTAAACTCCTTGTTCTTCTGTTCTGTGGTTAAACTGAATCTTATAGAAAAAGCAAAGATAAACATAGGATGGTATTTTTAAATTAATGTGTATATATCTATATATCTATATGAATCCTTAAATGTATTTTTTCAGAGAATTTTAAATTTTCTTACTTAGAGGCAGTTTGTAATTAATAAATCCACTGGAAGCTCTTTGAGTCATAAGGAAGATTTTGTATGTGAGTGTAAGTTTGCTTACAGAGGTGAGGTATTCCAAATTATGTGTAATTAAGATGTCTAGATTTTTCCTTCAGTCATGGACACCGCCTATTCATTAACAAATCTTCTAGAGTCAACTAAGCATAGTGAACTGTCTACTGAAAAATATCTAATTTAAGATCTATTTCTGTCTCTTCCTGTCTTAGAGTTTCTACTGATGTGACAGAACAATATAGCCATAAGTAACTTAGGCAGGGCAGTTTGTTAGGCTTGTGAGTCCACATCCATAGTCTATTACTGAAGGAAGTCAGAACAGGAGTTCAAACTGGGCAGGAACCTGGAGGCAGGAGCTGGTGCTTGTTCCTCATGGTATGCTCAGCTTGCTTTCTTATAGAGCCCAGGACTACCAGCTCAGGGATAGCACTAACCACAATGGGTTTAATATGGTCCTCGTTCATTAATCACTAATTTAGAAGATGTTCTACAGGCTTGACTATAGTCTGATCTTAGGAAGAAACTTTCTTGGTTGAGACTCCCTTCTCTCCAACAACTCTAGCTTGTGTCAAGTTAACAAAGAAGTAGCCATCATACTACTTCTCTGAAACCCCTTATATATACATTAACCATAACCACCCCCAAACTCCAAGGATTTCTACTAATCCTAACTTTTCAGTCATGTTCTACCAACTTCAACAAGCCAAGGATAGAAAGTAGTATACTACAAACATAGTAAGCTACAGCCACTTATAAAGGCATTTCTCCCAGACCAAGATCACAAAAACCCATGTAGCATCTGGAGATTAAATAAATCATGGACAGGATATCATCTGGTACATTATAGATATGAAATAATATTTTTCTTAAAATTAAAAATGTATAGACTAAAACCATTAGCTATGGTTTGTTAAAATATTTTAAATTTTAATTTTTAAAATTAATATTCATAATTTTCCTCTTTCTACCCTTCATACCTACGTATGCCCACTTAAATGTATGGCCTCTATTTAATTGGTGTGTGTGTTTGTGTGTGTGCATGTATGTTCCTAAATATATAAATATAACATACTCAATCCACTTACTGTTAAAAATGTTACCCATATGTATATGACTTTAGATGTGACCAATGTGGGGGGAAGTTCTCCCTATTCTCAGCATCTCTTAGTTGCCTGTAGTTCCTTGCCTGAAGCATAAATGAGATTAATTCCAAAGGGCTTATATTATAATTTACTATGAAAAGAGCCACATGTCTCAAAGAGGTTTTGTGTGAGGAAGGGAACTGAGGTCGTGCAGAACAGACCAGCCTTGCCTAAGTTTGAAGATCCTGAGGCCAGAAATAACTCTGTACCTAGCCCTGAGAGCAAGCCCTGAACCTTGTTAATACAGCTACAGAAACAGAGCAGTGAAACACCTGGAGCCAAACCATTTGGAGTCCAAATTGTCAATGATGAGACCCATATGTAAAGAAGTATTCTTGAAAGCTAGGGTCAGATCTCTAAGAGTAAAGCAATTCAGTGTGCATTCGGAGTAAAAGATATCTAAGCAGGATTTAATTGTATTTTTAAATTGGAATATTATTTGTCCTGTGACCCACATTTCTTCAAAACAAGACAAAACAAAACAGACTCAGGGTCATTGAATCTTCTGTTGTTCTTTACAGTATCCATATTGAATACAACTCTTGTTTTTTTTATTATGATAAATACTACACTTTCAAGGAACCATGTCATTATTTAACAACAACAGAATCGATGTACCTTAGAATATTAATGATAATATAAATATAGAGAAAGAGCTGTGGAATTTAAAATTCATACAGAATCTGTAACCAATTAATTTTCTAAGTGGATGAAATTAATAATCATGCCATTTCTAAAATCTTTAGATGAGTTAAGCACAGATCAGTCTGTGAGTATTCTAAACACATCTGAGGAGGATATGTTTCTGCTTTGTAAAGGTTTGCATTTGTCTGCAGTTCACTGAACATACAAAATGTCAAAGGAATATCTCAGCTTGTGGAATCCACACTTCATTTTATAGTATACTATAGAACATAATGGCTCTGAGCATCCCTGAAAAATGACAGGAAACATTTCCACTGACTGTTAGGGGCTACTTGGTGCTATACTCAACCTGCAGAGCTCTCTCTCTCTCTCTCTCTCTCTCTCTCTCTCTCTCTCTCTCTCTCTC
>JANHMN010000016.1:21691317-21729498 GCA_030674055.1 Rhabdomys pumilio
CTCTCTCTCTCTCTCTCTCTCTCTCTCTCTCTCTCTCTCTCTCTCTCCTACCCCAGGCCACTCAACATCCTAAGCATATCCTGTAAGAAGGACATGTGTTAGTTAAAGTGTAAACCTTTATCGTTGCTCCTGCTGCCTGGAAATCAGACATTCTAACTACAAGAATACATATGGGCTACTTATCAATCAGTTACATAGCATGAGGACTATGTCTGCAATCTCTTAGAGGTGATCCCCACTTGATCTCACAGGCTTAAACTCTCCTCATAGTCTTCCCCATGCTATCTTTTCCATGGCATCAAGAATGCCCTTAATAACTCTCATATACAAAGGAACACTATGCTCAATATCCTGCTTGAAACCTGACTTTCTGAAACTCTTACTAGCATCAGCCTCTTACTCTGGATTCATTTAGTACTGGTTTGTATTTTTCTCCCTGTTTAGAGCTTCATGCTCTATGAATGTCATTTACTCTTTGAGGGATGGGGTGCAGGGGCAGTCTTGGGAGGCAGGCAGAAGAACTGGCTCTTTGGAGTTAGAAGCACGGGGATCCTCCTCTTGGGAAAGCACAAAGGGTAGACCCTTGATGGCCTATGCTCCTGGAAAGGGGGCTGTTGGAAACACATGTGCTATTCTAGGTCTATGTTCAACAATACCTTGGAACGGCTCTACAATGGCAAGGTACAAAATTAGTCTGAGACAAGCAAAATTTGCACAGAGCACAATTCCAGATCTCCTTTGTGTTTTTACCACCCCTGGTTTAAGCAGGCTTCGTGGATTTTCCTGATGCTTCAAGGGAAGAAGAATGAACTCATACTAAAGAGCAATGGATGGAAATCTTTCATTGTATGCTAGTCCCACTCAGTCTTCCTTTCAGCAAGACTGAAACTTAAAAGCAAACAAACAAATAAATAAACAAAGAAAGAATGTCTGCAATGCATAAGGCAGTCATCAAACCTCACCCCTTAGAGAATGCCGGCCCTCCACTAACTATACAGGACCTATTCCCAGGATCTGCTGTATGGTCTATATATGTATATACTTCCGTTCTTTCCTGTCACAAAATGTGTTAGTGTGTTGGCTATACAAAACCATTTTACGAACACATTCACAAATGCTCATGAAAGCTTCAGTTTTGCTAAACTGAGTCTGAATGAACAATGTAACGATGGCCAAATCTTCAACTAAGTGATTTTAGTGGATGTAAGCATCCTCCGTCAGCCATAGAGAAAGAGCCAGACATTTGTAAAAATGGGCAAGAGATTATATTAGAGTTTCTGCAGTAAGATAGGGAGACTCTAATACAACTAGAGCTCAACTCCACTGGGGTGGGGAAAGATCAAGATGTCTTTTCAATTTTGCAGTGTGTTAAAGGAAAGATACTAAAGGATACCATAAGATGAGACTGCCAGTCAGTGTGATTTTAGCCATCTCTGTGTTCTGCCTAGAGTTTTGTTGGTGTTAGGCTCCTGCTTCCCTCAGAGACTAGGAGACAGTGCCTCAATCTCTCTCAAGGATTGCATTTTCTCAGCGTCTGAGAAAAAGCATGCTCGAATTAGAGATTTGTATCACAAAGAGATGGAAAAGGAATTTAAACATTTTGCAAAGCACTGCAGGTCAGTCCTATAGCGAGGAGTACGTGAAAAGAAACAGAAATTCAGCTTTCTTAAGCAGGTCATTGTCCTAAGGACATTGCCTTAAACAGAGAAAAGCCATGTTAGAGTATGTTCAAGTCTCTTTGTCTGAATGGTGGTTCAAACAAATTGTCTGTGTTTTCATTTACATTTCACAGTATTGAGATTTCTACCTGCTGATAGTCATGGCATTTTTATTTCCCTTCTTTGGAGTTCAGGCAAGAGCCATCAGTGGCTTCTAACCAAGCTAATTGTAATGCAAATGAAAGGGTAAACATGACTGCACATATGTAATTATATTATATAAAACAGCAACAATACTCTTAACCCCAAATTCTAATGTCCAATGGGATCATGGGAGTTGATTCAGTACTAAGAAGAGTGTCTAAATGGGTGGAAGTAGTTCCCTTATAAAAGAGGTGGCAGAGAGCTGCTTGCCACTTCTACACACTGAGAAGGTACCATCTATGCACTAGAAATGAGGTGACACTGAATCTGCTGGCTTTGTGGTCTTGGACTTTTTGGACTCCAGAAGTAAGGGAAATAAAATTCTGTTGTTATACAGTCAGAGTTGACTCAGACAAGACTTTGTCTATTTGCTGGCTTTGGTGAAAGATCATCAAGTCACACAGAAAGAAGTGAGCTGAAAAAACTGAAGATAGCCCAAGCCAACAACAAGCAAGAAGGCTCCCAATCTTATGACTCCAAGGAAATAAACTCAGCCAACAACTGGAATGGGTATGTAAATAATCCTCCTTAAGTAGTATGTCAGGTGAGATGCCATCTCAATGAGATATTTTGGTTACAGTTCCACAGAGGACCAATCCAAAACTGTCCAGACTCTTTATTTTAATTTATTTTTGTTTTACAGATACTGTGTTTTATGAGCGTGTATTGTTTTTAGCTAAGTTTGAGACAATTTGTACACAGCAATACATAGTGTAAACGGTTGCTATTTCTAAAATCACATTCAGTTGTATACTCTTCTCATTTATTCTCTCTTGAGAGAAAAATGTTTCAATACATAGATCATTCAAATGTTGCATCCTGTGTCCTTTACCCTTAAGGAGTGGAAAGGCATGTTCTAAAAAGAATAAATGACAAAAATAAACACTTTGTTGAGTCAGAGTTGCCCTCCCTTTTTCATGTTATGGAGACATATTTATCAGACTCTTCCTCACTGTAAAAAAAATACTCAACATGAATCCTTTAAGAGAGGAAAAATATTTTGACTCAGTCTCAGAGGTTTCATCCCATGGTCAGTAGGCTCCATTTTTTTTTTCAGGAGAAGCAGAGCAATATGAAGACAAGGCGTGGCAGAGGAAGCTGTCCGGCTTATGTTAGCAGAAATGAAGAAGAACAAGAAATTCTAAGAGAAAAACAGGAAACACCAAGAGCCAAGATATGTCCTTCAAAGTCTTGCCACCTATGGCCCACTTCCTCTAGCTAGGCTCCACCTTCCACAGTGCCACAACCTCCTGAGGTCAGGCCCTCCTAATGGCATCTTCTCTGGAAATACTCTTGCAGATACATTTGGAACTATGCTTTACTATGTCTCTAAGTGTCTTTTAATCCACTCAATTAATAATTTAGATTGATCACAATTGTCCTGTCTTAGATTCTAAAGACAGCTAATGTATTCCACATTTATGTAGCACATGGGCAAGTTAAATGAGATGCTCAGAATAGGTGCTCTGTTTTCTCTGAATGAAACATGCCAGGAAAGAGCTATCACATGAGAATCTGTGATTTCTCTAAGAATTTTTCATAACATTACAGAGGACTGTATGTTTCACTTATATAGGTATATTCTTTATATCTTTATATATGTGATTTACAAAAACAGATGCAATAAAATAGAAATAAACACAAGGAAATGAAACCAGGAATATATTGAATATAAGTTAAGATCCAAGGCTGACGTTGGAAAATGGTAGTGCAGAGAGGTAGGCCCTACAGAGTTATTAAAGTCAAGCCTCAGACCTGGCTCCAAGCTTCCTGGAGGCTAAGCAGCTAGAAATTAATGAGTAGTCTAACAGATTTTGATATGTTATCAGGAGGAGAAATGTATTTTCCCATTAGCTGCCTAATTCTTTAATACTTCATACAAAATTCCTTTGCAGATAAAGTTTAAATACAGGAAGTTTTGTGCAAAATAAAGGGACTGCTAATTAAAGGGAATGTATAAAGAAACATGTTTACAAAAGTGTCTCTCATGAATAACTGATGGCTTCAAAAAACACATTATGATAAGAAAGAGGGTTTCACAAGGTTCCCCGGTTAATCATGGTATAGGGGTGGGGGGTAACCAAATGCCTGCTGCTTTGAAGGTTTAATCCAAGATGATTATCCAACCTCTTTGTTGAACAAACCTTGCAAATATGGCCTTCTCAGAAAATTCACAGGGTTTTCTGTGGGAGTTTGAAATGTCAGCAGAGCATGCTTTCTGTTGATAGTATCCCAGCAAAGCATCCTAACAGTTGGGGTGGGGGTGGAAGGGAAAGATAGTAAGATTGGTTCATTTCCCTGATTTTTATGCTATACTGTGTCTTAGACTTTCTGGAGATGTTGCTCCGAGTAACTCAGGGAGAAAAGAAAACAAATAAAACAGAGAAAGACAACAAGACAGATTGATGAGAGCCAGCTGTACAAATCCTCAGCAATTACTGGTGATACCCGGTTCCTTTTAGGAGGTTAGAATCATGACTTTCACACAGATAAAAAGGAGGAAAATGCATGCTAAAGATCTTATTTAACTCATTGTCAAAACAATATTATCGTGAGTTCAAGGGAGAATCCAGAAGGTGGATACCATTTGTAAATCAGGAGTATAGAAATGCATTTTCAAGTGGACTCAGGAGGGGCTTTTCCCACAGAATAAGAAGGCTTTCCCTCCACCACTCAATCCATTTACATGTCTGATGCTATGTGTAATGTGCTTCACCATTGATTAGAAAATAGCTCCAAGGTAATGAAAGGTTAGACTCGATAATTGTGGAAAGGTGTTTCCAGACAGGAGGACTTCCGCTGGGGATGCAGTGGAAAGGAGTAATCCTCCTTGATTTACCAGTTGCCATGTTCTAGGTCTTCCCACTGGTGTCAGAGACGAGAGACTTGTTTGCCAACCTTCAGTCACAGGTAACCAGGTAGCTGAATTTGGGCAAAGAACCGAGGACGACCGTGACTACACCACTTCTAGACCCGTACCTTCCCACCCTTCCCTTCCTGTAAGGAGGATGTAGGGAACCCCCAGATCAATACAAGGTAGACATCTACTTTAAAAAGAGCCTGACCAAGCATAGGCTTTTGGTTGAGAAATGAACAATTCATTCTTGCATATGGCGTATACTTCAGCAACATTTGTGAGTTTCATTCTCGGCAGCACAAAACTAGCAACTTCTATGACGATTTGATGTTCGTTTTCAATAGTCATTTCGGATTTATGTATCAAAATAGGTAATACACTCAGATTGTTCAAAACAAAACAAAAACATAAGGGATACCCACCTTCCACCTCCCTCTCTGTTTGTGTATCCGTTCTGAGCTCCCACACCCAAGTCGAAGAGAAGCCACTGCTGAGTACACTTCGCCCTAAAAGCAAGAACCAAGTCATTTTGTGCTCAGTGCTCCTCACACTGGGAAACAGGAAGGACACATGACTCGGCACAGGTTTGTTTGAATGTTATATTGTTACTGCTGCATAAATTGGTGACTGAGTATAGTTTAGCATGTAAACAGTGTTTCTACCCCAAGGTTCCCACTATCCTTATAAATAACAGTGCACACAGAGAATACACTGACACAGCCATCCTGGAAACGTTGAGCACTGAACATTCTACTGGAATAACAGAACTAATAGATGGAAAGATTCCTAGAGACCACGTGTTTGCTAGGACCCTGTCACAGGGGAGGACACAATGTCATCCCCATTCCTTGCTCAAAGGCAAATCCAGAGTAAGTCACGGATACTTGGTCTTCACATCTCAGTTGTCTCTTTTTATTTATTTCATGCCTAAATTTCAAAAAAAAAAAAAAAAATTTGTATTTTTTGTCAAGCTTTTAACTGTCTATTTAGCAGGTATAGTAATAGGCTGGTCTTGATGTGCCTAGGCAATCTCGGATTTAATTTATGCCGAAAGAAACTGCTCATCACTGAGACTTGGTTTTTCTGTAACTTCATATAGGTTCTGGTGCTCTCTAGAAAGCAATTTTGAGTTTGGTGGGAACAATTGATTAGGGTCCACACGCTGCCTTGGCTGAGGTACACAGGCTGCTGTAAATGCCCCGAGGATGCTCTTTCCTCCTCTGAGACCTGGAATATTGTTGATTCCAAATCTTGGGAGCTCAGAACAGAGATACAAAAACAGAGAGGAACATGGAAAGCAGACATCTCTTATGGTTTTGTTTTGGCATTGCAGGATACATGAGTGCATCCCAGGCAGAACAACAGAGACAATGATACCCATACTTTTTCATTTATCGGTCTCCAGTTTTTTTTCACCTCAGCAAATCTCCTACCCTGAGGGTTCACCTTTCCTCAAGACTCACTATGGCTGTCTAAGCTTGTGCCACTTGAACTATGACACAATGAATCAACAGAAACGAGCAAGAATTGTTCTTTAGGAGGAGTGTGACTCCATCTGGGTGTGAACTGTGGACATTTCCATGCACTGGGTTCACCTTCAATGGCATCTGTTACTTTTCAGCATTCGGTATAATTGGTTTGTGCTAAGCCAAGGTAGTGACTCTGACTTGTCTTTACTCTTGTTTTGGGAGGAGATTCCCCCACAGTGGATGAATCTCCATATTATGCCCATTTGACCTTCTTCATGCTTGAGTGCTCAATCTAAACAAACACAAACCATCTTACCTTTAGGATTTTTCTCTGATGAACGTGAGAAGTAGTTTCTTTCCTCCTTGTAACTTGAGAGTTTTGTTCACATGAGCAGCTGACTCAGACAGATGCAGACACCCACAGCCAAACAGTGGATGGAGCTTAGGAACTTTTATGAAAGAATAGGAAGAAGGATTATGACCTCTAAGGGGATAGGAACTCCACAGGAAGGCCAACAGTCAACTAACCTGGAACCCTGCAACACTCAGTATCTGAACCACAAACCAAAGAACATAGACTGGCTGGACCTAGGCCTCCCTGTACATATGCAGGAGATTTGCACCTTGTTCTTCATGTGGGTCCCAAACAACTAGAATGCGGGCTATCCCAAAAGCTGTTGCCTGTACTTGGGCTATGTATGTTCTTTTAGCTGGGCTGCCTTGCCTGACCTCAGTAGGAGAGGAAGCATCTAGCCTCAAAGACACTTGAAGTACCTGGGCAGGGGAGGGGGGAGGGGATACTCAGGGAGACCTCCACCTGACCAGAGGGGAAGGGAGGGGATATACAGGAAGGAATATGGTAGGGGGTGACTGGGAGAGGGGCAGTGGGTAGGATATAAAGTGAGTAAGTAAAATAAATAAATAAATAAAATTGTTGACTTGCTTGCATGATGAAGCTTAGCCAAGAACCATAGAACTGATCCTAGATCACTCACCAAGCACCTCTCCCACCCCATGGGAAGAACGAGTGAATTTTGTTGTAAGCCAAGTGTGGTTAACCCAGAATTTTTATGTCACTACTAGTTCATGGATTAAAAACTAAATCTTGGTTTTGCTACTTCTGGTTATGTGACCTTGGGCAATATGCTTCCTTTGTGCCTGCTTCTATAAAATGGAACTAGAACATCGGCTATATCAAAGAACTTTTGTGATAATAAGAGTAGTTAAAAATAAACAATGCCTAGCACGTAAATGGTAGATAATTTAGCTATTATTAATATTACTACTCTCTCACATGCCCACTCACAGAACACATTGGCCAGACAGCTGGGAGGGTGTCTAAGGATTGTCTGTACTTGGGAAAGTGACCATACTTAGATCCATCCAATGTGAACAAATAGGCTGAGAGACCCAAAAGAAGAAAGCAGCTAAGATTAGCAAGATGGATGTGCTGGAGGGAACTTTTCCCAGGAGATGTGAAAGTGGACTCCACATTAATATAAGAAGCAAATTGGGCATACAGACAAGAAGAATGCCCTTTATTCATTTTAGTTATTTCTCTAACCACAGTTTTACAAGATTTAAAAAAAAAAAAACCCACAAGAGATGATTCTGGATATGGAGAACAGACCAAAGATTGCAAATGAACCCTGTTTCATCTGCTTACCAGCTATTTTGTCTTGGGAGAGCTTTATTTAAATTGTTTAAAGAGTAAAAATAATAAATCAAAAGGAATGCAATACATGATAATGTATTATATAATAACGTATGTAAAAGAATATTATGGTACCTGGTATGCATCAAGCAGGAATAGTTGCCAATACTGCTAAGCACAAACAAAATGCATCTGCCTTGGTTTGCACAATGCTCAACATGCCCACACCTCTAGTTTTCCAAAGGGAAGAGGCTCAGAAGAAGCAGTGATGTTGGATTGGGAAATCCCTTCTAGTGCACGCTTGGAACTAAAGGGTTGTTATTAGAACCTGCAAATGATGAGCAATGAAAAATGGGGACATTAACTGCTTCTAATCCCTTTGTCTTTTCTGACTGATTCTCCTCACTGATGCTAGAAGCAGTGAGGAGTGAGCTGCCCTGTTCTGTCATTAGTGAGTGCCTGGAAAGGCAGGTTTTTCAAGAATAGACATTTGCAGGGAATTGCTCATTTTCTCCATTGTATTCTTAGGAAAGAAAGGAGGGAACAGGGAGGGAGGCAAAAGGAGAAGGAGGGAGGGAACACACACACACACAGAGAGAGAGAGAGAGAGAGAGAGAGAGAGAGAGAGAGAGAGAGAGAGGAGACAGGAGAGAGACAGGGAGAGACAGAGAGACAGAGAGACAGAGACAGTCAGAGAGACAGAGCCAGAGAGATCCAAAATAGTTTGCAACTCGAAGCAAAAAGAGTAACAAGCAGTTTTTAGCAGCGAAGAGAACATGGCCACCTCCAGGTTTAAATCAGATCACAGACCAATAAAATGCTTTTTCCCATTTTCATACCCATGACTGGCTACAAACAGACACAGTTTCCATCTTGCCTAGAGGAAGAGGAAGATGTGTCATAATGGGCTGTCATTACTGAGCACAAAAAGCAACTGTCCTTTGTCACATCTCGTGCTAGTGTCAGGATACTAGGGAGGAGGAAGGGAGTTCATGGTGCATGGATGGAAGACTTTACCCAGGGGAGGTGATACAAAGAAAATGAATCATGTTCTTGGGAGTTAACGAAACTGCCAGTTGTCCTTTTAGATACATTTTCTGGATAAATTAAAACACTTTCATCTTGGTATGTATGTGTTTGAACCTGGGGTGTACTGGACTGGGGACAGGGGCAGAGGGGGGGTTTTAATGGGGGAGCAGTGGTGTGGAGCATGCTGTGATGTTGTTGAATGTCAGGAAAGGAGAATTGTGTGCAGGATGGGCTGTTCGGGTGTTTAGCGATTAGTTCATCAGAGGTGACGGGAAACATCAGCAGGCGGGGCAGCTCAGCATGGCCACAGAAATGCCATTGCACTTACGATCCTCAGGAATAATTGGTTAATTCTCAGCCTGGAAAGTGGTTGCACAGAGCCAGGAGTGTGCTGGGATCAGACGGCTCCAGTAGTCCTGGTACACAGAAGCTGATTCCAGTGGCTTTATTTTTTTTTAAGGAGGGACATGATCAATGGCTGTTTTTGAGAGATCGTGATTTTAGGCAAATTTACTTTGCCATCATGAGTGCCACGCTATCAGAAAGACAAATTAATTTAACATGAGTGACTTCATGGTCCCTTATGAATTACTTTCCACTTGTTTTTAATAGCGTCTCTTTATCTCTCACACAAGAAAACACAGTTGACCTTTAACCACCTCTTTTATAAATGAACCCAATTGCGGCTCAGCTTCTCCACTTTCAGATCTTTATCTCGTGGCACCTTAAATCTGAGCTCATTTGGATGCAGGTCCAGCTGTCTCTCTAATGGTATCTATCCATTAATTAAACACGGTGAGCTTAACAGCCTGCACAACAGCAGCTGGAAAGGATGAGAAGGCAGTTCTCTTTTAATCTACAAATATTTATTTTCTTTTGGGGGATTGGGTGGGAAAAGATTAAGTGTATAGGAGGATAACCAGCTTACGGAGAATGTGTGTGTTGTGATGGAAGTTTCCTGTTGAGTCACATCAGGTGCAGTTAGTAAGCAGGAAGGCTGGCTCCTAATCCCCACAATCATAAATTATGAATGCCGGTTAAAACAAGTATCTTCCTCCATCTGGGCTAAGGAATGGGTCTTTGTTCTCTGAGTGTGTTAATAGATGCATGCAAATGAGTTTACAGGGAAGCGTGAGTATAACTCAAAAGGAATTGGACTCTGATATTTATGGGAGCCTGTCGGCGCAAGAGCCAGGTCATGACTTGTGTATTCTTATCCAGCCACAATGCATTATGGGGCTTCCTCCAGTCCATTTACAACTTCTCTGGCTTCTTAGACTCATTCATCACTGAACTGTGTACAAACATCCCTGGAATATCAAAACAATATACTGAAGGTTGGACACTGTTTTGGTTTTTTAAACAATCCCATTTGGATACAGAGGCAGAGTGTGTGTTGTAGAGTATTAGACAATACTGTTAAATCAGATTAATAGAATAATATCTCAACTATTTCAAAAGTGGTGCTGCATTATAGTGTGTGTGTGTGTGTGTGTGTGTGTGTGTGTGTGTGTGAAATGGTTTTTTAGCTAGAAACAAATACAGTTGCGTTTTAGAATCCTCACATCTCAACAAATACCAGATTGTATTTGCGTTTCTATAATCTTCTCAAACAATGTCATTTATTGCACTTAGATAAATGTATCCCTTTCTATTTGGTCTGGCATATATTTTGACTTGGCAAGAGTTGGCAGTTGTTCAGGAAAATGTCGTTAGGTTACTTTGGGTACTCCTGAAAGGAGAACACAAGATAAAGACTTGATTGTGAGCAGCTTTGGAAGGGGTAAGCAGGTTGAAAAGAGAGCCTACAAAGTGGATTCAAGGAATGAAGTAGGAAGACAGACAGAATCATGGGAGTGCTAAGGGAGCGGGTAGCTTCCTGAGTTAGCATTGTAAGTCATAGAGGGAAATTCTACCTGCCCCTGGAACTGTCCATCTGAGAGATGGAATGTGGAGTATTTAAACACCACTCCCCAGTGTTGTGTAGGACAAGATTATCTGGTATCTTGGCTGGAAGACTCAAAATTTTCCTGTCCACTTACTGTCAGACGCAGCCTCATAGACTGTCATGGGACCATTAGGAGTAATAACCAGTGCAATAGATTTGACTGAAAAATTTCCCTAGTTTAAAAGTTATGCAATGCTGAATAAAGTTGAATGTATTTGGGAAAGAACATTATGTTGGTAAGAGTTGATTGGGCTTGGCAGGATGTAGAGTATTTAGGTATGCCTGTGAAGCATTTGGCCCCTGAACATGCTTGCAAGAGGTCGTATTGACCAGGTAATTTAGGAGGGATGATCCATCCTATGGAAGGTGACACAGCTCTCTAGGCTTGGGTCCTGGACTGCACCAGAATAAAAGGAGCTAGTTCAGTGTAAGTGTTCATCACTCTTTTCCTTCCTGACTGCAGATACAGCACGTCTGGTTCCTTAAGATTCAGGCAAGTTCTGCTGCCAGAACTTCCCCAACATGATGGACTGTACCTCTGAACTGTGAGCTATAACAAAACCATTCTCCCTTGAATTGTTTTTGGCAGGGTATTTTATCATAGTTAGTAGGAAAAGTATCTAAGCAAAACAGGTTTATTATAGTTCTTTGTATATAGTATACCTTTAGAAGTATGTACTAACATCTCTATTTTATTTTCAAGACATTAGTTCATTGAATACTAGGTATTGAGGTAAGTACCAGAAAAAAATGTTGCCTTTCAAGTTAGCATATTTTGTAAAGCAAATTATTATGGTGCTACGGCACTTTTGTGCCTCTGTGGATTGTGGAGTTAGGTCAGGCAGGAAATGCCCAATTTACTAGAGATGATAAGAAGGATTGGGAAAGAAGTAGTTAGTCTTTTTAAGGTGTTGATGGAGGAAGAAAAAGGAAAAGATATCTGTGTACATGTATTACTGTAGAATTCTGAGACAAAAAGACTGTGACTTTTAATGGAGTGTCACTGACATCAAATGTTATCAGCCTGGAAAAGGAAAATTTTGGGAGAACTGAAAGTCATTCAGTGTGATTGGATAGTGGCTGTGAATGGATGTAGCCAAAGTTGGCTGAAGAGGAAAAGTTGAATAATGGAGATCGTCTTCCCCCAAATAGGTACTGCTTTTATATTGATTTTACATAGAAAATGGTGTGGATGCAGCATGACAAATGTGCTCATGCTGCATATTTGGAATATAGAAAGTTGATTAAAAACAGTAATACTAATTTTATTATAGGACAACCCCAGAAGGTGGCTACGATTTAGTTAATGTAGACTTTAATTATACAAATGTGTGTTTGTTCTTATCGGGTCTTGTAATTGTATTAAATATTAAATGTGTAAAATAGAAATAATTCTGGAGTCTAATAAGGCAGTAGGAGTGAAGCCTCATAAGCTTCTCCTTCTGGGATTTAACTTGGGTAGAAGTGGACTTCTATAAAGCAGAAAACAGGAGGGGTTCATATAAAGACTACTGTACCTGGTGATGCAGTCTAGTACCAACCTGGTCTAGTACAGAAAGAATGCACCAGGTACTGATGGGGCTATTGGAAAAAAGCATGTCCTTTCCATTACCAGTTGTGGTGGTTTGAATAGGTACGGAACCCATAGACTCTTGTGTAAATGCTTGGCCTATGCGAGTGGCACTCTTAGAAGGTGTGGCCTTATTGGAATAGGTGTGGTCTTGTTGGAGGAAGTGTGTTACTAGTCTCCTAGTGCTCAAGCTCCGAGCAGTGTAGAACACAGGAGATAACTTCTGCTGCCTTCAGATTATGATGTAGAACCCTAGACTCCTCCAGCACCATATCTGCTTGCAGGCTGTCATGCTTCCTACCATGACTATAATTAACTGAGCCTCTGAAAACTGTAAGCCAGCCCCAATTAAATGTTCTCCTTTATAAGATTACGCTTTGGTCATGGTGTTCCTTCACATCAATAAAAACCTTAACTAAGACACCAGTTCTTTAGAAATTGGGAAGATGATGAAACTGGCCCCATGTCTGTGACACTCAAGTTCTAAAAGCCAGGGCCAGCAGGTCAGCATCCTCAAGTCTGTGCAGGTAGCATTTTCAAAGGATGTAAAGTAGGATAAACCAAAGGTGAAGGGTAGCTGCCACAAGCTAACTCTGTATACAAGTGACACCTCCAAACGTGAGCATTTTAGGACAATCTGCAAATTCCCTCTAAAGACACAAGAATTAAATCTTCAGAGAACTATTCATGCTGAATTCTGAAGCAGTTGAAGTCAGTACCATTGAAATTAACATTATCATGGATCTCGTGGGTCTTATGTGTTTCTACATAAGGGTGAGACCTGCAAGACTTGGCTTACAAACCCATAATGACAATAGAAGCAAGAGTGTGCCTGACCAAGCCCTGTGGCTGGATGTTCTTATTCTTTCCTGGAAAAGCTCTCTTGCATGTGTCTATCGTCATGGTACTAACCTCTCTTCACATCCTACCAGATGTGGAATATTTTCATGGGTTACACCAGGGAGGCTGGAAGCCCCTTCCTTACATATGACAGGTAATCTTGTTGAGAGCCACTTCTATCGCTCTTGTCTACCCTTTTTCTGGCTGGCTTATCTCAAGAAGGTATTGATCAGAAGTACGGGAAGAGGCTGTATATTCAACCCTACTGCCAAAGAGGGGAGATTTATCTCAGTACAAGTAATGGAAGGTGGCAGGAAGAGGGAAAATATGGCCAAAGATCAGCTACATTCAATGAGACAGTGATGTCTGGGGGAGTCCGTGACAAAAAGAAGACAAATCAGACAGGTCAGACTGTCACTCTGAAGAGCCTGGCCAGCAGCACCTGCGGGTGATGTATGACGCTGCAGGCTGCTGAGTGCTACCTTCCCAACCTGGGCTGCGTGTGCCTCTCATGAAGAAACAGATTTATTGTACTGCCGTTGGTGCATCACTGAGCAGAGCTGTGAGGGATTGTGGGTAATAAGTTCTCCCCCACCGGTCACCCCAGCCCTGGTTGAAGCCAATAACCTGCTTTCTTTATCTCCGTAAGCAGAAGACACAGAGACAAAGAAAAATTGAACTCAGACTCAGACTGCTTATCACCTCATCCTCCCTTGTGCATAGAGTATGTGGTGAACACTGTGGGGGAAAAAGAATACAAATAACCCGAGGTAATCATATACATGCTGTTACATTTTTACAAAATTTATATCAATATTTATAATTTTTAATAACATGAGATAATAATAAAATGTGCCTGACATTTCTTTCTCTTTTTTTCTTCTTTCTTTCTTTTTTGTCAATAACATATACCTTAGGAGGAAGTTTGTCGGAGATGAAGAGGAGAGTGTTCACTTATCTTATGGTTGGTAACATCAATCAGTGCCATGTTTTGATGAAAGTTTAAAAACTGTAGAATTTAATTTGTACATTTTCTTTGCATGTGTGGTTTTACGAATAGGGGAATTTTCTAGTATACCTGTTCAGATGAGTAAAAAGAGACGATGACAGAATTATCCAACTGGAAGTAAAACCTGGAAACAACCTAAATGAAATTTGTCTAAAGTATAGTTTACAGCCAACTGTTACTCAGTGAAAACAATGAGTTGGAAAAGGCAAGCTTTAGAACAGTTTGCATTGTGTGATTTCACACAATTGTAGAATCATGCGGTGTGTGTATGTTTACTTGGAACATTTTTGGCATGGAATAAAAACATGGAGCAATAATTCTGGAAAATTCTACTGATGGTAGTTGTAGAGGTAGAAACTTGATACGTTTAGAAGAAATGATATATCCCCAGCAGGTTCATTCATGTAAAAGTTAAACACATGCAAGGCAAAAAAGCCAGTGGGAATATAGCGGTCAGGAATCTCCTAACGCAGACTGGTGATTTAGCTAAGTGGCTGGCTCAAATGCTACGTTCAAGAATATCTTTGCTACCCAGTACTACCCTGACAAAGTACAACGTCTCCCATCCTTCTAGATATGGTGTATGTATGATTCTGCAACTGGAAAATGTGCCAAGAAATAGGGGGAAAGGTTGGGAGCTGGTTCACATTATACACATACAGCAGAGTTCAAATCCCCAGTACTCATGTGAACACTCTGTGGATGGGGCAGCTGCCAGAACTTGGGAAGCAACGACAGGAATCCTGGAGTAAGGTGTCTGGCCACTATAACAGGAATTTATGAGCCTGGGTTCAGCCAAAGGCTCTACTTCCATGAATGAAAGAGGAAAACAATGAGAAAAGATCCTTGATATCAACTTCAGGCCTCTACACAGATGTGCACACATGCACACACACACACACACACACACACACACACACACACACACGGGACCACACACATGTGACTATGCAAACCCATATGAATGCACATTATACACATACACATGCAAAAATAAAAAAGAATTGAAGTTAAAAAAGAGAAGTGACGTTGTTATGATGGCTTACTGACAATCGTCAGCCACAGGGAACAGATCACTCACCTTCAAATGCCCTTCCTGGTTGTTTGTGCAAGAAGCTATTGCAATACTAGTGTGAGAAATGTAACTGTCTTTTAAGTCACTTCTACTTTTAAGAAGTAAGACTTGGGATACTTCTTGCTCTTTTTTTTTTAAATCTAAAACATCACTCGTACTACTGAAAATGACATGATCCAGAACATGTGGGAAATAGATCTTCAGTTCTTGGAAAATATGTGTGTTCAGAGACCACCATATTCTGAGACCGCACATAACTGCTATCGTGAGCTTTTGTTGATTGGAGACCACTTCATAAAATGGATCATATTCCTACTTCACTGGTATTTTAGGGCACTTTTTTCTACTCAGGTCCTGCTAAACACTGGACATATGAAGATAGAAGAATATGTTTTCATATAGAGTTTAGAGTTTGCAATCTAACCAGAAAAGTAAATCCATGACTAAAGAGTTATAATAAAGAATACCAACTGCAACACAACAAAAGGGAACACGTCCTAGTAAGGAGGAGAACACACTAATATTCAGAACTGGAAAACTCTCTGACGTGTTAATAAGGCTCAAAATATCTACCATATAGACACCATTCTAAGCGTTTACGAAGATGATTTATATGGTGTTATAAAATCAAAATGTGATATTGAGACTTTGTTCTTGGGATACAGTGAAGCACTGAAGAATCTCGTGAGTTCATTTAGTAAATATCGTCTACTTTCCTTTTTGAGAGATCCTTTGTCTCTGCATTTAACGACATCATAAAAGTATCAGTGTCCTCTTGAATGAATTTTTTTCAAATTAGTTAATGGAGGGAAAATGCCTTTGAATGCTGAACAGGACACAATGGATTCAGATCACTTAGAAAATGTATTAGGGAATATTGAGGTAAATGTTAGTAGCTCTCAGTGAACACACAGGAGCTTTTGATGTTATAAAAGACCAGTAGAACCCTCCTTCTCTTGCTAAAGTCTACACTTCAATCCATTTACCTTAGGTTAAATAATTCATATGGAAAACAATAGGCCTGCCCATGTTAATGATGTATCAAAAATAAAACGCCTTTGGGGTGGAAAGATGGCTTAGTGGTAAAAAGCAATTGCTGCTCTTGCAGGAAACCTAGGCTTGCTTTCCAGCATACACATAGTGACTCACAAGAATCTGTGACTCTATTCCATGGGTTCCAATGTTTTCTGCTCTTTTTGAGCATCGGGAAGGTATGTAGTGCATAAACAGACATAAAAGCAAAACACTCATACACGTGAAAAATAAAAATTATGAATAAGTAAATAAAATAAACCAAGGAGGAAGAATATATAATAAGATGGGTCATATGAAATTCACAAATAATCAATAACATATTATTTTAAAAAGCAAATAAATACAGTAGATTAGCTGAACAGAGTGAATACAAGTGCATTCTCTAATTGCACTTTTTTGAATGTGTTATCAGTTGCTTTTCTCATTGTTTAAATCAAACTCCTGACGAGAAGCATCTAAATTGAGGATGGACTTAGTCTGACTTACGGTTTGAAGGTATGGTCCATCGTGGTGGAAAAGTATTGAGATTATGAGCCACACGGCGGCAGGAGCATGGGGATGTTACCCCTCTACACGACATGAAGCGGGGCAGGACCGGAAGATAGGGACCACTGTAAACCTCAAGCCACTCCTCCAGCTAGCCCCACCTCTCAGAGACTCTGCCACCTCCCAATAGAGTACCACCAGCTGGGTTTCAGTATTCAAACACATGAATTAATAAAGGCAGGCTGTCTGCTTTAACGCATTCCATTCAGATTCTCTTTCATCGCACCATAAGAGGTGAGCTGAGGGGATAGGCAGTCCTAGTCCAATATTCAATAAAAACAGAATGAAATTACAAAATAAAGAGCACAAATGTTCTGTATCAATTTTGTTTGATGGCCCAGTGTCTTCAGAATGAGAACTCTGCAGCTTCCAGAAGACTGTAGACTAGAATCAGTCTCTCGCCATCTGCTGGATTGAAGCTGGGTTTGCAATGCATCAGTTCCGCGGAGGGGAAAAGATTCCTGGACACATTTAATGTCTTTCCTGCTGCTGGTCAGAGAGAGTGAGCCCTTGTTTCTCAGCTTGTAGCAGATTCCTGTGAATGCACTGTCTCTTCCCTTTGTCTTTACTGCTACAAAGACAGACTCAAATGAAAATCCCATTTATGTTTCATACCCGATGCGTATAAAATATGGCTTGTACACACAAATGACATTCAGGAAGTCGTGGTGGTGTTCTGGGCTTGAGCTTCACCCTCAAGCTTGTTTAGATGACTGTGTTCAGCCAGGGGACAAAATGTGCTCAAATAACCCAGACTATTGATTTTGTTGTTGTTGTTGTTGTTGTTGATGATGATGATGATGATGTTTTTGGGTTTTTTTTTTGTTTTGTTTTGTTTTTTTTGGTTTTTCGAGACAGGGTTTCTCAGGTAGTCTTGGCTGTCCTGGAACTCACTCTGTAGACCAGGCTGGCCTTGAACTCAGAAATCCACCTGCCTCTGCCTCCCAAGTGCTGGGGTTAAAGGCATGTACCACCACCGCCGGCTATTGATCTTTTTTTTTTTTTTGTCTTGTCTTTTTTTTTTCTTTCTTTTCTTTTTTTCCTTGCAAACATTTTGTAGATAAAGGTGTTCGCACAAGGTTTATTCTCACAAATGCACTCTATGTGCTCTGAGAAAGATGATATCTCAGTAAAGAAGTGGACTAACCAAACAATGAACATTTATATTATCAGGTTTATGGGAAAATCAACATGGCTTATAATTTTTTGTTTTGTCTTTGTTTTTGTTTTTACTTTTGTGAGATAATTAGGATGATTTTAAAATCAAATTGCTGTTTAGACACCTCACAGGATGGGATGGAGTTCAAGACTACTTCGTCACGGTATATATATGGAAGATATGAAAGTAAGTAAATGTTGCTTTAGGAAGGGGATTACTGTATGTGAGGAGTTGATGCTCAAGGGTGAGGTACTTCACCCTTGAGCTTGGAGACACATTCACATGGTGAACAAATGTTGCCGGCAATTTTTTGTTTGTTTGTTTAATTAATTGATTCATTTTCAAAAGATAGTGTCCCTCTCTGTTGGACGCCTGGACCTCAACCCAGCATGTATCTGCCCCAGCCTCCCAGGAAGCTGTACTGCAGAGCCTGGTGCCATACTTGGTTGGTTGGCATAATTTCTATGCTGAAGACTTGCCATCCTTTTTCACTTTACTTTCTCTTCCCCTTTCTTCCTCTAGCTCTCACTGACCCAGATGGCACTTACTATGTAACACAGGCTAGCCTCTAATTCGTGGCAATTCTCCTGCAGAGTCTCCCAAGCCTGGTATTTGTAGGCAGGAACAACCACACTTTAATCCTCTGCCAGTTTGTGGAAGAGCCCACCCTGCTTCCCACAGGAATGCAAGCTCTGCTTTGACAAGTTATGACCTGACATGGGTTGGAGGCAAGAATTTGCAGGGTCTTTTGGAAAACATCAAGTCAGACAGCAGGCTATCAGTTCATTCTCTGATGGAGAGGGTCAGAGGTCAGCAGGAAAGGCAGCGTGAGAGAGCATAGGTCTAGAGTCTGAGGACCTAAGAACTGACAGCTTGCTGTAATTTTGTTATGTAAGGCCAGTTATTCGAGAACAGAGCAGTTAAATCTCACTTTTCCTTCTTGTCTGTCACTGGGGTTAGCCACTCTCACAGATGCAGATGACAAGAGGAAGGCAGCTGTAACGGAATAGAGTGTTATATCTTGGGAAAACTTCTGTTTTTGCCCATTTTCAGTTAACATCAGTACTGGGTCACATTAGAGATGTCATCCAAACACCTCTCCATGTTGTGTAACTTTGATCTAGAAGAGAGTTGTAGGAGACTTGGGATAGAATTAGAAAATACGTGTTTGAATAACTATGGGTGAAAGTTCTGAAATGAAGCCATTTCTAAAGGACACTTATTATTAGAACAACCCTTAACATATTTGGGAGAGTAATAGAAATGGCATACTAGCAACTGAAGGAAAGGAAGTAAATTCTATGTTTGCTAATAGCTGCCACTGGTACAGCCATGATGCCTTAGAAGGATATTCCTTTGTACCAACAAATGGCAGGAATTGAATATTGTTTCTTCTTTTAGCAGAAATGAGCCATTGTGCAGTCTGTGTTTCTGAATGCTGCACCTCTGTGAATACCACGAAATAAAGAAATCCTGTCTAAATTGCCAGCCCATGTGACATGCACATTATAACATTCGTGGGCATCTTCCTTTCCAAAAGCAAAAGAGAATATATTAACAAGCTATGCTCAAATGAGAAACTAGGCATGTCCTCTTGTCATAAGGCAAGAAGAAGGCACAAGAGTAGAGACAGACTCTTGGACATGTCCAGTAGGATAGTTGGACCACTACCAGTCTGTGACCTTCTAGAAAGCTGTCCTCTGCGGCCAATTGCCAACCACATGAATTTAACAATAATTTACTCACTCTTTTAAAAAATTATTTATGTTTTTATTTATTCAGATGTGTGTGTATATGTGTGCATGTGTGTGCACCATGATATATTATGTGTAGTGGTCAGAAAAATTTTTGGAGGGATTGGTTCTCTTCTGCTGTGTGGGTCTTGGAGACTGAACTCAGGCCCTTAGCCTTTGCATCAAGTACCTTCATCCAATGAGACATCTCACAGGCCTGTTTTATTCAAACTCTTAAGACCTACAAAGAAGCAGGCACTCAATTGAATTACATTTGGAGAACATAGTTGAATAAGAATCAGAATCCATGTCCACACAAATATTTATGGCTAGATAGAGCTCACCATTCCAAAGGGAGATTTGCTACACATTTTAAAGCACACATGGGAACAACTCCCACACCATAAAGTCAAAGCCAAACAACCTCTAATGTTTAGAAGACAATGTGTTCAGTATGACTTTTCACTACCATGCAAAAATTGCTAAAAAGAAAACAAAACAAAAACCAAAATCCTCTCAATAGTTAGTCCATCCCATTCTTCCTTATCTCAGCTCTTTAGTTAAGACTGGTCAGCACTAATTGCTCCTTGCATCTTTGGAAGCCAGATCTTATATATGCTGTGATGACCTCAAGATTTAGCTATCAGTTTCTTCAAGGAAGTTGTGAGTCCCCATCTGCCACGTCTGCCCCACCTCACACCACTGGGCCCAACCTCTTGGGGAGGAAAAACGAGGGGTATTTGACTGCATTTATTCCACGGTGCTGTAGGGGTGGGTGCTGGGCTATAGGGAAGCTTGGGGTTGGGGTTGGGGGAGCACAGTCTAAAATGTGGGAAAGCTGGAGCTGGTTCAGGGGTCCCTAGGGCCTGCAATGAGGCCAGGCCATGAGGTTCTCAGACTTGAGGACATCCAGGCATCAATGCGGGGAAGGGACAAGGCAGAGAGCGGGGGAAAGGAGAGCTCCATCTTGTCCCAGAGGTGATTTTCCTTAGCTTAGGGAAGGCAGACTGAGTTCGCAGAGAACTGCAGCTCTATAGGTGAATGCCTTCTCTATGGCTCCCCATGTGGATCTTGATAAAAGAGACAGTCCATGGTTCTAAAGTGTTTATTGACTGTTCATGGTAGAAAATGAATGCATACCTAGACCCCACACCCACTTCTCAGGGTGGATCTGAGATTAAATACCTTCTGTAGGGTGGAATAGGAATGGAAGCTTATTGGCTAAGCCCTCCAGGCCTCTAGGTACTTCAATAGCATGGAGAACTCTGTTCTGGGCCTACTTGACTACAGGTCACAGTTCCTTATGTGAGGAGTGTAGCACATGTTTCAGGCCAGGAATGTGGCAGGGAGTGGGGAGTCACCTATGACTCAGGTGTGTGCTCACTTAGTCTCAGGGTCTCAAACTGTTCCTCCTAGCCAAGCTTCCTGGCATGGTTTTACCGTCCAAGTTACCTCAGAAAACTTGTTTCTTCATATCCCCTAATCCTTACAGCTGTGAAGTGTCATCATTTCTAAGAACATGACCTTCATCTTTGGCTTTGTCAAAATAGAATTATGTTTCCATGTAGTAACCAAATAAATATCCAGAAATCTTTTTTTCTTTAATTTACTTCCCCCCCACCCCCCGGCTCTGGTGCATGAATCACCTATCCTTAGGCGCGCTTAAAGAACCTACCTGCTTACGTGAGCGCATGTCCATCACTCTCATTTTTATAAGCATTTAGTGTATACTTTGGAGCCCCCATGACTGCTATTGCTAATAGAAGTCCAACTGTACAAGCATAAATTTGACTTCAAAGTATTCAGAAAGGTGACTCTGAAGGGCTTGGATATGATTAACTGTAAAGCCATCAAAAATAAAGGAACAGGTTAACTTAATGTGGTGATGGATAAGTGTGTTTAATTGGGCCTCAGCATATTGGAAAATCAGAATCATTTAACACATAGTTCAGTTGGTAGATGTCTTGAGTTATGGGGAATTTAGAATCATGACACCATGCTTAAGGAATGGGATTTCTTTTCCGATGTCTCTGGGATTCCTTTTTCAATGCCTCTTGAAACTGGAGACAGATTTAGACCTATCAAGACACTGGTCATGATTTGGGAATAATTACCATTATTGCCCCCAAATGAAGGATAAAGAACTATGAAAATGTAATAGTGATTCTGAGCAGAGTAATTAGGACAGGCTTTGTGGAGTAGGTGGCATTGGAACAAGGTTTTGAAAAATTAGGAAATAAGAATTAAAGCTGACAGAGCAGCATCCTTGCAATATTTAGGTCAGAGATAACGTAGGGCTCAATGAGGCCACAGGGAACAGAAAGAATCAAAATTCCATCCGGGGAATACTTCAGAGTTTTATGGGGTTGGCGTGGGGGTCTCTGTGATTAGACTTTTAATCTTATTTGGGAGGAAACCAAAAGCCACTTCTGGGTGCTAGGAATGGCAAAGAACTGGATCAAAAGCATAATTTAGGCAATTGTATTTAAATTCGTAACTAGTAGTTCTGGGTATCAATGTGTGAGGGTCTACAGATGATGTTGAATGAATTTTCTGACCCCTAGTGGTTCTGTGAGAAGGTATGGTTTCAGATAATTGCATGACATTGGTTTTGAACATTCTGTTTCCTTCAGATTCCTTAATTGAGTGTCTGATAATTGCTCTCTTCACACCGAGGCACCAGGTATAAGCACTGGCAGTTCTTCTTATTCACTGATAATGTTCCCTGTGTTGCGGTGAGTTGGCCCATGAATATACTTTGAAGATCTTTATTGAGTTTCTCTTACTGTGTTGGGAGAACAGCAGCAAGACTAGCAGCTTTGCTTATTCGCAACCATTAATTCAACTTCCATGGCTGAGTCTCAGTGGCTCTTGTTTTGTAAATTGCTTGTTCAATACTTGAGATTTCATTTGGTCCATCTCTTTTCAATACAGTCTTTGTGATCATGATTCCTAAAATAGCTTTACCCCTGGAGAGAAAAAAAGTATCTGTTTAATAAATATGTTTTTTTTTAACTGCCTATCAGGTTTGTGGATGTTACTCAGATATGAACATACTATTTTAGCATGCACAAAGACCTGGGTTATGTCTTTAGCAGCACGTGAAATAGATATGATGTTGCATGTCTGTAATCTTAGTACTCAGCAGATGGAGAAAGAAAGATCAGAAGTTCAATGTTGTCCTTGGGTTTCTAAGAGAAACCAAAAATATTTGAAACAATAAACTATTGTCAATGAGAGTGGAAAAGGGAAGAACACTGTGGTAAAACGTATACAAGAGATCAAAGATGTCCATCTCAGGGTACCAGGAAGCAAAGAGAGGAGAAGGCCTCTAGATCCCAATGTATTCTTCTTAGGGCACACTTCCTATCATCTTATTCACAGTAGTTCCATCATCTGGGACCAGTGCATATGCTTTTAAGTGACTATTACAATCTTAACCATAACTTTCAGTTCATGTTGGTCATATAACTTATTTCTTTCAGTAGAGGTCTCTGGATTAATAACACATCCAGCCCTACTGTTGATCACAAGAAGTTATACTTTCAATATGAGATTATAATTAGATGAGGCTTTTGTGACCTTTTGTATAGAGATGAATCTTAGAAGAAATAGAATAAATAGAATCAAGATTGAAGACAGTAATAAATTGTGTAGTTTTTCAGTAAATTCTCATTTCCCTTTTTTACTTCTCTGCCTTACTGATGCAGGGTCTGGAATGTCATTTAGTTTGGTCACAGGTCAATAGTTGAAATGTATCTTTGTGGTGGTACTTTTGTCATTGCCATAGGAAAGCATATCTTAGGGAATCTGCTGGTCCTTAAAGAAGACAGACATGAAACAGAGCTTTCCTAGTTCACTTACATATCTGCAGCTTGAAGCTATCATCCATATGACACCAGAAATATGAGTTTGGGAATAAAGGCTTACTAAGAGCTTTCATGAGATGGTTTACTATCTACAGCAATAGCTGACTTGGGCTAAGCCTCCACCTATGGATGGAATCATTTGATTATACTTTGAGATGCATGTCTGTGATACCAGCACTTGGGAGGCTGAGGCAAGAGAACTGTTGTGAGTTTGAGGCCAGTTTTGCAATACATAGTGAGCTTCAGGCTAGCCTGGGCTAAAGTGTGAGACCCAGTCTCAACTCCATCACCTGTCTCCTACAAATAAACTATAGCACATCATAGTTAGTCTAATTGTAAGTCACCCTTTAGCTGCACATTGTAGCTAGTATGACTTTTAGTATTTGTTTAACTGTTTTTACATCATTCAAAATTCCGGAAAGTTTAGTGCTGGTCTTTTTCTACTGTTAATCCTGCTGTTGAAAAATCACTGGTTTTAGTAAGAAAAATACTCAAGGGAGCAATTATGGAAACAAAACATGGGACAGAAACTGAAGGAGGAGCCATCAGGAGACCATTCCACCTGGGCATCCATCCCATGTACAGTCACCTACGCTAGACACTGATGTGGATGGCCGGAAATGCATGCTGTCAAGAGCATGATATAGCTGTCTCCTTAGAGATCTGCCAGAGACTGACACATTCAGAGGACGATGCTCACAGCTAACCACTGATATGATCAAGGGTTTCCCAATGGAGAACTTAGAAGACTGAAGAAGCAGGAAGGGTTTGTGACCCCAAGAGGAAAGCAACAATACCAAACAACCAGAGCCCCCCAGGGTCTAAACCACCAGCCTGGGAGCACATAGGGAGGGACCTACGACTCTAGTGGTATACGTAGGGGAGGACGGCCTTGTTGGACATAAGTGGGAGAGGAGATTCTTGGTCCCATTAAAAATGATCACAGAAGGGGGGGAATGTGAGGGTGAGGATGGGGTAGTGGGGGTGGGGGGTAGGTGTGGGCACAGCCTCATAAAAGGGATATAAGGAGGGGGGATGGGATAAGGGGTTCCTGGGTGGTGGGGGGAAATGAGATAAGAAGATAAAACTTGAATTGTAAATATTATAACCAACTACATAAAAGGGGGGGAAGTTGTTAGAACCAACATCTTTTTTAAAAAAATGTCAGCCCTCTAGGAAAAAAAAACACTTTTTTTTTTCTTGATACTAAAACTTGTCCAGAGAATTGTATATTGCAGAATACACAGCCTTGGTGTATCTACTCATCAAGCAAAACAAGCAGACCTATTCAAACCTCCGGTGTCTGGGAATTCCATCTGGATGCAGTGAAGACACAGCGTCAGAGGCTTATCAATTTACTCTTCCCCCCGCCCCTCTTCTAATATCTCAATGCCCGTAATTAGCTTGAAGAAGTTAAAGAAGAGTCAGCGCCCCTATTCCCGGGGCTTGGGGACTAAGGTGGTTAATATTGGGTTGTCTCTCTGGGGAAAAGTAGTGGCTTTGTTGGAACAGGGAGGATTCGCTAGGATTTATGGCATAGCCATAACCTATTGGTAGAAATCTGCATAATTTAGTATCAAGATGAAGTTATAATTTCTTAAAAAAAAGAAAAAAGAAAAAGACAGAGAGTAAGAGGGAGTCAGGGCGATGGACAGAGAGACGCACAGAAAGTAGAAGGAAGGGACATTCAATTGGAAGGAGGTTTTTTTATTTTTTGTTTTGTTTTGTTTTTTGGGATGGCAGCATGAGAGAGGGGCATTGTTTCTGGGACTTCGTAGGCTGAGGAGAAAGGTCAGCTGGGTGCTTTCTCTGCCTCTCTGACTACTAGGCTTTCACCTCAACAGGCTCCCGCGTCCTCATTGGTAAAATTGAATGATTGAGATTTTGTTAAAAACAAAACAAAACAAAACAGGAATGTAAGGCAAAGTCTTCTGCAGACACTTCAGGAAAGATTTTCATCTGTAAAACAAGAATCATGAGAAAGGACATTTGGTTTTGCTTTTGGTCACGCAGTGATGTGTACTTGGGGTTGTAGCCGTCATATTGTGACCAGGAGTGAATCTGGCTGTGGCTGCTATACTGTGACCATGTGCAAGTGTCTGGAAGGATTACCTAGTAGTGGCTAGGCGGCCTGACATCTTTAGAGGCTGAGCTAACCAGTCCTGCAGCTACCTAATTCTGGACTTTAGATGGTTGGCATTTAAAAAAATATATTACTAAAAAAAAAAAGAAAAAGAAAATCACTGGTTTTGGATGAACATGCTTGTTGGCAGCCTTTCTCCTGTGATATTTGTCATAAGTAGAAATGTCACAAACCAGGCCTGGGCTAGGGCCCTGTTACCAAGCTCATAAAGTTCATTTGGGCTCCTGAGCTATCCTACTGCATACAAATATTTATTTTTTTAATGATATTTATCAGCCCCACTTCTCAGAACATTTAATGAAGACTTGCTGCTCAAATTAAAGAATAAAATCTGAAATGTTTACTCAGTGTAATGGTTAGCTTTCATTGTCAGCTTGATTCAATCTAGAATCACATGGGAAGAGAGTCACAAATGAAAGTTTATCTAAATTAGGTTGGCCTGTAAGCATGCCTGTGGGGATTGTCTTGACTCTATTAATCAATGTGGGAAGACCCATCCTAAAAGTGGGTGAGATTATTTTCTTAGTTTGGATCTTGAATTGTCTATGAGAAAGCTAGCCAGGTATAAATTGACCTCTTCTCCTGGGCTAGTATCTTGCAAGTTGGAAGATCTAGGTTCAATGATGATGAAACCTACAAGTTAGTATTCGCTTAGTGCATAATAAAAAGAGCTGCAAATCAGTACTGTCTTCCTTCCTTCCTTCCTTCCTTCCTTCCTTCCTTCCTTCCTTCCTTCCTTCCTTTGTTCCATTCTTTCTTCCCTCTCTCTTCCATTTTTTCAGAGTAACTATAACAAATTATTTTAGTGCAATAAGCTTTCTCTCCAAATACTAAGGTCTTATATTTGCTCCCTGCTCATGACTCTTTATGATTTCTACTACAAAAACCTTCTTTATGAATTATTTTTAACAGCCATGACTCATTTAACATCTTATACAGTTAAAATGATTTACTTACATTCTATCCTGTGGCTGACACAACAGGTGGTTCTTTATGGTTCCTATTCTGTGGGTGGGATGTGCTTTCATGTAGGCATGAGACAGGTATAGACACTTTGTTCTAATCCCTTCAACTCAAAAGGCAACACCATGGCTGAGATTGAAACTGGGAGCAGGGCCCTCCTTGCTGATGGAGACATGCTAGCACACTTTCTGCCATGCATCATTAAAGCTTAACCCTGACTAAAGACACCCAGGGTTTTCCTTTTTTTGCTCCATACCTCCTATAGTTTGTGTAAGCTAAAGAATCACACCTAATCATTACAGGAAGCCAGACCCATAGGGGCTGAGATTTTTATTTTGTACAGGGCAAAGATGGTTCTCAAAAAGACCAGTTTAGTTTTCCTAAGGTCGGTGGGTAGTGAGTAGTGGTGGAAGATCTGTATACCATCTGAATGCAGAAAGTCTAGCTGTACCTCCAGAGCCAAATAGCTCTATGGATCGGAGCACTGATAATCCAGAAAACATTTCAGGGAAATTTGAGGCCACATCCTTTAATGTTGAATAAGAACTTCTGTTTATGTGTCCAGGTGACTTGCGTACACATCAAAGTTGATATGTTCATAGAATATAATTTGTCATTAGTAAAGAATGAAAAGTACAAAAAACTAAAATGTATGTGTGAAGTCAGGATGCTCCAGTATCAATGCATTAGGAGGTCTAGAAGAGACAGAGTAAACAGGGGTAAGGTATCATTTGGATAAGGAACAGTTTTTTGCATTAGTAAACACTCTGGAAGGATTTGTTAAGTTGTAGTCAAGATAAGGCAAACAGCATCAAGTCAGACTTAAGTAAATGTCAACCGTATTTCAGAACATACAGAATAAGGCAGAAAATAGCTAAAGCTTCTAGAGAAAAGAAATCGTTAACACTACTATCCCAGTTGGAAGGCTGTCTTCAACAAATCAAATGCCGATGAGGATATGGGGGAAACAGCAATCTTTGCTCACTGCTGGTGGCAGTGTACACTGGTACAGGTTCTATAGAAACTGAACAGCGGTTTCTAAAAGAACTAGAAATAGAACCATATGACCCAGTATAGCAATTCTCACCATATACTCACGGGAATCTATATGCTATCACAGAGGTGTTTACGTATCTGTGACAACTGCTGCCCTATTCATAAGTCAAGGGAGTGAGATCATCCTAGATCTCCACCAAACAATTATTGGAATAGGAAATGTGATACATACATATAATAGAATTTTACTCAGCCATAAAATGAATTCTTGAAGTTTATAGGAAAATGGGTGATTCTTCAAATTACAATTATTATTAACAAGGTAATCAAAACTCAAATAAATGACATATCTTTTCTTAAATAAAGATCATACTTTTGAATACACACACACATATATACATATATATGTATATATATATATATATACATCCCATACTGGAGAGGAGACTATGAAAGAGGACAAAGAGGTTTTGAAGAAGGAGATGAAGGGAATGGAAAGGTTTAAGGAGCCCGGGCCACAGGAGAGCAGAGGAGGGAGGAAGACCAAGACAAATTACATATGCAAACACCATAATAAACCTACTTTTAAAAAAGCAGAGAGCATTGGAAGAAGAAGCAGACATAAATGAAAAAGAAAATGAGACAATATAAAAATTAAAGGAAAATGATCTTGGCATTCCCAGTGAATGTGATGCAAAATCCAAAACAAAGTAATTACACTTTCACTGTGGAGGTGGAGACAGAAGAATCATTGGATTTACTGCCTAGGCAGTGAAATCAGTCACATTTCATTGGAAAGCCTTGTCTCAATAGTAAAGTTGAAGAATTAGAAAAAATTTCTATGGTTTATGTGGAAACACAAGGGACCAATGATAGGCAGAATAATCCTAATCAAAAAGAGCATAGCTGTAGGCATGACAATCTTCGAGCTCAATCTACGCTACAGAGCAATAGTAATAAAGTCAACATGGAAGCAGCACAAAATCAATATATAGACAAACAGGACATAAAAAAGATCCAGAGATGAACCAACGTAGCTTTGGGTACCCAACTTTTGACAATGGCACCAAAAGCACACACTGGAAAAGACAGTCTTTTCAACATGTGGCACCAGCACACTGGATATCCATTTGCAAAATAATGAAAACAGATCTATATCTTTCACTCTACACAAAAATCAACTCAAAATGAATCAATGGCCTTAATTTGAAATGGGGAATACTACAACTGTTAAAGGAAAACATATAGCGCTATACATACAGCTAACATGATTCCTAACAGAACCTCAGTAGCACAGGAAACACCTCAAATATTGATCAGTCGTCAGTATCATTTCTCACTTCACTCTGAACAGTGATCCTTGACCACAGGTGGCTATAGGTTGAACATGCCTGGGACATAAACTGATGTCTGCTATGGCAGAGACAATGTTTAGGGGAACATGTAATTAATGGGAAGATGTTATTCAGTGTATAAAGGCAGGAAGAATAAAAATCTCCAATGCAAACAGAACAGAGATGCATTGCATCGACTCACATATAAATGTTCAATATGCAACTTGTCTGTGGCAGTTGGGCTTCACTGAAGAGAACAACAAAACTTGAGCAGTAGTGGAAGAAGCAGGCATGGTCAGGGAGAACAGACATTTCTATAAAAATCCTATGCATAGCATTAATACTACAGTGTCTGTATTTATGCTTTAAGCTATCTTATAGAAAAGGTATTGAATTCAAATTCTAAAAGATAGCTTCATTCATATGAGTTTATGAGTAAAGTTTAATAAAACCTAATGGCTTTAATCCAATCTGAATATGAATACCAATTATGCATGTGAATAAAGTACCCTTATTAAAGTGAAAATAATAATAAACTATCAATAATATTACTAGTAAGAAACTTTCTTTGAAGCCACATGCCCTGGTTGGAAGTTAGACATCCTAAGGTGCAAACTGAAATGTGAAAATGCGTAGGTACTCTGATTATTTCATAGGAAAAATTTTATTTCTCTGAGGCACCATGCTACACTCAGGAAGTCCAGTAATTTTCACTACCTTTATTCTTACAGCATCCATGGCTCCTGGAATAATTCCTTTTTGCCTCTGAGAGAAGGGATTGGTTTAGACTTCTGGTGTGCAGTTGAGCCTGGTTCATGTAAAGTCATGCTTGAAAGTCTGTTTTATCGAGAGTCGGTTGGATCCAAGATGTATACAGAGGTTGAAGAAAGGTATTATGCTTGTAGTGAAAATGCTCCCTCAACGCTATAGACTGTCTAATAAAAACACTGCCAGGTATGGAAAAGCTCCTCTCAAGTTGTAGGTCAGTGGAGTTGAAGAGACTACTACAGTAATACAGACTATTGTAGTTGCTTTTGGTAAGACATGATTTCTGAACATACTACCCATTTAGAATACAGGACCTGGAGAAATCTTGACGGGACTGACTTAGAAGCCTTCTCCCTTCTGGGAAAAGCGCTCAAAGTGTTCCGAGGCACTATGCAATCTTCCAAGGGAGAGGAGCAATCAATAGCCCTACTTAGGATGGCAACATACTCCCAAGGGTCAGTAGTGGTATTTTCACTTGGAAGTAACCAAAAGTTGTTTTAATTAAATTTAAGTCCCATTCCATAGGTGTGAACCGATGCCTAGTACTGTAAGCCTAGAGGAGAATCTACTAATGCCAATTCCCTAGATAAGCATAATTTACTCTACACTCAAGAAGCTTCTTTTTGCAATAGACATGGATTGATCATTACAGAAATGCACCTACTGGCCAAAATGCAGAGGAAAACTAACTGTGCACTGCTTAAATCCAATTTATAGATTTAAAACACAATCCCTATACCTAAGGTGCAGGGAACACCAACGAAGAAGGAAGGGCGAGACTGTAGAACAAAGAACAAGAATCTGCTGTGAGTTGGTGTGTCTATATGACAGGGAAGCTCCACCCACGAGATCTCAAAATAAACACTTTTCTAAAATAAGACCTGCAAAATGACAAGACAGTTGACATCCCAAGGTGGATAGAAAAAATATCAAGAGGTCCTATGTGTAAATGAGGAGCTACAAGCAATTAATGGCTGCTGAGAGGGAGAATAGTCTCCTATAGGGATAAGCCCTCTGATAGGTTGTACATCAGTCTCAATTCATCAGTCCTAAACATATATGAATATAAGTAACAGTAAGTGGATTCATCAGGTTTATGTGTGTGTATTAATATGTGTCATTTATATATCAATATAAAATATATAATAATATATTATATATTAATGATATACATGTCATTAATCTGGGAGGTAGTGAGGGGGCATGGGAGAAGCTGGAGTAAGGAAAGGTAAAAGGAAGAATGGAAGTGATGTAAGTACATTATTCATGCATGAAATTCTCAAAAAAAATTCTTACTTAAAATAAAGGGTGGTATGCAGTGCTTAAACGAGTAATTCCCTCTTCCATTGACTTTAAGGTGCAGTGGGAAAAGAGCATGTATTTATGACACTCAATGTGATGTTTTGTTTTGACATACTGGCATGTTGTGAAATAAATAAATTTAACATATCATTATGTTAAATTAATTTAGTGATTCACTTCAAATATACATTGTATTGAGGTTAAAAAAAAATCTAAAATCTACTTTCAGCAATTCCACAGTATTTGTGACATTAATACTATCGTTACCATGATATCAACAGAGCTCTAGAACTTATTATCTGAAGGGTTGATTTTAAAATAATACCTTCAAAGAACATTTAAAACTGTACTCTGTAATTTAGTTGTGTATGTATTTAAGCATACCATTTACTCTCCATGGACCCGAGTCCATTGTCTATAGATTAATCATCATCATAATACTCAATTATTAGTATCAGATAATGAATATGGAGGACCTGACAGAATGTTACAGTAGATGCCAAGAGTTAAAATGAAATACCATAGATGTCCTTGAGAGTACATCTTTAAGCTGAGCTAGGAGACATTTTAAATATTGAAACTGTTGCCTACTTGTGATTAATGTGGAGCCTCCAGGTCCAACAGAGAATAAATAAAATAGTGGATTAGCCAATATGAATCTAAACACTAAAAATAAATCTTGAAGGGTGATCATCCTCTTTTTAAGAGCTGTTCCAAATAAGGGGATCACTTGCTCTGAACCACACACCCACAGAAGAATTAAGTTAGCCACATTGCAGAAATGCACATGTTAGAGTGGTCCTTATTGTCTCATTTGTGTAATGAGGTTAGGCAGAAATACAGATGAAAACAGATATTTGTTTTTCCATACACAGATGTTTGTATTTCCAAATACATTTCACCGCCTCCCTTTCATGTCAGTACAAGAACAATAATTTGGAGGGTGATTGGTGGTTAACTTCCTTTTAAAATCACTGTGCATGAAATCCACCATTTAGCCAGACATCAAAAGTCTTTATAACTTCCCCCAAATGTGGGAAGAAATGGAAAGAAAACAAGCATTTCCTATAGAAGCTTTTCAGAGATCATGGTTACTGTTGATCACCTCAGACCATATTGAATTTGGCTCCTTTAAGGCTTACCAAAAGTACCAGTCCCCACACTTACATTGCGACAATCTTGATGAAGATGCTTGTGTTGGGTTAGTCCCCAATAATACACGGATTTGTTTTTATTATTTTATTTTGTGTGTGTGTGTGTGTGTGTGTGTGTGTGTGTGTGTGTGTACACCCATCCATTTATGGAGACCAAAGAACAACTTGGAGGAGCCAGTTCCATCTTTCTACCACATGGGTCCTTAGAATTAAACTCTGGTAATGAGGCTTGGTGGCAAGTACATTGACTCACTGAGTCATCTTGTTAGCCCCATGCCCAGTTTTTTAAAAAGATCAACTCATGCCATCGTATCTACAGCTAAGAATGTTCCATGTTAAAACATTAATATGATTTATCTTGAGGTACTGGGATTACGGGTAGTTTTAGGATTTTTTTTTCTTTTTGCTTATCTGTTATTTCCAATTTTTCTATAAGAATGTGGATTATTCATATTAATTTTTAAGTCAGGAAAATCCTCTTTTAAATTGAACTTTATCGGCTATATTCATTGTAAAATCCCTTTAGAGCTGATAAAGTAAAGAAGATTAGATATGGATATTCATTTTAAAAATGACAAGACCGTTTCTTTATGCACTCATCTTTTGTTCACTAAAGAAGAACAAAGGTTATTGGTGGGGAACATAGCTAGTGAGGAGATAAGGACTGGAAGGATACAGGATGCTATACCACAGTTTTCCAAAGCCAGTCATTCATTAGATAGCAGGGAGCACACGGGGTAATTTTCATTTGCTATGACAAGGTTACTACCTTGTGATGACTCCACTCTGGATGTAGCAGGTCTGCCATTAGTGAGTTCTAGTGGTATCTAGGTCATGCACAAAGGGTTCCTAAGAATTTGATGAGTGTATTAATTGGTTGTGGTGACCTTTGTGGCAGATGTGCTGCTGAGGCAACCCCACCTGACTCTGAGTCTCCCATTGCCAGTTATTTGATATGTGACTCTGAATAGGGTCTTTCAATATGGCTTAGTTCCCCCCCCTCCTCCAAACACAGAACCTCAACAATATTTAGATTGGAGAATGCAGAATATAAGACAAGGACAGTTGCTAGAGTGAGTGCTAGAACTCACATGGCCACCAGCCAGATATCTCAGCTACTAGACCCCAGTCTAGTCTAGTTCTCTCCTTAATAAACTTGCCCCTTGGTGGGCTTTAGGGAGGTGGTACTGAGTCATTTCTGCTTCTGAACTGGTCCATGCTGCATCTCACTTCTCCACTGTGTCCTGACAGATGCTATCCTTACTGTATCTTTAGAAAGTTTCCTGACCTGGACACCCCTTTTTTCCTTCTCCCAGCCCATCCTTAACATAAGATTGCTGCTTCTGACAGATGTGTTGGGAACAGAGGTGCCACACAGGGAAGTTAGTAGCATAGCTGAATCTGAACATGTGACACCGCTCTTCTTAGGAATCCCCATACTCATCATTTTCACTAGGGATTCCTCTCTGACATTTGTCCATGGATCTTTTTCCTATTTGATACCAGGAGTTTTCTGAACTGATTCTGGTTTTCTGTTTCTCAGCTGCTCGGAACAAATTTATTTTCGTGGTTATACCACACAGTTCGGTCCTCATCTGAGTTACCCTCTTACAAAACAGGATTCTTCAACTCTTCGTGTCTCTTGGAACTCAAGAGTTTGAGGCAGAAATTAGTTTCTCCGTAAATGACAATTTTCCCAATCTAGTGCTATTGTTAGTTAGAAACACTTAGGCTACATTCCCAGAGCACGCGACTTGAAGACAAGTTTAGCCATGCTGCTTCCCTGCTGAGCAGTTTCTCTAGTGCTACTTACACTTTGAAATTGTAAACTCTGCAATTTAATTGAGCTTAAACATTTCTTTCTTCATTCCTTATTTCTCCATTGATTTTTGTCCAATGCTTTGCACTGTTTCACCCAGGAACATCACAAATTTGGTTTGATTACTTCCTTGGGTCTGACAGACACCAAGCTGAAACATAAATAAACCTCAACCAGGACTGGAGGCTGCCTTTCAAAAGACAGTAGTGAAGGGAAGAGTGGGAGAGATGCCGACTTTGAATTGTATTGCTCAGATCATTTCAACTGCTTGAAAACAGCTGATAAACAACACAGAAGCAACACTGAAGTCTTCCTTTCAGTGAGTTCTGTTTGTCTAGAGGAGGTTGGGAGGCTGCCAAGCAGGTGAATCGTTTGGGGTTTATACCACAGGAGAAAGTCTGCACCAACAGTTCTTGGGTTCGGAAAGAGAAAGATGGGAGCAATCCTTATAGGAGGCCCACGTTTACAAGGAGCAGGAGAAAGCCTGCCTACTGCTATGTTTTCCCAGGGGCAGGAGGGTGTGAATTACCTATGGACAATAAGTGGCAGTCATTTTCTCTTAGTGTTAAGGGCATTATGTTTAGAAGAGGCCTGCCTGACTGGATGCTTAAAGCTAACAAACATATGGCAAACTCAGCAGTAAACTCAGTAAAACTCAGAGCTGGGTTTCTGGTGCCAACTCCAGAAAATAGACAGGGAAAATAGACAGTAGCTTTCTGAGCCTGCTTGCTCCAGATGATTTTTCAAGCCTTCAAGATCCTAACTCCTTTCTGAACAAGACCTCCAACTGTAATGGCTTTTAGAAAGGAGGCAAGCTTTATATTTTGCAGATATTTAAATAAGCTATGCTCATAATCAAACTTTCATAATAAAAAGTGAAACTTCATTTTTAACTCATATTACATCTGTAATTCAAGCAATTTACGTCTGGTTTTACTATCTGGTATATATCTTGAAGCGTCATATGTTTATGGGGAGATGTTTACCCACAGATTTCTCTAAACTCACAAATGAGCTTCCTTTCTGTAACAGTGCTTTGAAATAAGTCTTGTTCTCTCATGTCCGCTTTGTGTTAATAAATACATGTGCAAATACTTTAGTCAATAGGCAGCATTCCACTGTGGGAGTGAACAACTCTATGATTGTGAGTTTCTTGTCAGTATTTTGGTTATCTCTCCATTAGTCAACTATAACTGATAAAGTAAAGAAAAATCTTTTCATGTGTGTGTGTGTGTAGGCACGCCTTTGAATGATGATCTCCTAAGGCTAAATCTTATGAGGGAAATATACATTCAAATATTTTTAACAGTTGTAGTAAAACACACTTAACAAAGTTCAACATGATAATGAATTTTAAGTGATCAATTTAGGCATAGGTTGGAGAAGTTATTTATTTATTGATTGATTGATTGATTGATTGATTGATTGCACTACCCTTAAGACCATCTAGCCGTAGGACTCTTCATCTTGCAAAACAGAAACCTGGTCTTAGGAACTCCTCACCTGTTCCCTGCCAAGATCCTGGCAAGCATCATTTTTCTTTCTATCCCTATGAATTTAATTGTACTGTTTACGTACAGAAATGCTATCCTGGTTTTGTTGGGTTGTGATTGGATTGTTTTGTAATTATGTCTTCAAGATCTATCAATGTAGTACATATTCAAATATCCTTCTTTTAAAGACTGAAAAATATTCTTATCTAGTTAGTTTATATATTATATATCATATATAAATTACATAACTTGTATAATAATTATTATATGTGGTATGTGTGTATGCACTTGAATGCATGTACACATATGCGTATGAGTGCTCTTGCCTATGCATACATATTTGGAGGCTCAGAAGTCAATGTAGGGTGTTTTCCACTGTCATTTTTCATCTTTATTTCGAGACACAGTACCTCAGTGAAACTGAGGCTTACCATTTTGTCTATACTGGCTAGCCAGGGAGCTTCTAGGATCCTCCTATATATGTCTCACAAGCTCTGGGGTTAAAGCTTGAAAAAGGAGTCAGAGCCCTACTGCTGAATGATTCAGTACTGATAGACTTAGAGAAAGGGAGAATCCTTACCGTAGGTTGCTTACTTACTGGTAAGTTCACCAACCTTTATCAGTAGTTTCAACGCAATGATTTTTCTGCAGAGAGGACACTTCAACAGTGTATTCAACATTCTGTATTGTTTTTATGAGACAAACTCTACTCCTAATGATACTTCCAACCTCCTCAAGAATGACCCTAAGGCAGCAGAAAGGGTTGAAAGTTGCTTGATACAGCAAACCTAAGGAAACACCAAATGCAACAGTGAGGTTGAAAAAGGTATTAATACAGGGGGAGCACGAAACCAAGTAATCTGCCTGTACTAAACACATTTGTAGGGGTCAAAATGATAGATCTAGGCAATTAGGGTCACCAGGAAAAGTGTATTTTATTGACAGTAGCAGAAAGTAAATCTATAGACACAACGTCTGTAGACACAAAGTCTGTAGGTTGAGAAAAAAAAAAAGATGGCTGGTTCAGACACATTTTTAGTATTATTTCATTTTCTGTTCAGGATCTTCCAGTGTCAATTTATTTCACTTAGTCAAATTTCATAAAATATTAATAGAGTGAAAACTAAATGTTTCTGAGTGTCTACATGCAGCAGATTCATTGTGTGCCAAGTCACACGACTTCCATATGATATATTTAGGTATGTTATTGAAATCATTATGCCATTATTGGCTTATTGGTTGCTATATGGGTATATTCATAATGGGTTGAGGCTCTTGGCAGCGTTTAATGAGGTTTTCTGCTTTTCTTTCATTCATTCGGCACTTAGTAATACTAAAAGGGCTCATTGCTCATTTCACTGGGCTGGCAACAAAGAGTTGTTACAGAGAAGAATGCTGCCAGGCTGCGCCAGCCCTCAAACGAGCTGCGAATTGAAGCTTTCAGTAGCATCTCTTTATTCAGTCCCAACCGTTTCTCTTCATCATGGTGTGTGCTCTGTCACAAATGATAACACTGGGTTCCTTTTTGTTTGCTGATAACATGCCAACAAAGCAGTGTTCCAGGGAAAACATATACTTCCTCTGAAGTGTTTGCTTTGGGATGTTTCAAAACTGAGTTTCACCACTGGCAGCTTCTTCAGCATCTCAAATTCTCTGTCTCTGTCTGTCTCTGTCTCTGTCTCTGTGTGTCCTCTGTCTCTGTGTCTCTCTGCATATGTAAATGTGCATACACTTTGGAATTGTTATGTAAAAGGTAGAGAGAATGCCATTTATAGACTATGATTATAATGCTTGTATTTGTTGTTCTGTATGATTAGTGTCTATCTATCCATCTATCTATCTATCTATCTATCTATCTATCTATCTATCTATCTATCTATATTTTTCCCCAAGAGAGTATACAGTATTCAAGCTACTAAGCAGCCTCTTCCATGGTTTGGCTTCAGGTCCTTCCTCCAGGACCTTGAACTCCTCTCACTCTGACGTCACTTGATGATGGACTCTAATCTGAATGATGTAATAAACTCTTTCCTTCAAGTTGTTTCTATGCATTGTTTTGCTTTTTGTTTTTGTTTTTTTGTTATTGTGTTTGTTTTTTATTACAGCAACAGAAGGGAACCTAGAAGTTACCCTTATAATTTGTTATGTGACCTATGGAAAATGAAAGACAGGCTAACTTACTTTATCACATTAATTACAGCAAAGGATAGCCTGGCATTTGTTACATTTAGTGATAGAAAAATAAATTAAAGTCTGGTTAGTATCGGGGCAGCAATTAGATTTCATGCATCTATGTATAGTGTAAGATCTTATGAGTGATAGCAATCGGGCTATCCCACTGGCCTGCTCTCAGGGACTAGCAGTTGTTTATGTCATCACCCACCTTCCTCTGTCCCACCTTGCTCTCTGTCTCTCCTGTTCCCTCTCTCTGTCTCCTTGTTTCCCTGCCTGTCTGCCTCTCTCCCCACTGTGCTGAGAAGACTTTTTACCCTCCCCCCTCCCCCAATAACCGCCTTACAGTAGATCTGCTGTGTGACAGAATTTTTCAAGGGCA
>JANHMN010000016.1:21729508-21744110 GCA_030674055.1 Rhabdomys pumilio
GTATTTATCTTTAATCCCAACTGGGAAACCACCTCATAGGGATTAGGTGTCAGAATTAGATACTATAAGACAAGTGTTCATTAGCTAAGTGTTTCACAGTAGGACCTTATGGTACATTACTTCTCTGTTTACAGATAGATGCCATTGTGAACTCTTACAGGCTCATTTGTCGTTAGTTTCCTACCTCGTTTTCAAAGTTCTGTCCTGCTTTGTCCCAAGTCCATTCTTCCTTGTCCTGCTAAAATCAATGAGGATGTTTTCCACTTACAATTCAATTCACTTTTTGGGTGACAGCCAATGCTTTTCTGAGAAAAGTGACCCGGTGCCAGTTTTCCTGGCCTTGTTTTATTTTTGAAAACAGAAAAATAGCAAGTTTCCATCCTCCTTTAGCTTTTCTTTTCATGGGTGAGAATGCTAAATGACAGCTGTGTGGAGCATGTCTGCATTTTCACATTGTGGACACTGGCTAATGGACCGTCTGATGAAAATGCTGTTGCCATCGGAACATCATAACAGCTCCCATCTCCCCAAAATCACCCAAACAGATACAAACCGAAACTGGGAACAAAAAGAGCGCTTTTCAGTACCCAACAGGTCAATCTGCTCCAATAGCTTACGTCTCTTTAAATAACCGAGGTGAAAAGGGAAACAATCTATGGGTCCAAAAGGTGGTTTAGTCCTACAGTGCGAGCCAGAATGTGGGGGCAAAGGCAGGGGAATCATTGCAAGCTAAAGGCCAGCTGGTCCACATAGCACGCAAGCTCTTGGCCAGCCAGGGACATATTCAGACCCACCCACAAACAACGAATATATGAGCAAACAGGTAGGGTTGAAAGTAAAGTTTTCAAAGAGCAGCAGCCACAATAAAGGGTGCTTCAAAATATGAGGCTAGTAAGTGCTTTCAGGCCTCTTTCCTCAGAAATCAGGTAAGTCACTGTCATTACACAATACTCAATGTGTAGTGTTTTTTTTTTTTTTAATCAAAGGTAAGTATTACCAAAAATAACAATTGTTCTAGGATATCCTTTCCTGCTGTGTGTGTGTGTGTGTGTGTGTATAACTCAATTGTGAAAATTGAATGATGATGACTGAATTATTATCACTGAGGATTAGCCTAGACAGGGCATACATCAAAATAATAATTATTTTTTGATTTGTTTATTTTTATCTTATATTGTTTAGTTTAACAGCACTTGTCTAAATGTTAACATTTTAAAAATCCAAGACACACACACACACACACACACACACACACACACACACACACACTAAATATAGGTTGAATGTACAGATGGAAAATCTCATTTTTCTCAGAGAGCGTGGGAATTATCATTCTTAATTACTTTTATTTATAGTTTTAGATGTATGTATAAATGTGCTTGTGAGAGTTTTTGTGCACCATTTATGTGTAAGAACTTACGGAGGCCAGAAGAGGACATTAAATATCCTGGAGCTAGACCATTCTTAGCCACAGAATGGGTACTGAGAACCAAACCTGTGTTCTCTTCAACTGCAACAAGCACTCTTAACTACTAAGCCATCTTGCCAGTCCTTGGAAATTAATTTTTTATATTTCCTTTATTTACATTCAAAATGTTATCCCCTTTCCCAGTTTCCCCCCAGAAACTCCCTATCTCATTCTCCCTCTCCCTGACTCTATGAGGGTGTTCCCCCACCAGCCCACCCACTCCCACCTCCCCACCCTCACATTCCTCTACACTGGAACTTTGAACCTCCACAGAACCAAAGGCCTCTTCTTCCACTGATGTCCGACAAGGCATAGCTTCTGCTGTATATGCAGCTGGAGCCATGGGTACTCCTTGGTTGGTGGTTTAGTTCCTGGGAGCTCTTGATGTGGGGTGGCTCTAGTTATTTGATATTGTTGTTCTTCCTCTGGGGTTACAAACCCCTTCAGCTCCTTCAGTCCTTTCTCTAACTCCTCCATTGGGGACCCGGTGCTCAGTCCAATGGTTGGCTGCGAGCATCTGCCTCTGTATTTGTCAGACTATGGCAGAGCCTCTCAGGAGACAGCTATATCAGGCTCCTGTCAGCATGCACTTCTTGGCATCCACAACAGTGTCTGGGTTTGGTGACTGTATATGGGATGGATCCCCAGGAAATTATTTTTGAAGGAAAAGAGTCTGCTAATTTCAACAAATAATTAAGGCAAGGCATACCCTTTAGTTTACGGGTCCAAAGTGCCAATTTCTGTTGTGTGTGCTTTAGCATGTGAGGTGAGCACTAGAGTGAAAATTTGCCAGTGTCATTATGAAGTGGCTAGAAAGGAACAGATTATTTTGTGTCTAATATTAAACTACAGGTTTATGTGATCACAGATGCCAAATTGTTTCCTAGAAAGTATAAACTACTTATTTTTTTCCAGCAGAGAACAGAACAATAAACAAAAGGAATTAACCCAAGTAAATCTGTGTACGTTATGTTTCCTTGTTTTCAAATTTCGGTCAAATACCTATGACTTTTGAACATTAATCTAAAGAGATGGAGATAGTGCAGACCAAAGGCTTCTTCCAATCCTGGAGTCCCAGCAGCATTGTGAGACTACATGGAAATTGGTCATCGATGTGACGCAGTATGAGAATTCTAATGCTTCTTTAAAACAACAGAGTCAATATTTTTAGAATGATGTTTTCTACTATATATCTAAAATTTTCAATGATGG
The DNA here is from genome assembly GCA_030674055.1 of Rhabdomys pumilio. NCBI lineage: Eukaryota > Metazoa > Chordata > Mammalia > Rodentia > Muridae > Rhabdomys > Rhabdomys pumilio. The sequence goes on from JANHMN010000016.1 coordinate 21,732,189, forward strand.
TACTTCCTAGGACCAGTTTCAAATTTCTGATCCCACGGAAGACTCACACACATTTTAGAATCCCAGAGGCTAGCCTTTAACATTGAGGATTTGTTTCTCCCAAGATTGAAGTTATTTATAGTTTGCTACTGAACATTGCAACCACACCACTTGCTGTTGCCCTTTATTCAGGGTTTCAAGAGCATAAAAATTCTGAAGTGACAGTGCATTGACAACAGTGTTATTGTCACTGGGGACAATGTAGTGTACTGTTTGGGCCTCAAATATTATGAACAAAAAACACCTGGAAGATATACATTCTAAGCTATTTGTTACTTTGTAATATTCATTTATCCATTCAACAAACTTTAAGTTCTTATAATGGGAATGTAAGGGTAGGCAAAAATAGGCATGGCTGTCTCACACGGATGAACAATGACAAGGGACTCACATTAGTGATGTAAATGCAAAGGAACATAAACAACTGAGACAAGCATTTAACAGGGGAGACGGTTAAGAGTATGCATTAGAAAAAAAAGAGTCTGCATTAGAGGGAAACTTGAGCGAAGTGGAGAAAGGGGATAGAAAATTTTTCCTAAGAAGTCAGTAGGAAGAATTACAAGGGTTCTAGAGCTGAAGCATGCTGGGAAGAGAGAAGAGCGTGGCTTTCAGCTCTGAGGTTACTCTTAATGCCTAACGTGCTAGTGATTCTCACCTCTTATCATTACCAGGGGCCAGTGAGAAAACTGAGCCTTGGAGAGTAATGTGTGTGAACTCTCATATGATTTAGAAGGTGAATAGTGTAATAAAAGTCTGTTTTGTTCTGCTTGAAGTCATGGCTTCTCTTTTCCATTCAGTTATTGTCCTGTTTCAAAGGGCAAGTAACAGGGACATCACGGGGTTTACTTATAGCAGGATGTTAGGAATCAGACATTATAAAACTTAGAAGAACAAAAGGCAAAGAAAGTAATATAAAAAGATTTCCATGCTCTGCTGTACATGGGAAAATGCAGGCACAGAGCCCACTTTGGTGGAAACGCAAAGTGGGAAACCTCTGTAATTCCTTTTCTTGTCCATGAAGTAAATGAAACTCAGCTCTGACTCTGGAGGCATGGTAGATGCCAATGTTTCAAAGCTGGAAAGATGAAGCCTGACATTCTCCTCACATGCCCAGTCAGATTAGCATAGACACAGATGTGCACAGAGGATGATGGTGGATTAGTATGGACTTAATGCGGTGTTGGACTTGATGATAGTTGGCTGTCTTCAGATATCCTCAGAAGCGAAAGCCAACATATCCAGTTAAATGTATTAGTTGATGACTATTTTCCTCCTTTGCTTAATAAGAAAGAAAAGAAAAAAGAAAAAAGAAAAAGAAACAGTTTGTTCTTACCTGGAAAGAAAATTAGCATATTCATTACTGTTTGCCATAGGGACTGAACAATTGTTTAACAGTGTCACACTTTTTGCTTAAGAGGATTTGGCTATTTCAATGCCTCATTGATATTACATTGGTTTATATTTAGTACATCTTGGTAATACATGGGCAAAAGAAGCAGAAGAAACCTTGGAAGACTGTGTGCCAGACAATGCAGGTAAGTATCTTTATAATATATATAGGCCTCTTAGCTCTTTGGAGTACCTGGAGAATATGAAATTTTCTACCAAAAAGTATATAGATATTTACAAGGCTTACTTTAAAAGAAGACATATTGTCTCTTGACATGCTTGTGCATGTGCGTGTGCATGTGTGTTTGGTGTTTTAGTTGCAACACATTTCACCTATGCATTTCTTCATTGTGACCTTCATGTTTTCTAGATCAAGAGAATCAATTCAAGTCAGTAAAGAGAAGCTATGGAACCACTCTGATTTAACAAACTATCATATCTAGTGGTAATGAATTCTTCAGTAGGCCAAGAAGCTGGTGTATGAGCAGAACATTTTGCAATCCAAACATTTCACTCTAAGCAAGTACTTACTCAGATAGACAATTTTAATTAATATCTGACTGTGTAAAGTACACAAATCCAGAGAAGGAAGTGACAAATGATGAGGTGTTCCTTGTTAGTTGCCTTATATTGAATCACACTTAAGAGAAGCAAAAGGCAAGACTGATTGATGATCATCTTTCATTCTGAGATCTCCTTTGAAGAGGATAAATAAGGCAGTGAAGAAAGTGATTATGACAAGGATGAGGAGTAACTATTTGGCCCCATTAACAGACACTTTTTCTTACTTTAAGAGTTAAGAACCTAGCTACTAAATACTAGGCAGAGCTTGGAGAACCCCACAGAAGTGGGTGAATTGTAGGAGCTACAGAGGTTGAGGACATCAAAAGAACAGGGCCCACCAAATCACATAAGCATGGCTCATAGACACTCAGAGAGACTGAAATGATTATCACAGAGTCTACATGGGTCTATGCTAGGTACTTTGCATATATATTATCGTTGTATAGCTTGTTGTACTTGGGAGACCCCTACAGTGGGAGTGAGGATTGTCTTTGACTCTTTCACCTACTTATGAGATCCTTTTCTTTCTACTGGGTTGCCTCTTCCAGCCTTGATATGAGGATTTGTGCCTAGTCTTATTGTATCTTGTTATGCCATGTTCAATTGATATCCTTTGGAAACCTGCTCTTCTCTGAAGGGAAACAGAGGAGGAATGGATCTGGGGGAGAGAAGCAGTGGTAGTAGGGGAACTTGGAAGTATGGATGGAGGGGAAAATGCAGTTGAGATGTCATGTATGGGAGAAAAATAAATAAATAAATAAACAGAAAGAAAAAGGCCTAGCTATGATAATTATTTAACCCTAGTCTATGTTGAGGGCATCTGGGTCTCTAATTTGGTAGAAATATTTCAACACTTGCTGTCTCTCTTAATAGGGTCTTATTGTCAAGTTTTGAAAGGTAACCAAAAATAATGGCAAAAATCTGTAATGCTTGGGTGTCTATGCTACTCCAGTGACCACTACTCCAAAAGAGGTAACCATTTCCTGGTACTGAGGTTTGTATATGTTAGCAAGTTTCTGTCTCCTGATAGTGAATAACTTGAGATTAATTACATATAAGTGTTCTTTAAATAAAATAAAGTATGAATAGATAAGACAATATAATGAAAAGCTTTCTTTTCCAAATTTTATATTAAACATCTTTTTATAAGCATTGTCTATAACCTTTTGGGGAAGAAATTGTTATATCTATTTATTTCTCTGGATGGATTCAAGGTACATAACCTAACTAGACTTTTGATTTCCCTTTTAATTTCACTACCTTTTTGTGATTATATGTGTAAATGTAACTTTACTTGCAAGATGTAATTGTCATCTCAGAGGCTTACTGCTGAATAAATTCATCCTTTCTATCTCTTTCTGAACTCTGGCAGGTTCAACTCAGCTGTTCTGACACCCCTCTTCAAGCTGACTGATTCAAACTGGCTTCTTTTAGCTTTTGTCTAAATTGCTCTGTTTGACCTCAAACTAACTCTGGCAATCCATTCTAATTGTCTGGCTTTTTCTTATTCTCTGGCTCATTCTATCTTCACTAGTAACCTTTCTCTGAAAAACTATTCCAATAAAACTACCTTCTCTCTCCAACCCCTCTCTCTCTTCTCTACTCTTTCAAGCCCTCCTTTTGGGTCTGTTCTCATGAGAGTTAGGTGTATCCTATATCTGACTAATTTTATCAAATCTTTCTCTGACTTATCTCTTTGTCTTCCTCTCAATCAGATGTCACTTTCAAACATGGCTGCTTCTTTCTACAAATTAATTTTACTTTCATTGTTTGGGATCAAAGGTGTGTATTCCAGACAGGGGGGTTAAAGTTATGTCATCCCAGACTGATCAGAAAATCTTTGGATGTGATCAGTTGCCAGAGCAGCTATGTTGCTGGATTAAATAAATGAGAATGGCCTTCATAAACTCAAATATTTGAATGCTTGGTCCTCACTTGGTAGGACTGTTTGGGAAGGATTAGGTGATGTGACCTTGAAGGTGTTACTGCTCATATCCTTACATTTTAGATGTTTCTCTCTACCTTTTGCCTGTGAGTCAGGAAGTAAATTCTCAGTACTGTTCCAGTACCACCTGCCATACTAAATGTTTTTTTTTGTTTTGTTTTTTTTTTATAAATTGCCTTGGACATGGTGCCTTCAAAGCAATAGAAAGGTAATTAGGACACTCTTTGAAGAACTTCACCAGGTAATTAGACAAGCATTTGTTAAGTTGTTTCAGTTATTTAGAAATAATGCAAATCATGCTCTGGGATATTTTCATTTTTTATTAAAATATTTAGAGACAGCAAGTGGAGATGTGAATACCTGGTATGGTAAAGTGGCTAAATAAAAGGAAGAAACACATTTAAAGTATGTTTAGTTATTGAGCAGTACTGACCCGAAATAACAAGTTATCATTTAATCTCATGTGTATCAAGCCAGACAAGTATTAATACCTTCAAGCATCTAAGTTAGTGGTTACCATATTGAAAAAAAATCAAATGTAAAGAAAGATAATAATGAAAACAAAGCATTTAAACATGCTGACAAAGATTATTGAGATGAAAACGAGAGCCGTTAGTAATTCCTGGTATGTTGTTTAGATTAAAGTAGACTCTATTTGTGGAAACATCCTCCCTAGTAAGGAACTCAATGTACTAAATGATTAGTCCCCAAGCAAGAGAGATGAAGTTTGTCTATATTGTGTGTTTGGAGATGGAATGTCTATTAAGATGTCATGTATATTTGCCACACAAGTTATCATGAATGAAAGTTTTGGGAAATTTTAAGTCCTTAGTCATAGATCAAAAAAAAAAACCTAAATATTGTTCTGTTCAGTATTTTTTAGTAGAAAAATGGATAATCAAAGCATTTCATGATGATAGAAAGGGAAAATATAGCAAACATGATGCCTTAGATTTGCTATTTATGCAATTTCCAAGCTTTGAAAAATATCTAAGCAGTCTGCACAATGACAGATTTTTTTTTAATCCTGAAATCACACTTTTCTAGTTTATTCAACTAAGAAAATACATTATATATCTATATGCATTTTGAAAAAAAAAAAACAAGCCAAGGTGACATGGCCAAAGGCTAATAGTGACTTATTTAAAACTTGCTAAAATTTTTTTATAATTAGACCTCATGTAGGAATCTAGGTACTTAATATCATAATCAGAATGAAAGTAATGAAAAAGCTCTCTTTTTGGAAGAATAACATTTGTAGTATAATAGACAATCTGTTGTTTTCTTCTTCTGATTCTGTACTTTTACTCCTCATGCCCCCTTCCTTTCTCTCTTCCTTTCTTCCTTTCTTTCTTTTTCTTTCTTTTGCCTATTTTGTTGCAATTAGTAATCAATGCATCAAAGACAAAGCACTTTCAATTTAATATGTCTTCTTGAAATGATGAATTTCATGCTTTTATCATGTTTCTTTTACCTTATTCTCTAACTGCTTAGCTTGAGTAGTGAGGAAGTCACCAGAATATCTTCCCATTTGCTTAAGTAAAACCTTTTGGTTAGGAAGATAAAGAGTGTACATACATGTTACAAAGTTGTTAAATATATTATCAACAAATATTTATAAGAGGTCAGGGAAATGTGTGTGCAGTATAGATTATTAAGATCTTTCTCAGTAAAATATATGGCTATACTTTTAAAGTTTATTGGCAAAGATTAACAGGTGATGATGACAATATTTGAAGACTGAAGATCAAGGATATGTTTTTGAAGTATGTGTTAACATTATGTTTTCAATGAATGGATTTTCTAACTTATATGCTGTGAGTCAAAGTGATAAATCACATATAATGGAAAACTCAGACATATTCATTTGGTTCCATGTATTTTCCAAGCACTACAAATGTTGCAAGATGTTGGCTCAATGAGAACTTTCAAAGAATAGCTGAATTGGAAAAGTCTAAATAACTAGAGGAGTTTTCTACTCCACAGATTGCTAAAGAATCTGGAAATTAAAATGAGACAGCATGGTTCATTAACTGGTGATTGTTGTACGTATTTATCCACAGTTTTACTGGGTAGCTGAAATCACTATGTGTAGTACAAAGTTTAAAATGTGTGGGTTAAGTGTACAGACTCAGACTCAGAAAGTATGAGTTCATATGTCATATCTACTACCTAATACCTTATGGCCATGCACAAATTATTTAACTTATTGATACTAAGTTACCTCACTAATCAAATAGTTATTGTGTAGTCTGGTCCATGAAACAGTCTTTGCTATTCTCTTATCTATATTAAGAAGATTTTCTAAGTTCTCTGATAAATTTGGTTTACTGATATATTGTTGAAGTAATTCATACACCTTCCACATTTCACAGACTAGTGTACAAATGGTATCTGTTTTCTATCTTGGAGACAATGGTATCAAAGATTGACCATGGTGATTTGTTAGCCCAAGCTGTTTTCCATTGGGCAAAAGTTATGAGTCATAAATAAATCACTGTTGTTCTAAGTCATAGAAATTTCAGAAATTTTTTTTCCATAATACATGCACATATGTCTGAATGATGTGTATGGCATAGTCCATGTCACAGTTACACACACACACACACACACACACACACACACACACACAACAATGACCATAAGACAAGATGATTGTTGTGGGGAGCCAACAGAAGGCGGCTATCATCCTTGTAGCCATCTTGAGCCATATACCTTGACAAGAGACTTGATTACAATAGCCTACAACAGCTGAGCACACTCTGATAACATCTTGTTTTAGATACCCAGGATCTTTCCCTTGGGTATGTGAGTCTTAAAGATGTGTGACTTAAGGACAGTGACTTAGAGATCAGATTTAGAGGCAAGACCTAAGGGCGTGACTTAGAAGTGAGACATATAAATGACGAGAGGCAGACAGAAGAAATTATTAGACACTAGGATTAGGTATTAGGCACTTGGCACTTGGAGGAAGAAGAGAGAATTAGACATTAGACACTCGGAAGAGAACTTGGAAGGGAACAGAGTATTAGACATTAGGCACTTAGTACTTGGAGAAAGCAACTAGGAACTAGACACTTGGAAGAGCACTAAGGACTAGGAACTAGGGACTAAGAACTCAAGACTTGGGACTTGGACTAGGAAGAGAGACTGAAGAATAAACAAGATTGAATTACACTCTGTCTCCATTCTTCAAGTCTGTCCTCACTCTCTCTTGCTGAACCCCAACCCGTGGACCGGAGCAGCTTGGGGCAGTGCGGGCTCTAACAACTTAGCCCCCCGAGGCTTTTGTCAGTGCGGGTTCCAACATTGATAAAGCAGTCCCCAACATTTTTGGCGCCTAATGTGGGGCAGCCCGGGCTGTGATAGATTGTAAGTATTTAACATGTACCAAAGGTTGTGGTCATGTCATGCATACACATAGACATGCATACACACACATATATATATATATATATATATATATATATATATATATATACATACACATACACATACACATACACATACACATACACATATATGTCTATTGATCTGACTATACCCTGTAAGTCTGGTATTCAGGCCTACCATGAACAGAGGAATATGGACTATCACATGTGATGAATTTGGGCATGGTTGAAAGGGAGGAGTTAAAGAGTCTTGGCATGGGAAGCCTAACTCAGGCCTGACCAAAGTAAGCAGAATAAATATTTATGACTCCCAAGATTAAGCTGGGAGAGAGACATTGGAGGAAAATTTGTAGAATCTATGTTTTATAAACCTGTTATTTAAGCACCTCATACTCCAGCTACAGGCTTTGTGATAAGAGGCTGAATGATATCAGGCTGACATCATAATGCCATCCTTTAATCTTCTGCCACTTTTGGTCCTACTTGGAAGTCATGAAAAATCCATTTTTGAAAGCTGATAAGTCCTAAAAAAAAAATAATAATAAGTTTAAATTGCAGCTGATTACACTGACCTAGGAATCTTGTCATCTCTAATTCTTGCATGAAAATGTAACTAGGAAGATGCCTCCTGCTGTCTTATAATATGCTTATTTAAAAAAAAAAGACCACGTGTCAGCACAGAGCCTTGATGTGGATATTTGAATATTATGAAAATGAATTCATAAGCCAAGTCTGTCTGTCAGATGTTTTTAATTTAAATGTTCTGATGGGTGATGAGACTCAGTATGAGGGCATACAAAATTGTCTTGTGAAATTTAAAGTCAGGGAAGGAGGTGAAAAAAAATGACATTTAGTTCATAATCATGTGCCTATTCAGAATTTAAAGTTTCTGGTCAAGACGGGTTTTGATTTTTCAAATTTCAATTTCACCACTTAAAGATCAAGTGTCTCAATTGACATTAAAGAAAATGGTAGAGATTGTGTCTTTTATCCCAGATCACTTGTGGAATGTTAGGTCAGTTCAGTAATTCTACAAGTAGTTCGGAGCTTCTGGGTTAGCTTCGCTATAAATGCTACTTTCTAATTATGCACAGACAGCCAGAGGCCACTGTAATGTGGCAATCTTAGAACCAATTTCTCAAACGCATGTTGAGCTTTTCATGCAGCCCTATGCTCTGGTGAGTAGCCTTTGACTTGACAGTAACATTTCACTGTGACTTTTGTCCCATCACTATGCGGACTTCTTGCTTGTGTCCAGGTGGTTTGTAGCTGTGTGTAAATCCATGGCCCAAGGACTACGGCCAATTCTGTCTCAGCTCAAGGCTCAGTGAGTCCTGTGTTGCTGTCCTTTTACTTGCCACAGTTTGCCTGTCATTGCATCAGTGGCATCCTTTCTAAGACCATGAATTAGAGATACAAAATACATCAGAATTAGCTGGAGGTAGTAAGGATGATAAGGAGGTACTATATGCAGATCAAGCTGTGTTGATGTACATCAGATTCAATTATTAGATTTGGAAATCATTTATTATGGACTCTTCCGCTTTGCATGTTTCCTAGCACTTGGAATTTAGTATTTTTAATATTAGATCATTATTGATTTCTTAAGACTATGCATCTTATTTGATTGTCTTAGTATCTTCCATCAATTAGTATCTTCCCTCACCTTACTCTATTTTCTTACTTTTTAATTTAGCTATGGTTTAGACACTCCTTACAATTTCATTGAGCGAAGCTTTTGTGTGTCTATCACAATCGACAGACCTAAGCAATGCCTAAGGGTCAGAATCAGTTAAGCAAATTATAGTTAGGAGGCATTAGATTCACAAGGGTGGTCCATTTAAACAGCACAACAGTATGAAGAGCTGTGTAGCATCTGAGATCTTACTTGGTTTATAACCTCTACAAGAAAGCCGGTTAGGGATGATGAACTTGATTTCCAATATTCAGCTAATACCAGTTCAATGCAGAACACCTTTACACAGTTAACATTAAGGCACCTTTGAAAGAAGAATACTTGGAAGAGTAAAGAAGGCAAGGGGCATTTCTGTGAGTTGAAAGCCTTCAAGGTGGCAAAGACATGAAGAGTTGTAGTTTCGCCTTATTGCCCACTGAGCACCTGCACCATATGCTTGCTCCTTGTCCGTATTGTGCTGTCTATTACTTTAACTGGTAGTAGTAATGGTACTTGTACAAAGTGGAAGCAACAATTTTCCTGTTACCATCTATTACCATAGGGTTACCAGATAAAGCCTTCCATACTTATTTGTTAAACTGCGCAATATTCCCTTAGATATAGGAAGGCTAATTTCTACAGTCAAGGATCTCAAATGTAAAACTCGTGTGTGTAAAAAAGATTAATGGAAGATAGTTGAGTAAAGAGGCGTGTTGATAGAATTTTTTAAGGTATGAAAAACGATGCTGGTATGCTGGAATGGATGTGGAAGCCGATGGTCCTGGCTGCCTAGATCATTCCTCTACCTCTGGCTTAGAGCAAAGAAGAGAAACTGTTTCCTGGGTTTCAGAGACAAGTAATTTAAGGTTGAGTTTCAAGAAAGTAAAAAAAAAATAGATTCTGTATATGTGGCATAAATAACATGTGGAAGAGCTGTGACTCATAGCAGGGCTATGGTGTGAATGGTTTTACTTGTTCTGTATGGCCAATGTAGACTGAGTATACCAGTGATCCAAATGAATGGTAAAGAAAAGATAGACAACTGGTTTTCTCACTCACTAGTCCCCGAAGAACAGGAGAAAGGGAAGCCTTTAGTAGAGAGGTCAGTAAAGAATATATGACATTCATCCTTCATTTAATTTCTACTGGAATATGAGCAAGAAACAGAAGTAGAGCGTTTTCACACACTAACAAGCAGATTCGGATGAGCTTCGTTTACACAGGATAGTGGGTTTTGGTGGAGTGGAATTGATGAGGACGGCTGGGATGAATAAAGCAGTGGGCTGGAAACTGTGCAGTGAAGTTACATTAACAGCAGGAGGTGGGGGAGATGAGAAGCCAGGATGTCTAACCTGGTGGGAGTAATTCACAGAACAATATGTGAGGAATACCAAGGGGATATGAAACAAAACAGCAACTTAGAAAGCATAGCTTAATATTTTCAAAAGACAGTCTGTGGAGCTTTACTGATTACCAGTTGTCTTCTCTGAGCCCAGGGAAGTCCCTGTAGATAGAATTGAGGCTTTTTATTGTCACCATTTGGAGAAAGTATATAATCCACAGAGGTAAATCGATAATAAAATAAGTCAATTTTGTTTTTATCAGAAGGGAGGATGAATCTGTTGATATTTCCAAGTGATCCATAAAATCATAAAACAATTTTGAAAGGTGATCATGTTCTAATTTTAAAGCAAGATTGAATCTTGACCTCACACAGGCCTGAATCACCTAATTTCTCTACTGATTCCTGTTGTGAGACTTATATCAACCTTTAGAAGTGAGGAAATGTCAAGGGACCACCTTAATTTTCATCCAGGTACCTAGAAACATCTTGCCTATCTAGCAGACTTTTAAAAGACAAAAGCCAGATGGGTGATGGTGGTATACACCTTTAATCCTTCAGTCAGGAGGCAGAGGCAGGTGAATCTCTGAGTTTGAGGCCAGCCTGGTCCTTAGAGTAAGTTTCAGGACAGCCAGGGCTACACAAAGAAACCCTGTCTTGAAAAACAAAAATAAACAGAAAGAAAGAGAGAGAGAGAGAGAGAGAGAGAGAGAGAGAGAGAGAGAGAAGAAGAAGAAGAAGAAGAAGAAGAAAAAGAAGAAGAAGAAGAAGAAGAAGAAGAAGAAGAAGAAGAAGAAGAAGAAGAAGAAGAAGAAGAAGAAGAAGAAGAAGAAGAAAAAGGAGGAGGAGGAGGAGGAAAGAAAAGAAAGGACAAGACATTTTAGTGTGGCAGGCTGAAATATGTTATTCATAAGAGAGTTGAAGTGCCCCAGAAGTTTAGTGAACAATGTATATGACACTGAATCAAGATTATTCTAAAGTAAGATTTAAATGGGCAAAATTTGTATGAAGGAATCCTGAAGGCTCTAGAGCTGTCTGCAAGGGACTGATTGTATTACTGTAACTTGTAAGTTGAAATCCTGCTCCCCGATAGCATGGTGAGGTGGGTGTTTTGGGAAGTATTGCTTCAAAATGAGGTAGGAGGTTTTAAGGAGAATTAGTGCCCTTATACAAGAGACATAAGGAGCTCCCTCATCCTCTCTCTCAATGAAGATATAAAGAAGGTGACAGTCTGTACTTTGAAGGGAGCACTCATCAGGGCTAGCTCCTTACCTCACTCTAGCTCTGAGAACTAAAAGAAAGAATCTATCGTTATGTAACATGTGGTTATATAACACATGTTATGATACATAGGCCATGTCTCCTTATGCAAGCCAAATTGGCTAAAATATCCTGTCAAGCCTCTAAGGGGTAAAACTTGCTAGCTTTTATGGTTTATTGGATTTCATGGTACAAAATATGGTGGATTGAACTCAGTAAAATGTGTCAATAAAAGCAAAAATCTTGTGTGTGTATAATCTTATGTATGTTTAATGAACACCAGAAGTACTTTTTTTTTTTTTTTTTTTTTTTTTTT
>JANHMN010000016.1:21744210-21759342 GCA_030674055.1 Rhabdomys pumilio
TCCTGGAACTCACTCTGTAGACCAGGCTGGCCTCAAACTCAGAAATCTGCCTGCCTCTGCCTCCCAAGTGCTGGGATTAAAGGTGTGTGCCACCACCGCCTGGCCAGAAGTACTACTGACTGACATATAGTCCAGGCATAGTAGTTAAACAATTAAGGCATTTCCCTCTTCTTGTTTTATAGATACTGAGGACTTTTAAATAAATGTTGGATATAGAGAATTTTTTAAAATAGCTCACTGAGCAAACTGGGAAATGTATTCTGATTATTTATTTTCCTCTTAAAATATTATTTTCAATTTTATACAACACAAATATATTGCATTGTAAATAAATATTTAAGAATCCCAGATTTCTTCTTTCACTTGAGGAAGAAGATTTGCCTGGAGGTGGGGGTATTTCCCCCCCCCCCCTGACATGACAGATTAACTCAAAGGCAGTCACTGCTCTGAAACAAGTGTGTTCTCTCTCTTTTTGACTCACTACTTTCTTTGAAGAATTCTACGTAGACAGAAAAAAACAAAAAACAAAAACCGGAGTGTAGGAATAATTCCCTTTCTCCTGATCTGATCAGGTGGTGACAAATAAGAGTCTTTGCTACAGGGAGGGTTGTAGAGGAGCAGTAAGAAAAGCAGTAAGAGAAAGTCAAGCTGGGGAAATCAGAATCTAGGTTGACTCACAGTGGGGTTCCCAAACAGGTTGCAAGCCAGCGGTCCACCAAGCAACTTGAAACCTGGGCAGAGACGTTTTGGAAGATACCAGCCTGGTGCCCAGAGGACAGACAGAGGCTCTTCCAGTTGGAGACTTTGGAGACCGGGCACAGAGCGTCTGTCATCTCATCACGTATAATTAATTGTGTCTTTACATTAGCAGCTGTCTTAGGACATAGTGCTGGTAGGAGGGTTGAGGATGAGGAGACATTGAGAGGACCATGGATTTAGGGTTTGCTAGTTTTAGCATGGCTGCAGCATCCACTCCTTCCCCAAAATGGTTTATATTCATAGCATAGCTGATTTTTTGACCTCTTTATAACTGTATTGGCAAAAAACTAGGAAGGGGTGATTTTGTTCATTATTAGACAATCATTTTCTTCTAATCCCTCTTTTCTTTTTTCAGAAGCTGATATTCATACAATTTGAAGAAAAACATACTTGACTTAACAATATTCTTATTTAACTGTTCTACCAGTTCTTTTGGGTAATGAGTTTTTTTATTTGTTTTGTTTTCCTTACATCACCCTTCCATGTGCTTGAAAGCAGAGCTGGGAGAGCATGAACTGGTTGGTTCTCAGCTGTGTAGCAGATGAATCTAGATTTCAAGGTGAGCATGGGATGCTTTTGCAACCCCTCATGGTAGTTAGTTGATTTTAACACTTTCCACTTTCCCATGACCATTTGTCCCCACCCCCACATATACAAAGACTTTCTAATAATATATGATAAGATGCAAATTGCTAAATTAGTATTTGCTAAATTGAGTGTCATACTTGGGTATGCCTTCTTTCATTTATTCTTCACTTGGTCTTAATATAAAGCGGAGAAGTGATACCTTATTTTATTTATTCTTTAGAATACCGTGTGGAGCTTGGGTGCTGTAGTGATGTGTTAAGGAACAATAAACAATGAACTGCTTAGTGTATTTTCCAGAGGATAAAAAACACAGGATTAGAACACACTCAAGTCTTTCTAGGTGGCAGATCTCGATAGGGTGATTTTTACTCAATAGCAGCTAAGATGGCCCTCAATGATCCCTTCTTTCTGGGATCTCCTTTAAGTAAGCCAGTTGGTTTTTTGTTTGTTTGTTTGTTTGTTTTTTGGGTTTTGTTTGTTTGTTTTTGTTGTTGTTTTGAATTACTGGAGAATTTAGTGCCTATGAGATGAGAGTTGATTTTAACCATAAGTTTTAGGAACGACACTAGGCAGTAATCAATAACTAATATAACTCTAGGCGCATCTTCTCATTTATATAACAACATAACGAATAGTCATTATTAAATTGACATTTTGCTCTGTGTCATTAACTCAGATCTCAGATCTTAGTATTCTGCCATTTCTCAAAGCTACATTTTCTGAGACCATCTTCCATGTCGTTGGTAGCCCTTAAGTGACCAGCTCCCAGCTTTCTGTACCCCATCTGCCTGCTTTTTTTTTTTTTTTTTTTTTTTTAGAATCAACACCATTTTTCCCCTCAAATCCTTGTCACCCTAGTGTTCAGGATTCCAGGGGAAAAAAACTTTCTATCACTTAAGCTGTGAAATAACCGAACTCATCTCTGTGATGATGCTACGTTGAGATGTTCCCTGGAGGCATCCTCGTACTTAAGGCGCTTCCCCACAACAAAGGTGTCGGTGTCCTACTTGCTCTGATAATAGTTTAAGTTTTGTTGTTGTTGTTGTTCTGATTTGTTTTGTTTTAGTTTTGTTGTTGTTCATCATGGAAAGTACCCAGAAAAGTCGAAAGCGACTATGGGTAGAGAGATGAGAAGGAGCTCTAAGTGGGCGGATAGTGGAACATAGGTACTATGAAGTGGGCAATAGAAGAAGTAGAGGGTAGCACCTCCTCCGCTAGACAGGGAGGAAGGAGGGTAATACAGAGAAAAGGAAGAAAAGAGAGATAAATAACACTAAGGATATTTTTTTTTAAGTCATAAGGAAAAAATACTATTCTAGAAGTGCTCTTAAAAATATGCACAGGTCTTTTCCCTCAGAGGCATTGCAGGTGTGACTGCTGTGTCACATGGGTGGCAGTAGGTGGCAGAGAGAAGAGAAGCTGTGTCTACACTCAGTGTTCTGACCTATGAACATCTAAACGATTAACAACCTAACATTCCCTGACATTCATTTTTATTTTTTTAAAATTCCCTGACATTCATTTTTATTTTTTTAAAATGAGCATATTGCATCTCATTTTCCTCTACCTACTATTTCTACTAATATCCTATGGCCGACATCCCATTCTCTGCAAGCTACTTGAGGAGAATATTCTGAAATCCTCTTATATCATGACCAAATCTAATGGTGGTCTGGAGCATATCTAGATAAAACAACCCTTGAGCTCATTCTGACACTAAACACCGATGGCTTAAATGAGTGAGCATGAGTGTGTACAGTGAAGATTTTGGCATATTAAAGCTGAACATTGCCTGTTAAAAGTGAGCCATAGGATTACGATAACTAAACCATTAGTTCTGAATTGCAACAAAATGTGAAAACGGGAAGAAGAAATATTGCGCAATTTCCATCTGAACAGTAACCTCCAACAAAATAAAAGGCATGTTAATGCACTACAGATACTTGGCTCATGCTTTTTGATCTGTTGTAGTAATGTGGAAATCATGGTGGGCCGGTGGACAGGAGTGTCAGAGTGGGTCATGGCTGTGATATACTACACTGTCTCCTTTACCTTCAGACAAACAAGTACCCGCCTGCCCCCAAACACACACACACACACACACACACACACACTCACTACATGGGCACTAATACCATCCTGCAATTTATGTTCTTATCTTAATTTCACAAAATCCTTAATATTTTTTGTTTCTAAATATCACCACTAATTTTATCAGCCCACTCAATTGTTTTTCCTATAGGTTTGCACATTACAGCAGTTTAGGGAAATGAAATATTTTCTATCATGACATATTATACTTCTCTAAATCAAGATTTATTACAGCTGCAGAGAACCTCCACCTGGGGGAATTTTCTGTCACACAAGTCAAAGAAGTTCTATTTGTTCTGCCTAGTTTAGCTTTTCTCTCTACTCTGCCGGATAAAATAAAACGAGGTGACAAGGAGGAGACATTAATACCCACAGATCCATTTCCCTATAAGTAGAAATCGGTAGCCTTTATGATTCCTTTGGCAGGGGACTCCTTTTTTAAAAGGTGGCAATTATAAAAAAATCCCAAAAACTAATAACAGTAACAGTAGCTCATTTGTCTTGTATTTTTATGTACTTTAATTTTTTCCAGTTGAATGAACAAGATGAAAAGGTTCATAATGTCTCTGCTAACATAGGTTAGAAAGGAAAAAAAAAAACTAAGAAATTTAATTGCTTATTAAATTTACCATAATAGACCCCATTAATAATTAGTCAAGCTTTAATATTCTTAAAGCTCCAAATTTGTTGTTTGATTTAGAGTAATGACCTTGGGAGACAGTTTTAGAAGACAAACAGTAACAGATGAAGAAACCCCATCAGATACAGTCTATTTTTTGACTATGTACACGGACCAGTCCTCTTTAATTTGACCTTAAAAAATAATTTCTCTATTTGGATAGTGTAGAGTTCTGATTACCAGAGGCTGAGTAGAGTAAGGAGACTGCTTGGGAACCACATTCATATTTACATAAGAGGATTAAGTTCTAGTATTCTATGGCACAGTAGGGTGACTATATTTAATGATTTACTAAAATACATCACAATACCTAGCAGAGAGGATTTTGAATATTTCCATTACAAAGCAACAATATATGTTTAATATGTTGGATATACTAATTATCCTGAATAGATTGTGGGACATGAGTGCATATGTCAATTTATCACACTGAAGTCTCATGACTATATAATCTATCAATTAAAAAAACTCCAAATATTTAATTTATATGTTTGTTACCTTAAGATAAAAGGTTTTAAAAAATTAAAACTTAAAGATTTTTAAAACTCTCAGAGGAATGTAAACAACAATTCTGATTAAAAATATAAAAGCTTTAATAGAATAAAAACAATTCTAAATGACTTAGTACATTCTGTTTTTTTTTTTTTACTTTTGGTGTTTGGATACAATTTAGAAAAGCAATATGGAACAAAGTGGAGTTTTTGAGAAGTGATGACAGTATTGTTTTAAAGTCAAGATCAGAGTGAATCATACCTGCTGTGAAAGATAGCATCATGTCTCTTCAAAAGACAAATTCTACTAGGTAAGAAAGAAAACAATAAAACAGTAATTAGTTTCAAGTATCCTGTGTCTCCTAAGGATATATGCTTTGGCATACTTACTATTTTTAAGTAATCATTTCATATTATGTAATTTAAGCTACTAAAAGATAAGACAATCCATATTTAATATGATAAATAATTAAAAATAACAAGCATTTTATAATTTTCATTAATCTTATATCCAAATGTATTTTCCTGAATTTGGTAAAACCAGCAAATGAGAAAACTCAGATCCACTCTCTCGCACAGTTTTGGCCTACTTGTTAACAGTCAGCTCAGAATTTTATGTCCCACTCTTGTGTAAGATGAATTTCCTCTTGTGTAAGACACCCCCCCCCCCACCCATGAAGGGAGAACCTCCCTCAGGCCCTCAGGCATCAGGAATTTGTGGCCATCCAATAACTCACAAGACACCATTCTTGATGCAATCAGCAAGAGGTATATTTTGGGATCAGTTGACTGATGGTCAATTCACAACCCATGTAGGAGCAGAGGAATTGACAAGACAACCTGGTTAGGGGCGGTCTTATATAGGGGAACCCATAAAGGGGGTGTGTGAAGGGGTAACCAAGGAAACATGACATAAAAACAGTGGAAAGTCTCAAGAATTCCCAACCCATAATTTAGCCAGAGTCATGCGGAAAACATCTTGTACACTCATCTTTCACAAGAATGTAGTAACCTTGCCCAACCATCTGTGCTTTGGGCCTTCCCCACCTGCAGGTGGTTTCTCTTCCCTAAGGTCTGAGGAATGTTAATCAGCCCTTCCCTTCCTCTCCTGAATGTTAATCCAGCAAATGTCTTCTGACTCAGGGATAATGTACCCCTCCCAGAATGTATCCCGGGGCAGTAAAGACCTAAAATCTTACATTTAGTTCTGCTTCCTTGGAACTAATGAACCCGCATTCTTTTGCTCAGGTCTAGGGGTCATAAATATTTTCTATATTTTTCATAAGTTTTCTATACTTTTCACTGGCACTCTCCACATCTTGTAGTTCTTATTTGTCAGCCCTCCTCTGCAGGTTTCAGGCTTGCTAACCCAAGTTCTGATTTTGATTATATTTTTATTTTGACTTCTCAGCCAGATCCACAGTTGTGTTAGTGTATGTTTATCATATGCTTACATAGTTTTATCCTCTCAACCTTCATAGTTTTGAATCTTCCCAAACTAGTTCACTCATCAATCCTCAGACAGAAACATTTATCTGACATTCAAGACATTTTACAACATAGACTAAAGTTAGGCCATTTGTTGATTTCTTAATTTTTCTTACATTATATTCCAACCAACTTTGTCTTTCAGTGGACAAAGAAAATAAAATTTTTTCCTTTGACAGTTTTTCTTCCAAGTGTCCCCATGTTTCCATTGACAAAGCCCTGTCTCTGTTCGAGGCCTTGTGACCTATTTGGACCATTTGTTTACAGTGCTATAGTTAATCTTCAATTCAACTTGTCTGATAGTCTCTACTTCACTCTTAAACTATGCACTTTGTTTTGTTTTAATTTTTGAGATTATAATTCAATTATAATATTTCTCTCTTTCCTCCCTTCAAACCTGTTGGGTCTGGCATGACTTTGGTGAGGAGAGAATGAAGACATCATTCCTGCCCCTGAGACTGGGCCAGCAGATATGGGCCTCCAAGAGTGTGGTTGGCTGCCAAGGGCATAAGGATTGTTTGTATAATAATGTACATATTTTACATTCTTTCTTTAAGAAATGTCCTCCCGTTAAATTAATGACTCCATGATAATCAGATACCACAGAATCTGGGAGGTGAAGGTGTGGCTAATGTCTTAGCATAATCATAAACACTGGAACCTTCAGGACATCCCTTAAGGTGGTGGAAAAGAACTCTAAAAAGATGAGTTTGAAACCACATAATTTCTCAACTATGCAAAAAATAAGAATGAAATATGAATTATATGAAAGGCTTCAGGAATTTAAAGAAACAGAGGCAACTATACTACTAGCCAACTTATCAGAAAGATACTAAGGATGGAGATAAAGATTTAGGTGATTGTTGCAGGAGATTCCACCCGGCTAAGGTGTTTTTGTTTTTGTTTTAACAAAGGCAGACAAATTGCCAAGTTCAGTGTCAGTCTGGGACAGAGCAAGGTTAGACCCAGGTATTGTAGAAATGGTAATTTCAGGATGGGATCCTACCCAGCTAGTTTATTGTCTGTGATTAACAGAGGTAAACAGATTTCTTCTGAATTTCTTTTGAAATGTTAAACAAAAATGTGTGCTCACTGTCCCTTAAGAATTAAGGGACTGAGGTCATAAGATGCTGATTCATAGGATAATCAAAAAGTGAACCTGGAATAAAGATAGAATTGATATGTAAATTGATATATAAAATAAAAAACTAGGCTTATGATCTGTAAGAGATGAGCTATCCAGAGAAGTTTTTAGAATAGAAAGAAAGATCTGCTTGGAGAACTGTCTCGGACAGAACACAGAGAGAGAGAGAGCTATCTAGAGATCTCTGGAGAAAGAAGATCAGAGAAAAAGAAGGCTGGAGAACTGTCACTAGTAGAGCATAGGCAGCTAGCTTGGACCCACAATTTGACTTTGAATCATTTGTTTCTCTGCTTTCAGACTCCACTTCTTTCAGAACTGCCCTCCAAGCCAAGGTTGGGCCTTGGCATAGACCTTCTCATAAACTCTTTTCCAGTTCTTCTTCAGATTCCTGCCTCTTTTTTTGTTAGTTGTTATTGAATGCATTTGTGTGTGTGTGTGTGTGTGTGTGTGTGTGTGTGTGTGTGTGTATTTGTTCCTAAGTAATTCCGGATGCTCAGTTCATATAACTAAAACAAAATGAGCAGTTCTTTAGAAGAAGACCTCTTGTATATTTTTCTTGTTCCTTCCTTGAGCATATCCTCAAGATCTTCAGGGCTCCAGTTTTGCATTTTTGAAATGATTCTACTTAGAAAATTCAATATATTGACTTTACTAATCTAGAAAGGTATTGTGATACCGATGTTAGATCTCAGACTTCTCATACTCTGAGATAATATATGGCACTTAGAAGACCATGAAGATACTTTTAAATAAGATGTTTTAGCAAAATCCTTAGCAGTACTGATCTGATATTGCTATTGGCCTAGAATCAATAGCAAGGACAATACTGTTTTTGATTGAATATATTTATGGAACGGATTAATCTAACCACAGAAAACACTCAGAAGTTATGCAAGAAATTCTATTGTTAGAACAAAATTATTGTACTTAATTTAGCTATTTGTTTTGCTCCTATTAATGCTAACAATGTACTATTTTCCTGGACTTTTTGTATGGTTTAACATAATGTGTGTGTTCTGTACCCTACTAGTAAAAAGAAGTATTCCAAATGTTTCAATATATTGTCAAAATGTACCTGTGATTTTGAAAGATATTGAAAACTTATGAAAAATATAGAAAGTTTTTATGACCCATAGACCTGAGCAAAAGAATGCAAGTTCACTAGTTCAAGGAAGTGGAACTAGATATAAGATTTTAGGCCTTCACTGCCCCGGGATACATTCCACATTCCAGGAGGGTTACATTATCCCTGAGTCAGACACCTGCTGAATTAACATTCAAGAGAGGAAGGGAGGGACTAATTAACATTTCTTAGACCTCAGGGAAGAGAACCCACCTGTGGGTGGGGAAGGCCCAAAGCAGGAAGTCACATGCCTGACCACAAAGAAAGATGCAAGTCATCTGGGTGGTTCCAGGAACTAACTGACTTTCCACTGTTTTTATGTTATGTTTCCTTGGTTACCTCTTCACTCCCTTCCCCCTCTCCCCCTCCCCCATTTGTGGGCTCCCCTATATAAGACCACCCCTGATCAGGCTGTCTTGTCAATTCCTCTGCCCCTGCATGGATTATGAATTGACCATCAGTCGACTGATCCTGAAATACCTCTTGCTGTTGCATCAAGAATGGTCTCTTGTGAGTTACTGGGTGGCTGAGAATTCCTGAGGCTTGAGAGAGGTCCTCCCTTCATGGGGGGGCGGGTCCTTACAATTTAACATACAAGAAGGTATATGTCTTCTAGACTACCTTTTGAATGTGGAGAATTATTTGATTACTTGTCAATAGTCTTGGAGTAGAAAATAAAGTGCTTGTATATGCTAATGTACAGTGAGTTTCACATTGGCCATCTGCCAATCAGGATAAGTAGAAACTTGAAAATATATGTCTCAAAATAGGGAAAAGTGCAACTAGAGCCAAAAGCTTAGACCAAAAGAAACACCCAACAAAAAATTACTTTTAATTCAGATACTGTATTGGCAAATTTCTCAAACTTCTATTAAGTTTAATTTTGATTATTTGGACTATCTGCAACACTTGTTATAAAACCACTGTTTTATGAAACAGAAAAGATAAATGTGATACACAGATTTAACAGAAAGTTTTTACTCCTGGGCCCACTGGATATTTATTTTGAATGCTTCCTTGTGAATAGCTAAATGAGGTTGGTGGTAGGGAGTTACCATGTAGAGCAAAGGAGAAAATTTCTTAGAATATAAAATGAAGACTGTCCAAGCCCAGCTTTGTTCTGGCACAGATAAAGAGCTTCTTACTATAGGTGTTCACTTATATTCTTTTCAGTAGTGTATCCGTAGTAAGCTAATCAGGAGTAAATGGAATAATGTATGCAAATTGTATAGCACTCTGCACAATACCTGGGTGCTTAATAAGCATTAGTGATTATTAGTAAATATTAATAATAAAATGGCATAGTTATGAAACTATTGTAAAAAGTAATGATTCTATTGTTCTTAATGGCTAGGTATTTGAGTTATTATTAACATAAACAATGATATAATATGTAAATGTAGCACAACTTGCTCTTTCATATGTCTTTTCAAATAGAAACATAATATAAATCATATATACAATGTAAAATTTTAAAATTTTCTGATGGCTATATTAAAGAAATAGAAAAAAAGGAAATTAATGTTAGTATTGGTTTAAATATTGTATTTAACCCAATGTTCCTAAACTTATTTCAATGTTGAATTGATATAAAACATCATAAAGAAATAATATGTTTTCTTTCTAAAGTAGTGAATTTTTAAAGATAGCATGTGTCTTAGCTAAGGTTTTATTGCTATGAAGAGAAACAATAACATTGGCAACTCTTATAAAGAAAAACATTTAATTGGGTCTTTCTTAAGGCTTCAGAGATCTAGTTCATTATTGTCATGGAAGGAAGTATGTCAGCATGTAGTCAGACATGGTGCTGGAAACGTAGCTTAGAGCTCTACACAGGATCCTCCGGCAGCAGGAAGAGACAATGAGCCACTAGGTCTGGCTTGAGCTTCTGAAACCTCAAAAACCACCTTCCAATGACATACTCTTCCTCCAACAAGGCCACATCTACTCTAACCTCTTAATAGTGTCACTTCTTATGGGCCTTTTATTTAAACCACCATAGCAAGTATTTCACACTTGCAGGGTATCTCAAGTTTAAAGAACCCCACATAAAATGTTTCATAACCATCTGACTACATAGTCTCCTATTTACAAATCAACATTTTTATGTGAATTTTTTTCTTTTCAATTTGAAGGTACCCATGGTATTTGTAATGCCCATAGGAATTTAAAGCATTATTCTACACCAAAAGTACTGAAAGGTATAGAAAACTTATGAAAATAAATGAAAGGTATAGAAAACTTATGAAAAATACTAGTTCCACCAAGAAAGTGGAACTAAATGTGAGATTTTAGGCCTTCACTGCCCTGGGATGCATTTTACATTCCGGGAGGGGTACATTATCCCTGAGTCAGAGGACACTTGCTGGATTAACATTCAGGAGAGGAAGAGAGAGGATGATTAACATTCCTCAGACCTCAATGAAGAGAACCCACCTGCGGGTAGGGAAAGCCCAAAGCACAGATGGTTGGGCAAGGTTACTACATTCTTGTGAAAGATGAGTGTACAAGATGTTTCCACATGACTCTGGCTGAATTATGGGTTGGGACTTTTTGGGACTTTCCACTATTTTTATGTTATGTTTCCTTGGTTACCCCTCCCTTCCCCCCGTTTGTGGGTTCCCCTATGTAAGACCACCCCTAACCAGGCTGTCTTGTCAATTCTTCTGCTCCTGCGTGGGTTATGAATTGACCATCAACTGGTTGATCCCAAAATATACCTCTTGCTGATTGCATCAAGAATGGTGTCTTGTGAGTTATTGGGTGGCTACGAATTCCTGAGGCTTGAGGGAGGTCCTCCCTTCATAAGGGTCTTACAGTACAACTTAGGGAAATTTAAAATGTCTAAAAAAGTGAGTTTACCTGCACTACCTCCTGCACCCCCATCCCCATAATGAGTTCATATAGAAGCCAGATAATATTCCCTGTGTAACCACACAGAAGTGAAAGTTTTCATTTTGATACTTAAAATGACTTATTTATAAAGGCATGTAGATTGCATAAGGCTTTGAATAGAACCAATAAATAAGCCTTACTCTCTATTTGAGCATAGAACCATTGGGAAAATAGTTATACCTGACAAGAACCAGCTCCAAAGTGGCCTATGTTTTGTTTGAGCTGGCTTTTCAAATTCTCTCTCTCTCTCTCTCTCTCTCTCTCTCTCTCTCTCTCTCTCTCTCTGTGATGTATGTGTGTTCTGCTTGCTTGAGACAGCTTTTCAGACTGTTCTCTCTCACTCCATGTGTGTTCTGCTACACATAGGTTTTTCTTGCTATTCTAAAAAAACAAAAACAAAAAAAACCCCTCTCTGGTTGAGACAGCTCTCTCTGCTAGTAAAAATTCTAAAAGCTCTCTGGGTAGCTCATGGATTTTCTGACCATAGTCAGAAAAGCCACTATGAAAAATTCTTGGATTTTCTGACTAAGTCAAAAATACTATTAGAAAAATTCTAAAAGTAATTCTTGGGTTTTATGATCAAAAACAGAAAGCCAGAAAACATTATAAAAGAATTGTGTTCACTCTCTAAGTAATTCTTGGGATTTCCAATCAAGGTCAGAAATCCTGTTAGAAAAAGTTCTAAAAGAGCTATAAAATATTTTAAAAGAGTTATATTAATTCTCCACGGATTTTCCAAACAAAATCAGAAATTCTGTTAAGAAAAAAATCTTGAAGAACTGTTTTTGCTTTCCAGAGATCTCTGGGCAGTTCAGCTCTCACTAGAGAAAATTCTAAAGAACTGCTATAGCTTTCTGTTTGTGTTTGCTCATCTCATGCTGCCCAGTTTCTTTTAATTTACATATCAATTCAGTTATTTATTCCAGGTTCCCTCTTGAGCATCCTATGAACCTGCATTCCAAGACCTTAATCTCTTGACTCTTAGGAAAAAGAACAGTATATCTTTTTTTTTTTTTTTTTTTTTTAACATCACAAAAGAATTCAGAGATCTGCCTGCCTTTGTAAACTTAGCTGGGTGGGACTTTGTCCTGAGATTACCATTCTGATCACTCCTGAACCTAAATTCATTCTGTCCCAGACTGATCTAAACTCAGAAATCTACTGCCTTTGTATCTGTATGTCTTTGTATCTTTCTGATAAGCTGGCTCATAGTTCAGTTTTCTCTATTTTTCTAGGTCCACAAAGCCCTTCATATAATTCATATTGCATCCTTATATTTTGCAGTTGAGAAATTATATATTTTCAACCTCAGGTTTTTAGAGTTTTTTCCTGCTGATTTATCGTCCCCTCCTTTTGAAAGAAGGAGATAATGTTTGCTACCTTTTCCCCTCAGATTTTTGGTTAGAAACAGCTGATGGCTTCACATTCACACATACCATCAAGGAGTGTACCAGCCTTGAGAGGCAACCAAGTTGAGGGCCCTGAAGATTTGAATCTCTTCTCTGAACAGGTGTCAACCAATCTGGGAGCACATTTACAAATGGTGTCCTGCTGCCAGCAACGTGATGCCTGCTTGTTTTTTCTAATCTTCATGGGAAAAGGTTTCAACCATTGGGATAATTGTAGCTTTTTAACACATTTCACTGTAATTAGTGAATCTGTGTGTCAGTGCTTTCTCGCATATTTCCTGATTGAGTTGGAGACCGTTTTACTTCTCCCCATGACCCGTCAAAGATAAAGAATTTGTTTACTGTAAATTGCACACCACTCACTCCTATGTGCCATCTGCCACACTTAACTGCACGGTGCTACTGTTTTCTATTAATAGCTCTTTGAACTTAAGAAAAAAAAAATAGTCAGAGGTGTTAATCAGAAATGTCAGGGGAATATTTACCCTATCAAGTTTTGCTTCTTCATGGGATTTTCATTTTGGGGTGTTAAATGATATTGCATTTCTGTCTAATAGGTTACAGTGAAGCAGGGTTCAGAGAGCCATCTGAGTAGCTGTCATCTAGCATAATTGCGAAAGGTGTAGATACAAAGAAAGGTAGGAGGGTTTGTTTGTTTGTTTGTTTGTTTGTTTCAGCAAGTAATATAGGTCTTTAACATGGATCTTATGGTCAAGTCACAGGTCAAATTTGTGAAGTTCCTCAGTGGAACTGCCTCGTCTCCTTTGCTGTGCTGTCTTTTTGCTTCAACTTAATAATAATAAAAAAAAAATGGCAATAATAAGTGCTGTCGTGCTTTTTTCCGATTATTCCAAGTACCTGCATTATTGGTCAAGGTTCTCTAGAAGGTCAAACCCAACAGAATGAATAAATCTTACACAAAGAGGTTTTATGAGATTAGGAGCTGGGTATTTCAACCAGCTGTTGTACAGGTTGTCTGTACAGGAGAGAAGCTCAGAACCTGGTAGTTGCTCAGTTCACAAGTATGAATGCCTCAACTGAAGGACTGAAAGATACCCAGAAGGCTGCTGATCTTCTGTCCATGCTGAAAGGCTAAAGATGCTGTTTTCTGATGTCCAGGAAGGATGACAGCATCAACAATCATAATAGAATAAATAGATTCACCAGCAAGAAGCAAAGGCAGGCATGTAAGTGCTCTGTCTTTTCCTCAGACCTCTGCAGGAAAGTGCTGCTTATTCTGAGAGATCTGTCATTGAATCCTTCTTTGCAATGCCCTTATAGATCTGCTCTGAAACATTTGTTTTTTAATTGATTCCCTATTCAACCAAGTTGACATCAAGATCCAATTAATCATCGCAGCTGCCATATTGGAAAAAATAAAACACAAAGTTACCTTGGTGCATTATTAACAAACAGACCGTGAATGCTAATGTCTCTATAAATCCAGGTCTTCCTTGATGTAAACAAACTGCAAGAGATTATCTAACAATTGCAACGTTGAATAGACACTAGAGGTCTCCTTGGGTGTGGGGCACTGAGCTATGAGAGACAACCAGGTACCCAGTCGAACGAGCTTCTGAACCCTGGAGCCCCTTTTGGAACGGCAGGCATTAAGCTCTGTTCCTGGCCCCCTGTCTCTCCCAGCTTCTGCCCTTCACAGCCCCTCCCACAGAGAGAGGTAGGGAGGTCTACGACCATCGAGTCACGTAGGAATAGTGCCCCAGGCTCTCCCCACATGCATATGAGGCATCCCCAGAACCTCAGACTAAGCTAATGGGATCATCTGCTGCTAAAACCTTCACCCATCCCAAACTGTATATATTGAGCCTAATTGAGAAATAAAGCGCGCAAGAACCATCCTGTTGTCTGAGAGCTTCTGTCTCGGACCCTCCCCTCTTCGCCTGCTAGCCGGCTCCAGAGCTGTTAACACTGGGCAAGAGATCTACTCTCTTTCCCTGCTACCTAGCCGGCACTTCCCGGCTTAGCAAAGAGCTGTAACACTTCAGAACGCGCCAGCTCTCCTGAAGTACTTTGGGGCAGGCAGAAGCAGACCTTCCCCATTGGCGCTCTTCCTTGGACCACTCATGGGCAGGGGCAACTACAGAGACAGAGAAGGCGGCTATCTACATCCTATCTCCTGCCAAACCGAAGACTTTGTGGGACCCAGCTGGAGACGGGCCCCACACTTGGGCAGAAATTTTCAGAGCCCTTAGAGAATCCCATTGGCAGCCCTGTCGGCCATCTACTGTCAAGGAGTAAGCATAGTTAAATTTTTTATTATAGAGTGAAATAACCTAATAACTGGGCTGAGAAGAACTTTAAATGGGCAAATTGACCCACAGGAAGGAAGAGAAGAACTGAATTCTGCAAATTTTTTTCTGACCTTCACACCTGTATCACTGTACATGTATGCACAGACAGATATATATATATATATATATATATATATATATATATATATATAT